>VXBQ01014012.1:47373-59444 GCA_013400175.1 Phainopepla nitens
CCCGGTCCCGCGGGACCCCGGCGTCCCGGTGCTGCTGCGCGGGGCAGCGCCCGGCGGGGCGGCCGCGGGGCTGTGGCAGCACAGGGATTGCCGGAGGAGCGGGAGCTGTTGGGGTTTGATCCGTTTGCTTTGCACCGGGGAATTCCCAGCAAACCCCTCGTAGCCAGGGCTGGCCGTGGGCGCACGTTGCTTCCCCGCGGCAGCCCTCGGTAGGCTACGCCCCGTCCCGAGGAGCTCCCGGGGCTGCGCAGGGGCTGGCGGTGCGGAGCTGGAGCCCTTGGTCACCGGCAGCAGTCCCATCCCTTCCCGAACAGACCGCTTTGGTCTGCGTGTAGCTGGCAAGGTGTGGCCCGGGGCTGCGGTGGGGCTCCGACTCCCGCGGGATCCAGGAGGAAGCTCCGGCAGTGCCGGCCCTGCCAGGGCTGGTCCCGGGATGGGCGGCGGTGCCCAGCGCTCGGTGCTGCCCTCACAGGGCTCACGGCACGGCAGTCTCTGCGGGATGGGCTGGCACCCGAAGCCACCCACAAAGCTCCATCAGTGACGCCGGGGCACGGCAGGGCCATCACTCCTCCTGAACATGCCAGGTGATGCTGTTACCCCAGAAACAGCTGCTCTTTCCCGCAGTTTCCAGCCTCGGGTGTGTCTCTGGGACAGCTTTCTGGGCAGCATCCCGCTCGAGCACACTGCACTTCTCCTGCTGCAGAGCTGGGAGCCTCCCGGAGTGAAGGGATCAGTTTGGGACCCTTTGCTGGGGGCACGCCGGAAGGAACCTGCTTGACATTTTCAAAATGCCCTTACATCCACAGATGGCCTTAAATTATCTCAAAAATGAAAGAGGTGCTTCTGTGCCACCCTGTAATTACACTGCATCCCCCTGGCAGCATGGTGGGTGCAGGAGCCATCCTGTCCCTGGACAGGGATACACAGTCTGGGAACTGGACATGAAGGGGTTCTGGGGAGCTGGGGAAGAAGGGGCCAAGGAAGGAGGGGGTGAACAGACCCCAAGGCAGTTGGGGCTCTGGGTTACACCCTGAGGAACAAGGACAGCGTCCTGTTCCACGGTGCAGCTGCAGGACCCAGCAGGGCCTGACCAGCTCCTCTCCCCCAGAGCCACTACGTGGCCTGCATGGCCGCCATCCTGAGCCAGATGGACAAGGAGCACTACAGCACCTACATCCAGGCCTTCCCCTCCCGGCCTGAGCTGATGGTGAGCGCTGCCCCACCCGGCCCTCTGGCACCAGCACCGCCCTCACAGCACCCCCGGAGGGCACTGCAGTCCGGCTCAGCTCCTGACATCTCTCCCTCCCCTTGCAGGACTTCCTGATGGAGACTTTTATCCTTTTCAAGGACCTGATTGGGAAGACGGTGTATCCCGGTGACTGGGTGGTGATGAACATGGTGCAGAACCGGTGAGGGCCTGGGCAGGGACCCGCTGGGGTGGGTGTGAGCACCTGGGCTGCCTCGGGGCAGGTGGACACTGCAGCGTGGCTCTGGAGCGGCCACCAAGGGCCTCGCCCCCTCTGTGACGATGAGGATGGGCACGTGGGTGGTGGGCACACCAGGCTGGGCAGGGGACACGCCCTCACTCAGTGCCCGTGCTCACTTGCCCCAGGGAGTTCCTGCGTGCCATCAACCAGTTTGCCACGACCTTAACCGAGACGTTCCTGAGCGACAGCAACTTCGAGCTGCAGGTGGGTGGGCACCTGACCCAGCCTGGTCCCCAACCCGCTGTGCCACCCAGCCTGGCACTCATCCTTGTGCTTCCACCGCAGCTTTGGAACAACTATTTCCACCTGGCCGTGGCTTTCCTGACCCAGGACTCCCTGCAGCTGGAGAACTTCTCCCCCGGCAAACGCAACAGTATCCTGGCCAAGTGAGTCCCCACCCCGCCCGGCCGGCCACACCTCGGGTCCCTGCCCCGGGCTGCCGCCGTGCCACGAGGTGGGATGGGGATTTTTGGCTGGGATTTTAGGATGAGCCAGCTGGGCTGCGAGCAGCCGCGGCTGCAGAGCCATGCTGACTGACCCCTGTCCCGGCAGGTATGGGGACATGAGAGCCACGATCGGGGCGTCCATCCGGGACATGTGGTACAGCCTCGGTGAGCCGCGGTGTGCAGTGATGGGGGATTTTTGGGTCTCTGTGGGCTGATGTCCATCAGCACCGTCCCCAGAGTGCGTGTGGGGAGCGGGGTTTTGCTGGTTTGGGCATGGGAGCCTGCACGGGCGTGGATCCGCCCCCCAGCCCTCCCTGTCCTCCCAGGCCAGCGTAAGATCGAGTTTATCCCGGGCATGGTGGGTCCCATCCTGGAGATGACGCTGGTGCCGGAGCTGGAGCTGCGCAAATCCACCATCCCCATCTTCTTCGACATGATGCTCTGCGAGCACCGGCTCACCGGGAGCTTCAGCCGGGTGAGGGCCACGGCTGCTCCGGGGGGAGCAGGATGGGGTGGGATTTTGTGGGAACCACCCACACCAGGGAGTGGCATGGTTTGGGAGCGGGGACAGGAACCGAATCTCTCGGATGGTCTCTGGGGAGGGGCTGCTCCGAGCTCAGCCCGTCTTCGTCCCCTCTGGGCAGTTCGAGGATGAGATCCTGCGCAGGCTGGACAGCGAGGTGGAGGGCGGCCGGGGGGACGAGCAGTACATGCAGCTGTTCAAGAGCATGTGAGTGTGTGCTGGGGGACATCCCTGCCACCTTCTCCCCAGGGCACGACCCTTTGCTGGCACCATTCCCTGTCACCGTGCTCCTCCTCGCGCCGTGCCCTGGCCCGGAGCGTGCCACGGGGAAAAGGGAGCAGCGAGGAGCAGGGCTGGTCCCTGCCTGTCCCGGCTGTCACCTCCGCTGCAGGTGGCGCTCCCGCTGTCACCCCTGCCTTAGGAATTACCCTTGTCCTGTAACGCGGTGAATGCTTGTGTAATGAATTTATATGTAAGATGAATGGGATGGGGTTGTTGTGGGAGGTGTTTTGAGCTTTTTGTTGTTCATTATGTCATTGAGACAACAGGAAGATGATAATAGCTCACGTTCTTGGCAGCAGATGCAGAGCCTTGTGTTATAATGTATTTTAAAAGTGTTTTGATCAATTGCAGAAAGAAACCACTATAAGTACACATATATTTGATTTAAACAATACTTGCTTATTCTAAATATGCCTGCTTATAAATCTTAAAATATAATGCACAGAGCTCCATTATTAAGCTTAAAACTTCCTAATATCTTACTAGATATATTTTTCTACAGCCTTAAGAATTATTCTAGCCGAGCTTTAATACATAAACCATTATTTCATTTGCCCTTGCTTTTTACATCTCATCTGACTTTTCTGCTAACAAATCTTATAGCTACAGCTTAGCTCTAATTACTATTCTACTATTTCTGAAACCTGCTTTTTACAGCTTTCCCAAAGCCTTTTATTTTTAAGAATTCTCACAGTCCTGCCCCGGGAACTACCCTATGCCTTAAGTGATGCCACTGCCCCAGGTGTTATCTCTGCCCCAGGAATTACTCCTGCCCTAGGTGTTATCTCTGCCCCAGGAATTACTCCTGCCCTAGGTGTTATCTCTGCCCCAGGTGTTATCTCTGCCCCAGGAATTACCTCTGCCCCTTGTGATGCCCCTGCCCCGCCCAGGCTTTGTCCCTGCCCTTTGGTGCTGAGCAGGGCAGTGGTGGGAGCGCTGCAGAGCAGGCTGTGCAGTGGCCCCCTCTCTCTCCCAGCCTGCTGAGCTGCTGCCAGAGCCACCCCGAGCTGGCCAAGCCCGGAGAGGACTTTGTGAGGCTGGTGAGCGAGCTCCTGGAGCGGCTCCTGGACTACCGGGCCGTCATGAATGATGAGAACAAGACCTACAGCATGAGCTGCACCGTCAACCTCCTGGTGAGCACTGCTCCAGCTCCCCGAGGCTGGCAGGGCTCATCCCCGTGTCCCCAGCTCCCCGGGGCAACCAGGGCTTCTTCCCGTGCTTCCCCAGGTCCCCTGGGTTTGTTCCTGCACCTCTCCAAGTCCCCACGGTGCCCCTGGCACAGCAGAGAGGGGGTGCACACGGTGCCAGGGCTGGTGTCCCCTGGGAGTCGCCGTGCAGCTCCCCGGGGCCGTGGCCAAGCCCATCCCTGTGTGGGGACGGTCCTGGCAGCACCGTGACCCAGAGGGTGGCAGTGGGGGGGGGGCTGGGGCACGTGCCACCCCTGGGGCCACTCAAACAGCCTCGTCTGCCTTTCCACAGAACTTCTACAAGGAGATTGACCGCCAGGCCATGTACATCAGGTGAGCACGGCCCTGGGGGCCCCGCCAGCACCTGGGGTGGGGGGTCCCGAGCGTTCCCAGGGGGGTGGGCTTGGCAGAGCGGCCTGAGGGCTCTGTGCCCAAACTCTGCTACCTGCTGTGCCCCACACACGGGACTGTCACTGCCCCCACACGGCTCTGTCGCTCCCAGGTACCTGTACAAGCTGAAGGACCTGCACATCAGCTACGAGAACTACACGGAGGGAGCCTACACGCTGCTGCTGCACGCCCGGCTGCTGACGGTGGGCACGGGGCACTCGGGGGGGCTGTGAGGAGGGGGCAGCCCTGTGGGCTTGGTGTGACAGGTCCCTGCTCCCTTGTGCAGTGGTCAGAGGAGTCGAATGCAGCCCCCGTGCCGGGCCCGCACAGCCTCCACCTGCACACTCAGCGCCAGCTGAAGGAGGCTCTGTACAACCAGATCATTGAATACTTCGACCAGGGCAAGGTGAGTGTGGCCACCTGCCCCTACAGACCCTGCAGCCTCTGAAACCCCACAACTCGAGGGAGCTGGGCTGGCTTAGGGCAAGCCTGGCCCCTTTGCCACCACTGCCCCCTCTTCCAAGCTCCCAGACCCCATTCTCAGCACAGCCCCTCGCTCCCCACTGCTGCAGAAGGGCTGGAGCTGCCCTGCAGTGGGCCTGGGGGGTTCACCCCACAGCCACTATCCTTCACCCCATCCCTATCCCATCCCTATCCCATCCCAGCTCAGTCCTTGTACTGCCAGGGGCCAGCAGCTCAGACATCTCAGGCCAAAGGCTTGATGGGGTGGGCTGGGGGGCTCCAGGGCTGGAGATGGTGGGAAGCCAAGTCCTTCTGCTGCCCCCTGGATCACCAGTCCCCACAGGAGAGCTCTCTCCCCTGCTCCTCACAGGGGGCAGGGGTGCAGGTGCCCCCACAAGCAGGGTGGTCTCTTCTGGAAGCCCCTGGTGCCCCTTCCCCAGTTCACCCTGTTCTGTCCTGGCCCCTCTCTTCTCCAGATGTGGGAGGAGGCCATCCACATCTGCAAGGAGCTGGCGGAGCAGTACGAGAGCCACGTGTTCGACTACGAAATGCTGAGTGACATCCTGGTGGGTGCCTGGCTGGGCTGGGGGTGCTGCTGGCAGGGAAGGGATGAGCTGGGGGCAATGGGGGGTCTGCAGGGCCCCTCCTGTCCCTCATCCTGCCCCTCTCCTCTGCAGCAAAGAGAAGCCAAGTTCTATGAGAAGATCCTGAAGGTGCTGCGGCCCAGCCCGGATTACTTTGCCGTGGGGTACTACGGGCAGGGCTTCCCCACCTTCCTCCGGGTAAGCAGAACCAGGAGCAGCTCCACAGCTGCCTCCTCAATACCCAGGGAAACTCACTCCTCGCTGGTCTGCACCTGGATGAGGAGCTGTGGACCACAGCTCTCTGAGAGTCATCATCCAGCCTATTCCTTAGCCAGCATCTGTCCCATCCACGCCTGTCCTGGGGACAAGGTCAGATGGTTTGCACAAGTCCAGTCACTCTCCCCCCATCCACCCATGCTGCCACGCCCTCGTAGAAGCCACCAAATTTGTCAGGCAGGGTTTGTCCTTAGTGACATTGCTTGGCTGGCACCAGTTCTGATTCTCCATGTGCCTTCTTCCTTTTTCCTCTAGTTCCTGGGTTTGGGGAGATATGTTTTTTTTTCCAGAGGCGGGGGTGTCTTCTGCTTGGCAGGAGGCTCAGCCTTTTCAGCACCAGCACCCCAGTGCTCTGGGGCTTGCTGACCCTGCTGTGTGGCACAGGGATGAGCTGTCACCTTCCTACCCTGCAGAACAAGGTCTTCATCTACCGGGGCAAGGAGTACGAGCGGCGTGAGGACTTCGAGATGCAGCTGCTGAGCCCCTTCCCCAATGCTGAGAAGCTGAAGAGCACATCTCCCCCTGGCCAGGACATCACCGACTCCCCAGGGCAGTGTATCCTCTGCGCATAGGGACGGGGCTGAGAGGGTGGCTCGCTCTCTGTCTATCACTCTCCACGTGGGAATTCCTTAAATGGCTCTCTCTCCCCCTGGGGTTCACCCCTCAGGGCTCTGGAGCCCCTCTCCCCAGCAGCCCTGTCCTCCAGTGTGTGCCTGTGGCTCCTTCACTCCCACAGACATCCAGTGCTTCACCGTGCAGCCGGCAGAGGAAGCCAAGGTCCGCCTCAAGGGCAGGAGCATCCCGGAGCAGATCACCAAGTGAGTGCCCAGCACAGGCAGCCCCTTCTCTGCTCTGTTTGGGTGGGTGGGACACGGTGGGGGTCCTCTCCCATCTCTGTCCCTTCCCTCCCCACAGCTTCTACAAAGCCAACCACGTCCAGCGGTTCAGCTACTCACGGCCTTTCAAGAGGGGCCCGAACGATCCCGACAACGAATTTGCAGTGAGTGCTGGCAGGAGCTGCCAGGACCCCCAGCCAGGAGGGACAGGAGAGCTGGGGAGCAAGGAGCTAAGGGTCCAGAGGAGAGACAGGGGATCCCCGGTCCTGGGGTGGGGAAGCTGGTGGTCCTGTGCCCATGGAGGTGGGAGCCCCCCATGCCATGGGGCAGCCAAGGGTGACCCAGGGTAGTGGGAGAAGGGTGAGGAGTGACTGCTGCTCTTCCCACAGAACATGTGGATCGAGAGGACAACCTTCAGGACAGCCTACCCCCTGCCCGGCATCCTGCGCTGGTTCGTTGTGACCTCCACTGAAACGGTGAGGAGGGGGCTGGGGGGCAGCAGGGCCCTCCCAGGATCCTGGTGGACACAGCCCCCAGCCCTGCCAGGAGCTCAGGCTGGGGCAAGGGGAGCGCGTCCTGCCTGTGCCATGCTCCGTGGGCAGCAGGGACAGTGTGAGGAGAGCAGCAGAGGCGCTGGAGGGGTGACAGCAACTGCAGCCACGGCTCTGTGCGTGGGCTTTGCTCCTCTGGCGGAGGCGAGGGCTCGGCCAGCATCCAGGGAGCCTCAGGAGCCACGGCAGTGCGGATGTGATGTGCCCTGGTGGGCTGTCACAGGGTCTATGGCTGCATGAGTGCTGCACGTGCGTCTGCCGTGGTGCTCAGGCCGTGCACCCCGCTGTGGCACAGCTGCACCCCCCAAAGTGACACCAGTGGTTACCCAGGTTTTGCTGTAGCCCCGCTGCTGCCTCGTGCCCATGGGATTGACCCTGTGCTGGGAGCAGGGGCCAGCACGGCCAGCACAGCCCTGTGAGCTCTCGCTCCCGTGCCAGGGGTCTGAGGGGCTTCATGGGGTGAGATGTGCAGCCCCAGGGGTCCCTCCTGCCGGGCTGGGGCGAGCCCACCCTGCCAGCCTTAAGGAGGAGGGGCAGCAAGTGTTGACCCCTCCCTGTGCGCAGATCGTCATCTCCCCCCTGGAAAACGCCATTGAGACCATGATGAAAACCAACGAGAAAATCATGAGTGAGATCAACCGGCACCAGAACGACCCCAGCCTGCCCATCAACCCTCTCTCCATGCTGCTCAACGGCATCGTGGACCCGGCGGTCATGGGCGGCTTCGCCAAGTATGAGAAGGTGAGGGCACGTGGGGGCTGCGCTGGGGCCAGCTGGGCACTCCCAGGACTAGCACTGGCACCACTCTGCCATCCCCAGCCTGCGTGGAGCCGGGCCAGCCCGGCAGTGGGACTGAGGAGGGTCGTTGCAGGCTTTTTTCCAGGAGTCCTACACGCAGGAGCACCCTGAGGACGCGGGGAACATCGAGAAGCTGAAGGACCTGATCGCCTGGCAGGTATCCCTGTGGCAGGGACAGCTGCCCTTGGTGCCCGCTGTCCCTCCCCATCCCAGGGAGCCCCAGGAGCCCCCGTTGTCCCACAGACCCCGCTGCTGGCAGAGGGCATCCGGATCCACGGGCAGAAGGTGACAGAGGACCTGCGGCCCTTCCACGAGCGCATGGAGCAGTGCTTTGAGCAGCTGCGGGCCAAGGTGGAGAGTCAGTACGGGGCGCGTGAGATGGTGAGTGCCACGGCTGGGGGGCACAGGCAGGGCCTGGCACCCTGGGGGTGGCACTGGACAAGCCAAGGAAGGTGTGGGGCAGCAGGGAGCAGCTGGCTGAGGCCACAGCTGGGGCAGGAACAGGGTGAGGAGCACTGGGCATCTCAGGGTCCCTGCTGCCCCAGGACGGGGCACAGCACTGCTGGGGGTAGCTGGCACTGGCACAGAAGCAAGACTGGTCAGAGAGGGCACTGATGGTCCTGGGTGAGCCTAGGGATGCCCTGGGGAGGCTCTGCCCTCTCATCCCTCCTGGCTGTCTCTCAGATGTTCTTTGAGGACCGGAGGAGTGGCCGACCTCGGTCCATAGCCTGGCTACCTGACTGGGACCGGCTGAGCTACGCTGGAGCCAGGCAAGTGCTGCAGGGGGGAGTGCTGGTCGTCCCCTCTTTGTCCCCTCTCTTGCCCCTCAGCCCTTCCCTGCTGAGCCTTCCTCACTCTGGCCCAGGGGCTTTTCTCCCACCTCCCCAGTCCTCTGCCCTTCCACCCTCTCTTTATGCCAAGTGCAGCTCAGGGATCTGTCCTGCCATGCCCTTCTGTTCCTATGGGGGGGCATGCAGGAGAGGCCACTCTGTGCAGCACCTGGACACTGCTGTCACCTGAGCCATCCACTCTTGTCCCCCAAACCTCCCCTGCTGAGCTCTGCTGTAGATAGTGCCTGGCTGAGTGCTCCAGCTGGTCCATGGCATAGCCCTGCTCCTCCTTCCCCTGCTGCCCCTCACCTGTCCCAGTCACCCCACAGCACGGAGGCACCCCCGACCCCAAAGCCTGCCCCCCACCCCTGTGAGAGAGAGGAGCACAGGACCGAGCGCAAGGAGAACCGCGCCAGCTCCATCTTCGGGCCTCGGCGGCAGGACCCACGCCAGTCCATCTCAGAGCTGCCAGACCACAAGGTGATGCTCAGCACAGCCCTGGTGCCTCCCTGGGGCCCTGCTCTCACTTCTCTGGGTGTTCTGCTGCACCCAGAGCCCCTGGCCCTGCTCGCAGCAGCAGCCCGCAGCCTGGATGGGACGCCCCGAGGGGCTGGTGGCAGCCCCTGCTGCAGGGAGGGCAGGAGCAGGGCCCGGAGGGGCACGAGGCTGGAGACCCAGGGCTGCAGGGGCTGCAATCAGAGGTGCTGAGCCTTCCTTCTGCTCCCCAGGACGAGAAGCGGAGACTCTCCTGCAGCATGAGCGAGAGCAGCCTGAGCGCCGATGGGAAACAGCCCCCGCCAAGCCGAGCTGCTGCCGGTGCTCAGCCCAGCGCTGCAGGTACAACCTGCCAGGCCACCTTCCTGAGAGTCCCGACAGCCCCACGAGCAGGGCTGTGCCCTCCCACGCCATCCCCAGCACAGGTGCCCTCACCCCCTCGTGGTGGCCGAGTGGGAGCACAGGCAACGTCCCCTGCTGAACGCTCCCCGCGGGGCTGCAGCCGTCGATCCTGGACCGTGTGCCACTGGGCCTTGGTGCCAAAAGCTGTTCCTGGTGGGGGCCACCCCCCTGCTGCTGGCAGGGCTCACATCCCATGGCAGCTCTGTCCCCTCCGCCCAGCACTGCCACACTCCCGCAGACAGGAGCACCGGCCTGGACAGCGCTGGGGACTTACAGCCCTGGGCACACTGATGGCCCCTATGCACCCCCAGGCTGGCTGAGCCTCCATCCCACCTCTCCTGCCTGCACAGGCTCGTCCCTGTCTCCCACTGGCTTTGGTGGCCGAGTGAAAAGCGCCAGCAAGCTGCCACCGCTGCCCCGCAAGTTCAGCCCCGCGGTGTACGAGACGTTCCTGGAGCAGAGCGACGCTGCAGCAGGAAGGAAGGTTCTGGAAGGGAGGCACTGGAGGGCAGGCACTGGAAGGGAGGCACTGGAGAGCCCTGGCCCCCAGTCCCACCACCCCTCACCTCCCTCTCTGCTCGCAGGCGTCCACATCCCCAACAGCAGATGGGAACAGAAGCCTCAAGTCACCGCCGCTGCCGCCACCCAAGTCCAAGCGACTGTCACAGCTCTGACCTGATGCCATCTGCACTGCCTGCAGGGGCCACCCTTGCCCAGAGTGCCCCTGTGCCCAGCCACCTGCTGGGACCCACAGCCCTGCTTGATTCTCACCTGCTGGAGCACCTCTTGCAGCACCCAGAGCATCCCCCATGGCCATGGGATGCACTGGGCGCTGCCACCCCCTGTCCTGCCAGCTCTATTGCCACCCTCCAGGTGTCTCCTGGGGCTGGGAGCCACCTGGCCCTGGATGCTTCCTCTGCCACTGGAGCCATGCTGAGCTCCCACAGGTGCAGCCCCTTCCAGCCAGGAGGACACCCCTCCCTCCACCCGAGCTGCCCACGGACTGTGCCAGTGGCATTTCTGTGTGATTCCTGCTCCCCATCCCTTGGCTGCCCACCCCATCCTGCAGCACCAGCACACATTCCTGGCCCAGACTGCACAGGAGCCCGCCAGCCGTGCACACAGGCCCTGGCAGACTCACGTGGCAGCTCTGCAGTGCCACCTCTCCTGCCCCCACCTGCCACCCGCACCAGGCAGGTGTCACTGCCCCGAGTGGCCGTGCCACGCTCAGCTCCCACGGCTAATAAAGGGCAAACACCTCAGCTGGGCACCTGCGTGGGGCTGAGCACCCGTGTGAGCCCCTACTGGTGGGGGACAGCCCACGCAGGGGCTCATCCCCAGCTGCCACCACCCCAAAGCACAGGGACTCGCCCTCCTGCTGCAGGGCAGGGCCCCAGGGAGCCCGATGGTCACTTCCCAAGCCAGGCTGTGCTGGCCAGACACAGGGAGGGGACTCACTGCTCAGCCCCTGAGCTGGCACAGGGCTCTTTATTCAGGTGGGCTTGGTTGTATTTACAGTCTGTAAATTACAGGGGGACCTGGACCCGTAACCAGGGGCTGGGAGGGCAGGGGCTGCCTGCAGCTGGGAGCTGCCATCAGCGGGTTCCGCTCTACGGGGGAAGGAGGGATCAGCTCCTGAGGCGAGGGCTGAGGGACAGACAGGGGGAGAAGGCCCAACCATGGGGCCTGGGAGCTGTCAGGCTGCGCTGGGCCCGGGCTCTCCCCGCCTTCCCAACGCAGCAGAGGGTGCTGCCCGCCCAGTTCCTCACAGAGGGTTGGCCGAGGAGGCCGCCAGGCGCTTCCCAATGTAGATCCTGGATTGGAGAGAGTGACTGTGAGGCACTGGTGCAGGCTGCTGGGCCCCAGCAAGCCAAGGGGAGATAGCAGCAGATCGCTGCAGCTGCTGGGAGCAGTGCGTGACAGCACCCAAGGATGAGCAGCCCAAGTGTTCCCTCCTCCCCCAGCCCCAGGGTGAGACCCACAGACACTCACCCCAGCCCCAGGGTCAGCAGGTGGCTGAGCAGGAGCGAGGGGATAAAGAGCAGCAGCAGCTCTGAACTGAAAAGTCTCTTCTTCCTCCCCACTGCACCTCCCTGCAGGCTCCACAGCACTGGCTGGGGGGAGCACACAAAGGCAAATTCCCTGGGAAAAGCTCATGGTTAACAGGGACACAGGGACAGCAGGATGGGGGTCAGCAGGATGTACTGGTGGGGGACAGAGCACTTACTTTGGAGACAGGTACCGAGGGCAGCGGGTACAGGCCCAGCCCAGGGACGCTGCCAGGCGTCGCTGCCTCCACTTGGCTTCCTCTGGCACATCCCACTGGAAAGAGACACAGGGTAGGTCAGGGCCTGGGGGCACAGCAGGGTCAGGGTGTGCTGGGGGCATCTCCCTCACCTGCCGTGGGTGGGGGCAGCCTGCCGGGGGCTGGCTGTGGGCAGGCAGCACCTCGCTGTCCCCTGGCCGATCGCTCCCGTGGCTGCCTCCGTCGTCATCCCAGGCTGGGGAGCCCAGCACGAGCA
>VXBQ01014012.1:110320-126861 GCA_013400175.1 Phainopepla nitens
CACCGAGAGCACACGCCAGTGTCACACGTGTGTGCACAAGCACAGGCGTGTTCACACGCACACACACGCTCACCCTCCCACTCGGGAGCCCGCCCCGCCCCTGACACGCGTGTCCCCGTCCCTGTCCCCGCCCGGTCCCGCCCCGTCCCCGCCCCAGCGGCGCTGGCGGAAGCGCGCGGGGATGGAGCCGCCGGCCATGGAGGGGCCGCTGCTGGTGCAGCACAGCCACAAGTTCGGCGCCAAGGTAGGTCCGGGGATCCCTTCCTCCCTCTCCCTCTGCCTTCCCTCCTTCCCTTCCTCCCTTCCCTCGGGCCGGCTGCGTGCCGGGCCGGAGGCGCCCCGGGGGCCGCTCCCGGGGNGTGTGACCCCGCTCGATGTGATCCCGCTCGGTGTGACCCCGCTCGATGTGACCCCGGCGCGGTGTGACCCCGCTCGGTGTGACCCCGCTCGATGTGATCCCGCTCGGTGTGACCCCGCTCGATGTGACCCCGGCGCGGTGTGACCCCGCTCGGTGTGACCCCGCTCGATGTGATCCCGCTCGGTGTGACCCCGCTCGATGTGACCCCGGCGCGGTGTGACCCCGCTCGGTGTGACCCCGCTCGATGTGATCCCGCTCGGTGTGACCCCGCTCGATGTGACCCCGGCGCGGTGTGACCCCGCTCGGTGTGACCCCGCTCGATGTGATCCCGCTCGGTGTGACCCCGCTCGATGTGACCCCGGCGCGGTGTGACCCCGCTCGATGTGATCCCGCTCCCCGCAGCGCTGGAAGCGCGGCTGGTCCGCGCTCTACCCCGCCAGCCAGCACGGCGTGGCCCGGCTCGAGGTGTTCGACTGCAAGGAGCCGTCGGCGGCCGGGCGGGCGGGCACCCGGCGGCTCGCCCGCACCGTGGTGCGGCTCAGCGACTGCACCAGCGTGGCCCCGGTGGGCGAGGGCGGCCCCCGCGCCGGCACCGCCACCTTCCGCCTGGAGACCCGCGACCGCAGCTTCCTCTTCGCGGCCGAGAAGCAGCAGAGCGAGGAGTGGGTGGCGAAGCTGTGCCAGATCGCCTTCCCGGTGAGCCCCGGGGCGGGCGGGGGATGCAGGGAGCCGATGGCCATCGGTGTGTGGGGGTGACCCCTTCCCGGCTGGCAGCTCAGGGAAGGACGTCCCGAGGCAGCGCCAGTGGTCCCAGGTTTAAAGCGCCCGGCCCTGGCACTCCGGTGCCCTCTCGATGGCTCCTGCTGCGGTTTGCGGGACTCCTCAATGTGCTGTCAATAATTCGTGGCTGTGGCTCCAAATTTTGCGTCAGGCTGTTCTTGCCCGGTGTAGAGCCCGTGCTCACCTCTGCAGGGAGCTGGCGGGAGGCCAGGTGATGGCCGAGGAGCGTTTCCTCCCGGCCCAGCTGCCGCTGCCTTTGCTGCCAGAAGTGGAGCCTTGAGAGCGTTGTGGTGCCTGGCTCCGGGACCCGTCTGGTTCCAGGACCTGGAGCCCCCTTTCCCAGCCTCGGGGCTTACTCCTGGCTGCTGCTGGGGGCACCCCATCTGTGCTGGGCCTCTGGAACAGCTGTCCAGCCCCCCGTCCTTTGCAGCCCCCGGGGCTGCTGGTCAGCCAGCGTGACCAGCCACGGCTTTTTGGTCAGTGGGTGCCCTGAGAGTGTGGTTTTCCGTGCTCTCTGGGACAGCAGCCCACGCCTGCCCAGCTCCACGGGGCTGGCTCTCCCTCCTGGGAGGTGCTTGCAGAGCCCTGGGTTGGGCTCCAGCTGATTCCAGGCTTGGAGTGCTGGGCAGGGCTGCCTGGCAGGAGGGCTGGGTGCACAGCTGGTGATCCCAGGATGTCCTCCCGATGGGTGCTTGCTGAGTGTGATTTACCTTTGTCCCTCACGCCTCTCCCTGCAGTCTCCTGCCAGGCCAAGTGCATCTGTGCAGCCAATACCAGGGCTGACAGAGCCGGGAGGATTGGTGGAAATGACTCTGTGCCTCCTGGTGCAGTCAGGGTTGCAAACTTTGCCCTGAAAGTGGCTTGTGGGGCTGAGCTGGGAACAGAACACACCCTCGGAGTGGGGCAGGGTGGTGGCCAGGCCAGGGAGCACCTGCTTGGAGCAGGGCTGTGCTCATGCCATCCCTCACACAGGAGCCATCATTTGTGTGCCTGAGGTCCAGAAGCAAGCTGACAGTTTAGGAGGTTGTGAGCAAAAGGCTACCAGGCTGGCATGTGTTTTAAAAAGGCCTGACCTGGAGCAGGAGGCACGAGAGCTGCATGTGGCCTCTCTGCACAGAGCTAGAGATCCTCAGATGGGATTGCTGATCATCTGCATGGAGAATGTAATTTTGTGTCATGTTCCTGCCCAGAGGGTATGCAGGGTCTAGCAGCTTGGGAGCTGGGGCCAGAGATCATTTGGAGTTCAGAACAGAGTTTTTTTTTTTTCCTTTTGAAGATGAGGAAAAGTGCAGTCAGATGGAGGCTTAGAGGCTCTGGCAGATTTGGTGGCCCTTGGCTTTCCAATCCCAGGCTGGAGCCCTGCTGCACTGGATCCTTTAGCTGAGGAGGAGCTGCTGCTGTCAGCTCTCAGGACATGAGGTTTTGGGACCCAAACACAAGGGCTGGGTGGTCCTTTTTTGAGCCTTGTTTGGGCTTCTTGTTAAGAAGCTCATGTATGAGTTTTAAACTGAAACTGGCCCTGGCTTCCTGCAAGATGTACCTTCTGCTGCAACCCCAAGGAACAACTCCAGCTCCTGGCCTCACACTGAGCCTCCCTTGTGCCAGCTGCACAGTTCCCTGTGAGCCTGTAATTTGTGAGGGGCTTTTCTGCAGGAGGATCTCTGAAAGCACCAAGGGTTTGTGTCCTGCCCCAGGCCCTTTGAGGCCCTGCTGCTGGGACACGGTTGCTGACAGCGTGTGTGTTGCATTTTCAGTTCTGCATGTGCTAAAATAGAAGCACTGGCTTCCCCTCTGCAGGCTCCTCCTCCTCCTGGGCAGGGCAGGACACAGACCCTTGTGTGACCAGGCCATCAGCCCCCCTGTGCTTGTGCTGGTATGGCCAGCAGGGTGTTTTGGGGTTGTGCCATGCTTTGGGGGCAGCTCTGTGGGTTGTGCTGCCCTGCACTCTGTCAGTGCAGAGCCCAGCTGGGGACAGGGTGCTGCCAGGAGCTCAGGGAAGTCCCCCGTGTGCTGCCTGGCCCTGTTCATCCGTGTTCATGTGGGCTGAGGGGATTCTGTAGCCAGCTCTGGGGTGGGCAGGGTGCAGGACAGCCAGGCTGTGTGGGGCCGGGGAGGGCAGCAGGGCCATGCAAGGGGCCCAGGGGCTGATGTGGGAGGAGGACTCTGGGTCTGATCTGCTCTCCTTTGCCAGGGAAATGGCCCCAGCGATAGCGTGGTGTCACAGTACGGCCGAGAGGGCAGCGGGGAGTCGCCGGCCCTGGAGATGGCCGTGAACTCCATCTACTACTCCAGAGATGAAGGTGGGACCTGCTGCTGCCCTGACTTGGGGCCACCTTCCATGGAGCCTTGTCCTGCTGCTGCCTCATCACTGGGGCCTCGCTGGGCACCTGCCTGTGTGCCCTTGCCCTGAGCAGCCCTGTCCCTGCAGTGGGGCTGGCTGTGTCCCTGTCCTGCCCTGTCCCCTCAGTGGGGCTGGCTGTGTCCTGAGCAGCCCTGTCCCCTCAGTGGGGCTGGCTGTGTCCTGAGCAGCCCTGTCCCCTCAGTGGGGCTGGCTGTGTCCTGAGCAGCCCTGTCCCCTCAGTGGGGCTGGCTGTGTCCTGAGCAGCCCTGTCCCCTCAGTGGGGCTGGCTGTGTCCTGAGCAGCCCTGTCCCCTCAGTGGGGCTGGCTGTGTCCTGAGCAGCCCTGTCCCCTCAGTGGGGCTGGCTGTGTCCTGAGCAGCCCTGTCCCCTCAGTGGGGCTGGCTGTGTCCTGAGCAGCCCTGTCCCCTCAGTGGGGCTGGCTGTGTCCTGAGCAGCCCTGTCCCCTCAGTGGGGCTGGCTGTGTCCTGAGCAGCCCTGTCCCCTCAGTGGGGCTGGCTGTGTCCTGAGCAGCCCTGTCCCCTCAGTGGGGCTGGCTGTGTCCTGAGCAGCCCTGTCCCCTCAGTGGGGCTGGCTGTGTCCTGAGCAGCCCTGTCCCCTCAGTGGGGCTGGCTGTGTCCTGAGCAGCCCTGTCCCCTCAGTGGGGCTGGCTGTGTCCTGAGCAGCCCTGTCCCCTCAGTGGGGCTGGCTGTGTCCTGAGCAGCCCTGTCCCCTCAGTGGGGCTGGCTGTGTCCTGAGCAGCCCTGTCCCCGCAGTGAACGCTTTCTGGGTGACGGTGCAGCGGACCGAGGCCGCGGAGCGCTGCGAGCTGCGTGGCACCTACGTGCTCAAGGCTGAGCGTGACAGCCTCGTCCTGAAGGACCCACGGACGGACAAGATCCTCTATGTCTGGCCCTACCGCCTGCTCCGGAGATACGGCCGGGACAAGGTGGGCAAGGGGGTCTCTGTGTGCTGCAGGTGCTCCCCTGTAGCTGTTCCCTTGTGGAAGGCTGAGCTGATGTCCTGCAGCCAGCCCTGCCAAATGCTGGGATTGCTGCAGCCCCTGGCGACCACAGCAGGGTCACCAGGGACATCTGTCGCCTTGACTGTCCTCAGTTCCTCTCTGTGTCACCATGCTGGAGCGTGGGCTGGCAGGACACTCATCCCTTCTGTGGTTGTCCCACTTTCACTGAGGCCGTTGCCTCTGCTGCTCTCCTTCTCCATCCCAGCAGTTCCCAGCTTGTGCCATGAGCTGGGACATCCCTCAGTGATGCACTCCCCAAGCTCCAGGAATCTTGGCTCCTGGCAGTCCTGTCTCTGCCCTGGGTTCAGTCCCTCCCTCCTAAGGATGGTGGCCAGAGCAGAGGGGTTTTGAGACACGAGATGCTCTGGATTTGTTCACTCTGTGGGGTGAACTGCTCCTATTCTCACTGATCTTTGAAGGTTTGCCCCTCTCCAGAGTCCCCAATCTGCCTTGCTGCTACCCTGAGTGCAAGAGGTCTGGGCCACGCTGGACAGGGAGGAACTGATGGCCCTGGGGCTGTTCAGTGATGTCCCTGGAGCTGTTTATAGCAGTGTCCATGTTGGCTGCACTCTGCTTACGGTGCTTTCTGCAGCACATTCTGAAAACAGAGGTGGAAACTGAGCTGCCCTTTGTGGGGGTGTCCAGCTCATCTGCAGAGTCTGTGCTGGGGACAAGAGGAGAGTTGCAGGGTGTGGGGAGCTGCACCCACAGTGACCCGAGCAGAGAGGGGCTGACTGTGGTTCTGTTTGGCAGCACTGAGCCACAAAAAGAAGTTTGTCCCCAGAGACCTTTGTAGCAACTGCAGGGGCTGCTGCTGCCTGTGAGAGAGGCAGAAAATCCCCCTGGTTAAGGGAATGAGGCTCAGGAAAGGGGTGGGAACCTGCTCACCAGAGTGTGTTCAGGCCAGAGGAAGCACAGCCCTGGTGCAAGACTTCTCTTTAGAGGACCTTTTACCATGAACAGATTTATGCTGGTAGGTCAATGCTTTGCTTACTCCTGGTCACTGAGCTGCTGCTGCTGGGTTTTCTCCTGTGGAAAACTGTGTTTTCCTCTTGTGTCTCTTGCTTCCAGATCGCTCCCTTCTTCTCTAATATTCCATACTAGTTTCCCCTGCTGAACTGTCACTCACCTTCTCACCCTCCTCCTTCCTCAGTGTTATTTCCTAGACTATCTGGTGCCAGTGGTTGAAACTGCTGGAATTGCTCACGTAAGGCAGCAGGGCTCCAGCAGGAGCAGTGATGTACCTTCAGGTGTGCTCCAGTTGCAGTTCTACAGCTTATTCTGAGCTGCTGGGCAGTGTGGCCTTTCCCTGCCCAGCTGCTGGGCACAGGGTGGCCCTTGCTGTGGGAGTGGAAGGAGCAGGGTTTCAGGGCAGCCTCTCCTGCAGGATGTGCAGGATCAGTGCTGCAGCCACATGCCCTTTGGTGGGAAGCACAGCCTGCACGACACGCTGCGTCAGCGTGTGCTGAGCAGGATGTGACCCTTCTGCTTCCCCTTCAGGTGATGTTCTCCTTCGAGGCTGGCAGGCGCTGTGACTCAGGACCCGGAAACTTCACCTTTGAGACCAAGCAGGGCAACGAGATCTTCCGCCTGGTGGAAGCCTCCATCCAGGAGCAGAAGGCGCAGGTGGAGGAGAACCGGCAGAGCTGCGACTCGCTGGAAGCCGACAGCCCCGCCATGGTGCAGATCCGCCAGGCCCTGGCCGACAGCCTGAACCTGGAGCTGCCCGCCGAGGGGGACGACACCCTGGCACCCAAAGCAGGGCTGGCACCCAGGGCCGGTGCAGCAGCAGAGGAGAGAGACGCCGCAGCTCTGCTGAAGAGCCGGACTCTGCCGGAGCTGCCCGTGCCGCCGGCCAAGCCCACGGTGTCCGGCACCCCGCCGCGCTCCCCTCTGCCCAAGGCGCTCCGTGCTGTGCCGCCGGCCGAGGACCCCTGCAGCGTGTACTCGGAGCCCCTGGACTCGGTGAAGGGCCTGCAGCCGTGGCCGGACCCGCTGTACTCGGACCCTGTGGACAGCAAGGCCGTGACCGCGGCCAAGGCGCCCGGCGGGGCCGTGGAGGAGCCGAAGCCGCGGCCGCCGGTGCCGCCCTACTCGGGCCCGTACGAGCAGGTCCGGGCCGAGCGGCAGGGCCACGCTCCCCCCGGGCACAAGGAGCACATCTACGACGAGCCCGAGGGCCGCGCTCCCCGCTCGCTGCACCCCTTCACCTACATCTACGACGAGGCGCGGCCCACGAGCGAGGCCTGGCGCACCCAGGGCCACGACGGCAAGGGTGGCTACGAGTACCCCTACAACCCCAGCACCGACGATTACTCGGTACCCGCCTTCCCCGCCAAGGCCAAGAGCCCCAAGCCAGTGCCAGCCCCCAAGCCCCAGGCAGTCTTCATCCCCAAAGGGGCAGAGAGGGCGGAGGAGCCGGGCAGGCGATGGGGCGGTGCTGTCCCTGAGAAGGTGCTCGCCAAACCCGGCCTGAACAGCAGCAACAACAACAACGTGGAGGTGCTGTACAGCCAGGTGGTGAAGCCCCAGCAGCTGCAGAAGAAGGAGCAGTGTGTGGATGAGTACAGCTTGTCACCTGTCTATGAGGACTTAGGGGAGATATAAGCTGCTGCTGCTGCTCTGTGTTTGTATCCCAGCAGGGACTGAGCATCCCAGTGCCAGCCGGGCTCCTCCTCCCCGGGGTGACTTGGGGCTGTTTGGGCTCATTCAGAGCTCCTTTTGCTCACCAGTGCTAAGGGAAACAGCAAGAGCAAGAGAGCTGTGGCTGATGCAAGCCCCAGTGTGTTTCTCCAGCTTTGGGGCTGGCTCCACTGTGCCTTCTGATCTGCAGGAAGGCTGGTATTTTCCTGTTCCTGCTGCTCTGGCTCTGCTCTGGCTTCCTGTCTGACCAGGCTGCAGGGCTCTGGTGCCTGTTGTAGTGTGTGGAAGGCTGCTTGCCATCAGTGTCCAGAAGTATTTTTATACAAAGTTATTTTAATATTAAAGTCTGTATGTCTCAGAACAACGTGTTTGCCTGTGGCATGGATGGAGAGGTGCAGGTGCACGTTTGTGTCTGTGCCAGAGCTACTGAGCTGAGAGGGAGCCTCAAAGAAAAGTGCCTGCCAGGTTGAGCTGTAGCTGGATGCCCTGGTGCCAGGAGATTAAGGGAAATGAGAGTCAGGCTCAGACACCTGATGGCCTCCAGGCATAAGGCTGGGCAGGGACAGGCACCAGCTCTGCTGCAGCTCAGTGGCTGTTGATGAGTCACAGGATCTCTCCTTCTCCATCCTGATCCCACTGCTGATCCTCCCCTTGCTCCCAGCTGCTTTGGAAGGGCCCAGTCTGGATCCCACTGACTTTATTGGTAAAAATCTGTGATCCCTGCTGTGTGGTTGGTGTGATTGCTGTGTGGCCAGCCTTGGGCAGAAACCTTCCCAGGAAAAAAACCAGGTTGTCCTTTCTGTGTGGGACCAGAGCAGGCATGCTGGCATTGGCTGCCCCCCTGTCTGGATGGGGCTGCTGGTGACTTCTGCAGGTTTAGCAGCCTGGTAATGCTGACAGGACAGACAGGTGACAGGCAGCACTGTGCTGTGCCTGTGCAAAGGGCTAAGCATGACTTCTGCAGCCCCAGCTCAGCCAAACTATTGGGGAAACCTGGCTGGTGATGAGCTCTGGTCATTTATCTGATGCCCAGGTTGCAGGGGGAAGCCTCAATAAAACACAGTCCTGTAAAAACACAGCTCAGCTGTGGCCAGGACCAGTTTGTGGCTGTTCAGCTCTGTTGGGTCCTCTTCTCCATTGGAGTTCTGCTGCAGGAGAAGGGGAAAAGTCTAATGGCTTTTGGGAAATCTGAGGTAGGCTGAGGTGGTTCCAAAATCTTTGTTGCCTCCCTGCTACCCCCTCCCTAAACCTGATTTTATCATTTTTATGTTGTTGACTGGTTTGCAGACCCCAGTCTGGGCCATTTGTGTGTTCATTCCTGCACCCAACAATCCTTGTGCCTGCAGGGGTGTCTGCTCTGTCTTCCATGGTACCTGCCCTTGATGTCTTGGCCCAGCCTGATGAGATGGCAGGGCATGGGAGGAGCCAGCTTCGGGCCTGTCAGAGCTGGGATCTCAGGGAGAAGAGATGACTCTGATGGGATTGTGGTGCTTGCCCCATGCCCTTGCTCACCTGCAGCTGTTTCCCAGGAAGCACAGGTCAGTGGTGGGATAGCAGTGCTGGACATGTCAGAAACCACAGGCAGAGGGTGAACTCCATGGAGGACAACTTTATTTTTAAACAGCTTTTCAGAACCAAGTAAGTAGAACACAAACTGTGCTGGTGCTTGGCATCAGGGGCTCAGTGAGACCACCCCACCTCCATTTGGTGAAGCTGCCATGCCAGGGGCACCTGCCCTACACCTGCACCGAAAACCAGGCTGGCATCTGGGCAGGAATTCTCTGGAATTGCTCTGGCTTGGCATTTGCCACAACCCCCTTCATGAGCTGGGGCGTTGCTCATTTGGAAGCAACCAGATCACCTGGGAGAGCAGAACTGCAGGCTTTAAGATTAAATCCAAGAGCTCTGTTTCATTCCTATTCAACCACCCCACTGAACCTGCTGCTGTGGGATGAGGGCAGCTCAGCACCCCTGCCTGCCTTGTCTGTCTGATTTCCTCCCTGCCCTGCCTGCAGCTCCTCTGCTCCTGCTGACAGCCATCTGTGATCTGTGGCCTGTGTTTGCCCAGTCTCAGAAACCCAAATTTGAGGGAGGCTGGTGACGTGTGCTGGCAAGAACAGGAAATGCGTGGTGCTGCTGCTGCTGCTGCTGCAGGGGACAGCTGGATCTCTGGACAGAGGGTCCCCGAGCAGCAAACTTCCTGCAGAACTGGCTGGGTGACGAACACAACCGTGAAACAACAACAAGGAGGAACAAACGATGGGAAGTGCCTGTCTGAGCGAGGCCAAGCTCCGTGCCTTGCCTGACCACATCCGGCCAGCTGCTCAGCCAGGACCTGTGGCTGCCCAGGGGCAGGTCCTGGTGCTCACTGCAGGAACTCCTCGTACTCCTTGGGGAGCAGGGAGCCCTCCCAGGAGCCTCTCCTGGCCGCTGCTGCTGGTCTGAACGTTTGGAGGGGAGAAGGAGCCATCAGCAGGGGAGCCACTGCAGCTTTGGCTCTGCTCTGAGGCTGCAAGACAGGGACAAAACACAAATCCTTGTGGGAGGAGCAGGTGCTGGCTGTGCCTCGCCTTGCTGGTGCTGCTGGGCACAGGGAGCTGCCTGCAGCCCCCCTGCTGGAATCTGAGCAGGAGGGGATATCAGACCTTGTAGGAATTAAAATTCCCATATTCTGGGTCCTTGGAGACCCCATCCAGGCTGCTCACACACAGGGACTCACCTGCCTGGGCTGGTGCCGCTCCGGGCGCTGCTCCCGGGGCTGGGGCTGCTGCCGGGGGGGAGGTTTGTACAAGGAACTCTTGAGGTGTTTGTAGAGGTTGCTCTTCAGGTGCAAGGGGTTGTAAGCAACTTCCACTTCCAAGCTGTTCAAGGCACTCTGGTTTGGAAGAAAGAATTTGAGTTTGCTACAGGATGTGACAGGTGGAGGCTGTGGGGTTTGCATGTTTGTGGCTTTTTTGGTTTCTTTTTCAGGGACAGCGTTGTAGACACTCCAAGCCACCCTGCAGTGAAAGGTAAAGGGATTTTTGGCTGTGCTGCCACTCCTAAGAAGCACTTTTAGCTGCTGGGCAGCTGAAAGACAGATCTTGATGTATTGAAATATTCCCTTGCAGGATGCAGTCCTACCCTTTTCCCATGCCCAGAATTAGCCCACAAGCTGGAGCACCCTTCCTGGACACTGTCACCCTCAACTCTGCTTCACAAGGCCTCTTGCCCCCAACAGACACACAACATTGCTCCAAAGGACAGGTGTTTGCTGTCCATGGAGAAAGCTGTCTGCTGGGAAGGAGGTTTGGGGTGCTCCATGACACTCTAGCTGTCACTAGACATTGTCACAGCCATTTCCTTCTCTCCTTATCTGCTGAGGTGATAAGGAGAGCTGATAGCGAGTGACTCACCTCGATGGGGCCCCTGACTCGCTCGGGGTGCTCAGCCAGGAGGGCTGGGAAGGCTGATGGCAGCAGGAGCTCTCTGGTGGCCACTGCTTTCACCAGGAGAGTGGCAGAGTCAGAGGGGACAATGACATAGTAGGGATGCACCACCACGTTCCAGTTTGGTCCAGTGTTCTGGGGCTCGTGCCTGGCCAAGAGCATCCACTTCCTTTTCTAAAGGGCAAAATCCAGGTGTGAGCAACAGCAACAGCCACTTCCTTCAGCCCTGCCACCGTGGGCTCAGGGCAGGCACACTCACACATCAGGGAAGGGAAACTATTCTGCAGCAGGGCTGAGGACAGTATGGCATTTGTTTTGGTTTTAGCAAGTCAGTTGTTAAGAAAAACACCCAATTTTGCTTTATGGCTGGTCAGTAATGGCCAGTTCCCCACACTCCAAGCCTTGGTTAATTATTTTCACTGGTAAAGTCTCAAGTCTAACTCCAACCCTGGCATTTGCACTTCACACCTCCAAACATTCATTTCTGGTAGGTTTGAGGGTCTTCCCTAAGATCTGATGAGCTGTAGCATCTTTGCAGCAGATGGAAGGATTTATAAGCCCAACTCTGGGCCATGAGATGAAGTTGCAGCTTTTAAAATGTTTCCTGGTGTAGCCAGACAGATGCTATGAGGTGTGCACTCACTGTTCCTTTCCCTGGCCATCCCTCCCCATCACACTGCATTCTTCACACACTCACCAGGAGACTGTGACACAAAGCATGGAAGCTGTGCTGGTTTGTCTCCAGTTCATCCCAGTCCAGCTGCCAGCAGCTTGTGGGCTTGATGATGAAGGGCAGCCCATAGAGCACAGACTCACAGACCCCTTCAGACTTCAGAGCCCTGCCAGGATGCAGCTCATGTTAGTGCTCATTGTTGTAAGAACAACACAGCTTAGAAATGATACTGTTTTTTCCTATAAATAAATCTCAGAAAAGACACCAAAGAGAATCTCTGTGCTCTGCCTTGTGCCACGGATTTCTGCCAGAAAAGCGAATTCTTAGGCAAAATCACAGCACTGTGAGGCTTTGCTTGGGCTCTGGCATCCAATTAATTGCTGTGGCCTCATTAGGTAATGAGAGAGCAGAATTATTGCAATAAAACATTTCACTGGGGTGAAAGAACTTCTGCATGAATGACACCTGTGGTGTCACACTCAGTGAGCGCTGTGGTGACACCAGGAGTGACCGTGGTCTGCAGGTGGGGCTGTGCTGTTCCATGAGAGGAAGAGTGATGCAACTGGGGGTTTTTCACACCAGAATTTGGCTCACCAGCACCCTAGAGCCTCCTGGTGATGTCAGCAGGATGGTGTTGCACAGGAAAGTGCAGCTTTTCTTACACCCTCTCGCAGTTACCCAGTGGAAGACAAGGAGCACCACTCACTTCAGCACCCGGAGTTTGTGCAGAGCTGGGGATGGCCAGGCTGCCAGGTGCCAGGGAGAACTGGGATCTGCTGCTCTCCCAGTGCTATCAGCTGTCCCTGAAAGCAGGGCTGGGTCCAGCAGCCTCTCCTGCAAGTCACACTTCAGGCACACTGGGAGAAGGAGAACGGTTTAGCTCGCTGGGATTGGCGGTGTTTGGCACATGACGTGCTCAAAGCACTTAAAAATTAATGTTTTCATGCAATTATTGTAGTATAAAAAAAACTAAAGCCTGACACAAAACATCAACCTGTCCCCAAGTCCCTCTGCAAGACAGCCTTTATTTAAGTGCAGCTCTGGCACAGACTCTTTGTTTTGAACACAATTTTTAGGGCTATTCAACTCTCAAGATCTAAAAGGCCCCTTTCCACCTTGACCACATGGCTGTAAATTCACATGCCCCTCCAGGCACATTTTTGCTGCAGAATGGAAACAACTGCAGCCTCAGCAGCAGTGGCAGCAAAGCAGCAGCTTTTTAAGCCTGACGATTTTCCAAGCTATCCACAGACCTCACCTGGGTCTCTAAATGGGAGAGGAGGTGCCCATAGGACAATTCTGGGTAACTTTTAAGGCTGAGGGATTCAGGAGCTCCTTGGAGGGGAGCAGAGGGGAGGGAAAATGAAATACTTAAGGTGTTCTTGGGTGCAGCAGCGTGGCCAAAACCTCCTGAGGGAAGGAGGAGGTGGAGCTGTTCCCTCTCTGTGCCATGGTCGTGGAGCCACGTTTTAAACAGCATCTCCAGGCTGACGACATTGTCCTCTACACTTTGCACCTCGATGTCCATTCCCAGGATTGCCACATCTGCAGGAAAAAGGGAAAAAATGGGTGGAAAAAAAACCACCAGTATTTTCAGCCATTGAAAAGATTTCTCTGGTTTTTCACACCCAGTAATTATCAAACTCTTTTGTTGGAGGTGGAGACAAATGTGGTGTGATGTAGCAACAACTTTTAGGCATGGAGAAATGTAGGCTGGACAGCAGAGATAGGCATGGTATAAACAAGATAAACCCAAAAAAACCCCAAAACCACCCACAAGTAATACCTCAAAGCTGCATCCAGATGAGAAGCTAGCTTGAAGTCCATCAGATAAATAAAAATAAAAGGGATAAATAAAATAAAGTGAAGGAAAAAATCTAAATAAATTTGCAAATTGTGTAAGACATGCATTATAACCACTTGTAAATACAGAAGGTACAGTCTGGTAGCACTAATAGCTTCACCATAAAGCCAGGATGTGGAAAGGCTTTCTGAGAAGATGAATAAATAGCAGAAATAGCCTTTTTTCCCCTCTGTTGTTTTTACCAGGGCAGCAGAGGGCTTAAAAAAACAGTGCTACATCCATCTACGCTGAGAAATCTTCCCTTTATGCATTAGCATTTCTAATGCCATTTGGCAAAAATGACAATTATGCATTAAAAAAAAAACCCAGAACAACCCAAAACCAAAGAACCTCCCCCTCCCCGAAATTAATTAATTTCTAGCTGGCAAATAATCCAGGACTACTGTGATGATTGTAATTCTTCAGATGCTCTGCAGGACACACTTTTTGACTGTCCCCACCTCCCAGGCTTGAGGAAGAGATAATGTTGGTTGTGTCTCTGCAGCAAAGCAGACTCGACTCCCACTCACAACAGTAGATCTTTCACACTGCCCTTGCTATTAAAAACCTTTCCTTATCATCCCCTCTGACTGTCCCTGGTTGCAGGACATTTAATTCCTTCTTTTTTTTCATTCTTTACTCTTTTTTTGGTGCTTTATTTTTTTTTTAAAGTTGGAAGCTGCTCTTCTTGAACTGAGCTGTTCCCACTTCCAGCCCCTTGCTCTGACACTGAGCCTTGCTCCCATTTCCCTGCAGAATTCCAGAATTCACTGCTGCAGGATGATCCTGTTTTGGATGCATTCCCTACAGATTTGAGACTTGGGTTTCTCTCAGGGGTGTGCACTGAAGAGGGCATTAACAGCTCAGAGAACAAAGCACCAGGAAATCCACGTAATTGACTTTTACAAACAGCAAAACACAGCTGACAAGGGGAATTATTTGTGTTTTGGGGCTGGTAAATGCTTTAGTTCTTTCCTCAGTAAATATTTCCCTGTTTTTTTGTTTTCACTTTTTCCTCTGTAATAGAAATTTAATCAATTACACATCTGCAGCTGGCACAAAATATGACAATTTTAAAAGAAATCCACTGCATTCATTAGGAAAAACAGGTTGGGGTGCCAACATTTCCTGTGCAATGGGTCTCAAACCTCCTGGAGAGCAGAGCCCATGCAGAGAAAGGAGGCCTGGGACTTGCAGGGACATAGAAAATACATTAGTGCTTTATCTGCAGGACTTGTTTTTTGTTTTTGTCAAACAGAAATAGCTGGGAGCAGTTATCTCCAGCAAATGCAAATATTAACCTTTGTTAGCAAAAGGTCTGGCAAGGCTCAGCTGCTTTCAGGGAGTGTAATGGGGCAGGAGAAGAGAAATAATAATATTAATAGTAATAATAATAATAATAATAATAATCCTTAGGTTATCAATTAGAGACCAGTCCATCCAAAGGCCAGGCATCCTGTTGGTTACTCCCCCAGATTATTCCAGCCTCAAATGTCCTGCTCTCCATGGGGTTTAGTTAAATCAGTTTGCTCTGGTTCTGAGATCTGAGCATGGTCAAAGCTGTTCTAAGATTTGCCACCATGGGGTTTTCAAACTATTGAAGTCTCTTCCATCTGCACTAACCTGGGAATGAGACCATGGAGACTGATCCTGATCCTGCTCTGGATATTAAAAATATAAGTAGGTTCAAATAACCCCTAAATAAATGAATGGAGGAAATATCCTCAGTGAAATGAAGCTCTTGATTAAGTGCTGCATCACAATATTTATTTTCTAGTTCCACACAGCACTAATCTTGCACTTCCTGTATGCTGGATCTTTCAAATTCAATGCTCTTTACTGTAATTTTTTTATAGTAAAAATGGATTTTTTTTTTCTGCAACAGAAGAAGGGAGCTCCAATGGGTATCACAAAACAGTTGGGCTCATTTTTTCCAATTATCTGATCTGTTCATCCCTTGTTGCTTTTCTTAGAGAGCAAATAGTTCACCCACTTAGAAAATTAGAATTTCATCACTTGACATTTCCATGGCCTTTATGTCCACATGTATGTTTTCATTCCATCTACTGGGTGAAAAGGCTACACAAAAACCCACTTTTAAAAATAATAGGGTGGGATTTTGCATTCCCTAAAGCAGCCCTGTGACAGAGAGGCACAGAGCATCTCCTCCTCTGTGGAGCTGAGCCTTCCAAGGCTTCCCTGCAGGATTCCCAGTCTCTACTGTGACAACTGACCAGAAATTTGCTACTGCAACCACAAAGAAAATGAAAATGAACAAGAAAATGAACAGCAAGAGACAAATAACACTGCCTGTATCTCAGTAAAAAGCAGAAATAACCACTTTTAATCCTCTCTCCCAGGCTGCACATTGCTGGGAAGAGTTACTGTTACCAAGCCTCTTAATTAGCTGGTTTTTTGTCTTTGACACAGTTCCTGCTTGCTGCTGCTGCTGCTTTTCTCCATCCTCAGAGTGTGTTACCCCCATAACTCGATGCCTTTTTCTCTTTTACCCCCACAGTGAAAGTGTAGCACCCGTGAATTTTAAATTTGAATATTACTTCAAGAGCTGAAGTAATACACGTGGGTTTTCAATAATCCCAAGAGCTGAAGCAACACATGAGGTCTGTAATGTTCTACAGGCCCCAGAGAAGTGCTGTGCTGCAAACTTCCTCCAGGCACAGCAGTTCCCACTGACCTCAGGGACATTAAATGGCCCAAAGGGAAGTGGCAGATGTTGGACCAGTGGCTGTCGTGCTGTCCAAAGCCATAACTTCCCTAAAAATGCTTTCCACTCACCACTGCTGGGCTCCTCTGCTGGCACACACTGCTCCACATCCTCAGGCTCCAGGAAATCTCTCTTCAGAACCTCAATGACCTGAATTCTTCGCAGGCTCACCAGGTCTATGTCTTGTAGCTTCTTTTCCAGCTGCTTTACCATTTCTCTGCTGGGCTGGCTGGTCAAAATTGTGATCTGAAACACAAATCAGAGCATGAAGAAGCTGCCTCTACCCCAATTCTTTCTTGAGGGGTGAGGAGAGAGGAGAATTCTTGCTGAAATATCTCATCTATAAAAGCAGATTTATAAGCAATTTTTGGAGCTTGTTTTATGAGCCAATATGAAATAGATTGAGAGGTTCACTGGAAGAACATATACAGGTTTTGTGCTCTGTGCTTTGCACTTGTGATCACTGAGTCTCTGTGTGTGAGAAGGGATTTGTACATTAATTATACTGCAAATAGACTAAACTTGGAGACTAAACTCCCTTGAAAGCTGAATGGAAATTTTATATATTTTTTTAGTGTATACAGTCTATCCCAAAGATATTTCCAAAGAGAGCAGCAGTAGGTGGGATTCCCACCAGCCAGTTTTGGTGTGATACTGAGAAAAGGAAACAAAAATTCAACTTACTCTGCATAAAAAAAAAAAAAAAAATGCTTGTGATGGGGGGGGGGAA
>VXBQ01014012.1:126870-154212 GCA_013400175.1 Phainopepla nitens
CACTAAAGTATCTGAAGCAGAGAGAGGCCTTTTTTTTTTTTTTTTTGGAACATTTTTTTGACCTTTAGTAAGGACAAAACTCGTTCCTGCCTGTCAGAGATCAGAGCCTGTCCCTGCAGCATGTCTTACATCCCCTTGCAAAGAGAAGTACAATAAAATTGCATAATCTAGAGGAACAAGGACTGCTTAGGGGAGTAAAAACTCCCTATATCCATGGATTAACTTAATTTCAAATGTAGCTTGTTCCTTCAAGTGTACTAGAAAATACCCTGGATTTTGTTGTGTGTCAAATAAGGTCTTGTCTCCAAAGCATGCTCTGTTTGTTCCAACCTCCAGCTTTAGAGTTAAAGCACAAATCACCTTTCAAATGGTCAGGAAAAATAGCTTTAAGCCCCAAGAAAAGCAGAAAATCAGTAGAAAAGTTTCCTGGACAGATACTGGGAGTGAGTCTCAATTGCAACCTGATCCCAGCGTGACTCTGTGAGACTCTGGAAGGGTTTAAGGACCTAAACAAAGCAGAAAGACTGGGCAAATTTCACTTGTGGGAATCCCCATTTGTTTTTTATGACTGGCAGGTGGACCCTGAGCCTGAGAACTCAGAAATGCAAAATTGTTTGGAGGTGCTATTTTCTGCTGCTCAGAGGAAAACACCATTTCTGTGTGAGTCCTTTCCCCTCAATAACTCCCTGTCCTTTCATGTCAGTTGATACTGCTTCAAAAAAATACTTCCTCCTGTGAACCTTGCTCTGCTTTCTGCATTCACACATCTGTTCTCATGAGTTATTAGCAGCTTCCCTCCCCTTTCTGCAGAAACACACATTCAGAGCTGAAAACACAGCCAACAGTGTCCACCAAAATCCTGGACCAGGACAGCTTTCCCTAGAAATGTCCCCTTTTCCACAGTAAGCTGTCCAGAGGGATGTGAGGACTTGATATCTTCCTTCAGGACTTCTGGACAGTGGATCTCTGAAACAGATCTGATCTGATCCAGAGTGCTGAATACCCAAATTTTTCTGCGTGTTCACTGCACACGAAATACACATTTTATAAAGCACGATGATGCGGGATGGCTCCCGCTCCCTTCCCAGCATTTTTTTTACCTCAACAGAACTATTTGTGGAGCCTCCTGCTGCTGTGTGCCTGCTGTACTGCTTGAACTGCTGCAATCCATCCTGCACAGCTTGCACCACTGCGTTCCCCCCGTGTGGGAAGCAGCCTTCGGCCGGGAGCGAGCGGAGCTCCGAAATGCAGGCTTGAATTCGGGCAAAGTTTTCTTTCACTTGCTGCAAAAGAAAAAAAAAACAACAGGGTTCAAGGAGCAGGAAAGGCTGGTGAACAGCATGAAATACCTCTCCATAACGTGGAGGAAGTCACAGGGATGTCAGCTCACCTGAGCCTCACCAAGAACTCAGAGCTGAGACGGACCCAGCAGCTAAACTGGTACTTTGTGGCCACAGGAAAGATATTGAGTGAACTCAATTTTTTATTTAAAGCAATACAAGACACTGCTGCCAGAGGTCACCTTCCCCACTGAAGAGGCAGCAGGTGAACATTTGACTCATTTCTTCAGGTGTGTGGAGCTCTGAAGCACCCCTGAGCCATGGTTTGCAGGGTGGGCTTTCAGTGGGACTGAGTGGGAAGCTGCAAAGGTTCTGCTCAGTCCTTACTCAGTCCCACACTAAATTTTTTGATGCTTAAATGCTGATTTCTTCTCTTGTCACCATTTGCTTTCCCCCACAGTTATCTACTTTCATCCTGGCTTCTCTTTCTTTGCCCTCCCTGCCCTTTCCAGGGAAGCTTTATGGACTCTCCTGCTGGGGAGACCAGTGGGAACAGAGACCATAAACAAGTACTGAGGAAAGATTAAAACCAAGGTAAGTGTGTGTGACACTTCCCCATGTACTCTCCCCACCTCTATTTTCAGCTCTGGGGTTTTCCTGACTTCATGATTTGTCTAAAAAGCACCCTTTAAAACAGCTCTGAAAACCAGCTTCAGTACAGCAGCTGATATCTACTATTGGAGAGTAGATTAAAAAAAAAACAGCAGAGTGAATTCAAAGAATGGCTTGGAAACGATTAAAATTACTGTAAAAATGTTTTGCAGTTAAACTTATAATTCGTTTCTTGATTTGCCAGCCAGAACAGAGAAGGGACCTACTCCTATTTAGAGGAAGAAAGGATAAAATACAAGCATGTTCTTCTATCTAGCCAGAAGAGTAAATATATTAAGAAATCCCTGGAAGATAAAGCAAATAAACACAAATTAGGAACCAGGTACAGGTTTCACAATGACAATTATTAACCACTGGATGAAATTATCAAGAGAAGTATTTGATTACCCATCTTGTCTTCAGATCAAAACTAGATGGAAGGAAGTTTTAATGAGATAGGGGTACTTTAGTGAAATATAATAGCCTGTGATATGAACAAAACAAAACAGTGATCTAAGGGCTCCTCTGTCTTTAAAAACTGTGACTATCAAAATGAGGAATTGTTGTTTAAATAAAAAAGACAAGTGATCAGGAGCAGCAGTCCTAAGATTATCCTTGTCACATTATCTATAACCTTTTCTACAAAATAAACACCACCATTAGCCAGAGTCTTCTTGCAGATCACATTTGCTAATTTACTCTTAACCTCTGGTTTTTTTTATTTTTCTCAAGATGTGAAGACTTGACAAAACTTTTGAGAATGTTTCCACATTGCTGTATCAAGTGGAAGAGTTAATCCTATGTGTTTACACTGATGTTGTGTAAATGGGAGTGCTCAGTGTGATTGTTTCTAACAGGATGACTTCAAAAATTCTTGTGAACTTCAAGATGCATATTTGTATTCCCAAATTATTACTGCAGAGCTGCTACTCATTCTCCATCTACATTTATTCCTCTGCAGAGCCCTAAATGAGAGCAATATTTGTTCTTACTGACTTAGATCTCTATATTTAAAATCTGTGTGGATGTGGCACTTAGGTACATGGTTAAGTGGTGGATTTGGCAGTGCTGGGTTTAGAATTTTATTTACAGTCTTAGAGGAATTTTCCAGAGAATTCAGTGATTCTGTGATTTCAGATTCAGCACAGATATTTTAACTGTGCACCTTTCCCCTTCAATATCTAGAACCTCTCACACATTGGTAATATTTGTCCAGTGTCCAAATTATCACAGCTCAAGTCGTGCGTGATAATTCTGACAAAGAAGCAGTACAGCACAAAGCAGCACATGAAAGGTGCAAGAGATGCTCCAAAACAGATGTTTTAGGAAGGAAGAGCAGAAAACCTAATTTATCAGGTTCACAGATCAAAAAGGACACTCCTCCTTTTAAACCTTATCCTTCCAGAAAAAATTCACCTCACCGCGAAACGATCGTTCCGAGAACGGCCGATTTTTGGACGTAAATCTGCATACAGATTTTTAGACATGAATTTAGATATAAATCATAAACTTTTTTTTTTTTTTTCCCCTGAGCAGCAGCACAGCCTGGGGCATACCGTGAAGGGCAGCAGGCACTCCTGCTGAGGGTGCAGCACGTAGAGGCTGAGCAGGGGCACCCGGCAGGGCCCGGCCAGCCCACACGCCAGGCACAGGACGTTTTCCAGAGCCTCGGAGAGCACGGAGCAAGTGTTGGCCCAGGAAGGGGAGGTGACATCCACCACCAGGATGTGGCATGGCTGCTGGCTGGGGGCTTTAGCAGCAGGAAAAACTCTCCGTGGTTCTGAGGGTAATTTTCTGGAATTCATGGCTTCTGCACGTGGGCGTTACGTGCGCGGCGATGCATCTGAACGGGGAGAAATAAATAAAAGAACAGCAATGAGTGAGGCTCTCCCTTTCCCATGCACTTGAAAGCACAGCTCAGTAATCACCTCGACTCCTACATCCTTTTCCTCCAAACCAATTGCTGCCCATACTCTACTAAACCCACACAAAATGCATGTGGTCAGGAAACAGAATGTTTTCACTAATGAAAAACGTGGCAGAGAGGCTCTTACAGGTGCAGCTGGAGCAGTTTCAAATGTTGGCAGCGTGGAGCTGTGTGAGGTGATCCCCCAGCCTGGCTCTGGTGCACCCATCAGCTGCTGGAAAGCAAAACTGGGAACTCCACCTCTTAATTCTGCCCTGGCCAGGAGGTTGCAGCCAAACCCCGGGGAGAACAGTCCCTGTTCCTTCATCCCCAGCAGCATGAAACAAGCAGCTGGAAAAGGCAAAACAGGCCAGCAGGATGCAGCAAGAAAATCCTGCATATCTGTGAATTTTACTTTGTGGGTGTGAGGAACCAACTTTTGTCCTTCAGAGTGTCAAACAGCTGGCATGAGCTCCTCCACAAACCTTGAATATGACATTTGTTCCTCACCCTCATCTCCCTTCAACCTTAAGTACAAGAGCATTTTCCTGTTAAAAGTTTTTTCTTAGTTCATGAGCAAAAAAAGCCTTTCTGAAATCTTCTCCTCACTAAATCCACGCAAATCATTCAGTGCTGTTTCTAAAGATACAGGAAGTGCTTCAAAAAAGAAAAGTGTTGGTATAACTGCAAACACCTCCTCGATATGAACGAGGATATTTTTTTTTTTTCTTCCTACAGTTTTCTTCCCAGCAGAATTAGTAAAAGTGTGAAGAAAACCTGGATTTGCACAGCTGGGCTCTGGTCACAACCCAGTCTTGTCATTTGCGTGGTGTGCTCAGCTCACACAAACAGCTCTTTTATGGTCTCCAAGGAGACAAGACACTGCATTTCCTACAGCCTCCAGCACTTTTGAGTAAGAATTTCTGTAAGGCTTGGGAAGAGCAAGAAATGAGTCTCTATCTGGCTGAAGAATCATCCAAAAAAAAAAAATTAAAAAAAAGAAATCTGAATTTCTAGGATTCCTTAGGATGCCTGTCAGTGCAGGCAAAACAAGAGTGATCTCAGCCTGAATTTCCAGTCTGGGGTTAACACTTCAGAGCTGATGAAAATGTTATAAATACAGATATAGATCATGTAGGTATCTTGCTTTGATTAGTTCTCTGGTAAAATTTGATTGTCAAATGAAAAACTGCCAGATACCACTTTAATCAGTGTCTCTCCTGGAGCTTTTCAATTTACAGCAGAGTTGACTCAATTACATCACTGAATCTGGGAATGGACTTGTCTGTCTGAATTTTTTGTGACGAGACTTCAATGCTACTGAACTCTGCAAGCCCCCAGAGCTTTCTCAAACGAGGAAACAAAAGCTATCCTGTCAGAAATCCATGAGAGTTGGGCCTTACTATTGGTTTCAGAGGGGAAAATGAGCTTTGATGCTGAAGCAGACACAGTTTTCCTAATTTTGAACGGATTCTCTCATTCTTGGCACTCTACTGGACTATGCTCATTTTAAATTGCTTTTGTTAAAACAGATCCCTCATCAGCTCCTTACCAACTGAATTTCACTCCTTCATAATTGTGGTGTCTTAATTAATCTCTGCTTAGCAGTATTAATGTGATTTATATGCATCTCTCTGTCCAATATTTGACAATATTTGACCTCTTTTACAGCTCTAGTGAGGCTGCAGAACAGAGGAATTCTGTGGAAGTGGCTGCTGTGGTAAAATGACATCCTCATTTAGGCATTGGGTGGACTGACAGAGCCCATCCCGAGGGATCCCACCACAATTCCATGAGAATTGTGCAAACTGCAAGTTCTGGCAGCTGATTTGACATTAAGTTATTGCTCAATAAACCAGAACTCTCCAAGTTGTCAGGGCTGGTGATGTGCATTTTGCTCAATGCAAGGAGACACAAATTCTGCAGAACCAGAAAGGGGCAGAAAGGAAACTTCTTTATAGCGAGTGAATTGTGAGTGCTGAGGACATTCTGCATTTGCCCATCATCCTACGTGCTTGGTTTGTTATAAAAACCCATTATTAAATAATATCCAGCTCTAAACCACTGGTTAAAGAGGATTAAGGATAAATGGTTTAAAAATTTTCAGAGTAAGCTTCAAAACCCTGGGAAACAGGAATATTCTCATGTGGAAAACAGATCAAGCTGCATAAATGAGTGGGTTTACTAGAGAATAAATTGGCTGTGCAGTGTGGATCGCCTCTGGTGTGAATCCTTTTTTCCACCTAGCCTAGAAAGGAAGAAATTTATTTAAAAAGGTCAGGATAAACAGAAGAATAAAGACAAAAAAGCAAAAGAATTCGCAGAAAATCAAGCTACTGAAAACAAAATTATTCCAGGGCCTATATAATAGAAGATATTATGTGTTACTCTATTCATCAGTGCTATAATCAATCATAAATAAATGGCTTTAGGCTTGTGCTTTTATTGACATAAAATCATCAAACCTTAGTAAGAATTGTCGCTTTATATTAGTGTTAAAATCACTCATTATAACCTTTATAGGTTTTTTGGTTTTTTTTCTCAAAAAAGGAACTATAACATTGTAGGCATTTAGAAAAAGGCATTTTAAAATCCTGAATCACTGAAAATGAGTAGAAATAACAAAAGCTTAACCAGTGTGTGGACAGAGCAGCAGAGCAAGGACAAACTCCTGCAGAATTCCCAGGTGCTCCTGTGGAAAAGCAGCCAACTCAAACCCCTCCACGAGAGCTGTGTTATCAGGGGAACCCTGTGCTTGAGTGACAGGCTGGAATTCCCAGAATTAAACTTTATAAGAGCTGTAATAACTCTGTGATCAGATTATGGGCATGGCTAATGAAGCCTCACGGGGCAGGTGCTCCATCTTCCCTGGCATCTTGATTAAGAATCCGGGATGACACCATGTCAGCACACACACACTAACCCGATAAAAACCTGCATAATTCATGGGCACAACGTGCTGCAGGCAGGGAATCACCACTGAGACTGCACAGAAAATCCTGGGGTACACCCAGGGGCTGGAGCAGCCTGGAATTGTCCTCCAGGTCCCTGCAGTTCCATGGCTCCTACAACCTGAACTCTTCTACCCTGCATGTGACCTCAGATTCTAAAGTTTCTGTCTTACTGTGACATTTTCATATTCATATTTCCTGTACTCTTTTGGGTTGTTTTTTTTTTCAAAGCTTTAGGCAGCAACACTCCCTCGCTGGTGGCTGGATCCTGGGAGCAAGGGAAGGCAGGAAATCCTGTGGCATGTCCCACCTGGAACAGCAGGATGTGCCGAGGTGGCTCTGGCTTTTGAGGTCTCTGCAGGGACTGGGAAAGCTGTGCTGGGATTAGGAAAGCTGTACTGGGCTGTACTGGGATTGGGAAAGCTGGACAGGGATGGGGACAGCTGCACTGGGCTGTACAAGGACAGGGACATGTACAGGAATTGGGACACCTGTACTGGGACTGGGAAAGCTGTGCTGGGACTGGGACAGCTGTACTGGGCTGTACTGGGATTGGAAAAGCTGGACAGGGACAGCTGCACTGGGCTGTACAAGGACAGGGATGTGTCCTGGGCTGTACACAGGGACAGGGACAGCTGTACAGGGATTGGGACACCTGTACTGGGCTGTACTGGGATTGGGAAATCCATACAGGGACAGGGACAGCTGTACAGGGATTGGGACACCTGTACTGGGCTGTACTGGGATTGAGACAGCTGTACTGGGATTGAAACAGTCGTGTGTGCCTGAAGGGTGGCCAAGCCCCCAAGGGGTGTCAAAGCAAACCAGCAGCTTTGCTGAGCTCCCTCACACTCCATCTCGAGTTTTCCAGACATTCCTCCTTGCTGCCATCCACTTTTCCCTGCCTTGGATGCTGTGGGAAGGATGGATAGGGAGAGAAGCACCAGGTCCAGCTTTTTCCCCTCAAACCTGGGGCCTTGACAGGGCATTTTGGTGCTGCAATTAAAGCAAAAACAGGAATAAACACCTCTGCCTGATCGCTGTTTTTAAGGTGCACCTTCTAGCCCTGAATTGGGTTTTTCCCCACATTTTCCCTCAAGTTTGCTCCACACTAACAGCGCCCGAGGCCGCCGTCCTTGGACGCCTTAACTGCATTTAACAGAGGAAGCGAGAACTAATCATTAACTTCCTAATTATTAACGTCCCACGGCAGCACAGGCTGATGTTCTTCAGCTCCCGAATACCCTCGGCGAGGCTCTCCCTGAGGAATTTCGTGGGGAAGCTCCTTTCCCGCCGCCGTGTCCGCGGCCGGGCCGGGCCCTGCCCGGTGCCGCTGCCCCCGCGGCCGGCGGCGCTTCCCGATCCCGGCTGATCCCGGGGCTGTTGCGGTGGCAATGCCGCGGTCCGGGCTCGGACCCACCTGGACCGGGCTCTTTTCCCGGTCCTGTCCCGGATGAATCCCGGATGAATCCCGGGGGGATCCCGGGCGGATCCCGGGCGCGCTTGCGGCGCATGCGCAGCCAGCGCTTCCCTCAGCTCGTTTTCCCTCAGAAAACCGGGATCGCTCTCTTTCCTAAAAAAACCTGCATTTTGTCACCCTGCCGTCGCATCCAGCACTGGTTAAATTGTTTTTGCTCTCGCCATCCGATCACCCAAATATGAATTAAAGTGAATTAATTAAAACATTGCCAAAATTCACCTCGGTTGAAGGCAAAGGGAGTTGGAAGATGGGACATCTGGGATTGTGAATTTGTGGCCCTTCAAGGAGTCTGCAGGAACCAGAAGATGCAGAAGGGATTAAATGCTGGAAAGTTCCCGTCTGAGGAAAAGATGATTAAAGGGCTAAAGAATGCGGGCCAGATGAGAGCGAGAAATCGTTAACTAATAGGGACAGAATGCTAATTAATGAAGGGAATTACGTGATTTAGGACCAGTGGACATCAATGGGGCCAGTGCAGCTGGCCAGAGGTGCCTCCTAACTGTGTGGCAGCCCAAAAATTGCTCCTTGAAAGGAAATTGTGTATTTTAGAGATAAAAATTTAATGGCATCAGTTCGCAGCTATGCCAGTTCAGTGAATGCAAAAGGAAATCCAGGATTTCTCTGGAGGGAATATTTTATTGGATGTGTGTAAACAAAGGGAGTATTTTACTGGCTGCACGTAAACAAAGCGCATCTTCTTACTGTAAATTCTTGAGATTTGGGGTTGTTTTTCCAGTTTACTCTTTACATTTTCACTCTTGAATTTCAGCTCTGTTGCGGCATGATGGAAAGGAGGAGTAGGGAATCAAGGGGGGCCCTCACAAAAAGGGCCCCAAAAATGCCTGAAAACTCACAGGGAGTGTTTGTGTGTGTAAATACTAAAACCTTTAAAGTTACTCATCTTTATTGATGTCATCTAATTTTTTTTTGTCATCTACATTGATAATATTGACAAAAATCGATTTCAAAACAAAACGCCGTGCCTGCTGTATTAGATATAGGATTTCAGGATATAATAAAGCTCTGGCTACAGAACCGTAGGGTTTGAAAGCGCAAATAAAACTTCTGTATTTATAAATTAAAAGAATAAAAGGCTTGAAAAGGCGAGAAAAGATCAAATCCGGGATCGCGGCTTGACTTGAGTCGCTGCTGCCACCGCGTGGTGAAAGTGAGGAACTGCAGCCCCCCACGACTAAGTGCTACGACAACCAAAAAAAACCCCAAACCCACACAAAACCCCTCCGAACCGAACAAAAACCGAACCGAACCAAACCATAATTCCACCAGAATCCCCCCAGAAAAGCCGAATTCCCGCTCCAGCCGTAATTGAAGGTGGGATGGAACAAAGCGAGCGGCGCACCCGCACTGGTTTTCCCTGCTCAGTGCTTCCGCCCTGTGGCCAACCCCCGGTACTGCAAGTCTTCACATTTCTCTCGAATTTTAGGGGGTAAAATGAACATTTTGGGGATAAAATCTGAGTTGCCTGAGCTGGGAAAAAAAAATGAAAACTTTTATGTAAAATTGAGGAGATTAACAGATGATATTTTGGGGGATAAAACTGAGGTTATCGTTCGGAGAAAGGTAGGGAAAATTTGAGGGGTAAACCTCGTAGGGGATGGAATGAACATTCTTTGGTGGGAGGGATGTGAGGTAAACTATAGGGGACGGAGTGAATATTTTGGGTTTAAAATTTGAGGTAACGTATAGGGGACAGAGAACACCTTGGAGAGAAAGGCATCAGTGAATTGTTCAGGGAGGCAGGGGTGATATTTCAGACAGAGATTGAAATCTAGAAATATGCTGATATTAATTTTTTAACATATACATAAGCAAAGCATCTGAAAACACTCCATCGAAGGCTACAAAACCTGGTACTCTGGAAGTCAGGAGAAATTGTGACTTTATTTCCTGATTCTGTAGTTAGGAAATTGCTCAGGTGTACACAGATTAATTTTTTATATCCTTTGGCTCTCTTGATTGAAGTAAAAGCATCATTCCCCTCCCTCCTTTCCATAATTCCAGGCTCGGTATTTATTCTTTTACAGCTGCAATTTGCAGAGGGAATGCGGCCTGGAGTGTGCTCCCAGAAAATATTTGAGCAAGGTTTTTTTGTGAGCTTCAAGCAACTCGTGCTGCTTGACAAAAATCCGGGGAACTGGATATTCAGGAGAAATACAACAGGATATTTTTGGGATATTTGGGGAGAAATCCAACAGTAAAGGTTTTATGGATGGCAGAAATGAGACAGGATGGAACAGCCCTGCGATGGCTTAGCCTTGAAAATGGAAACACTCTTTGGCTTATTCCAAATATTTACTATAATGTTGGAAAACCCCACAAATAATCATTGGGAATTGGAGTCCTCGACTCCCTCACCCCCTCTCCTGCGGGAATTTCTGCATTTTCCAGGTTTTCCAGCTGGTGTCACTCCTGGGCCAGGCAGAGCCTTCCTAGCCATGAGGGGATCCAGGAGGTTGTTTCTGGCTCTATGGAAAGGCAGCGGTTCTTAGTTTTTATAACCTTTAAAAATCCAAAAGATTTTTGGGGTAATTTTTCCCCCTTTGTTTCCATTCCCTGCTGCTCTTGTGCCACGTCCTTGTCATGTCAGATGCCACATGTGAGCTCTTGAAGCACTCAAAAAAGGGCAAAACTTCTTTTTATAGCTCAGAAAAAGAAACTCTGGGCCCCATCCTTAATAAGCTCCCGTGGCAAACTCGCTGAAGTAAATTTAAATGTTGTTTATTTGTAATTGTCCAAAGGCATTTTGTGAAAAAATGGTTTGGAAGATGTTCCCTGTCTTGGATCTCCAGCTGAGCTCTGAACTCAGTTACCACTGGAAATACAAACTTCTGCTCCTAATCCCATCCATCCAGTCAGAACAGGTGAAAATGTGCAGAGTTAAATCTGATTTTCAGATCCTACAAGACCCACGCAGGGTTGGCACTGAGGAAAAGTTTTGTTTTACAAGCGCCCACCAAAAAAAGAATTAATGGGGGGCTCTGCATCACGAGATCCCTGTGAGCACATGGGCTCAAATTACTCAAACTCTTAATATTTTTGCTTTTTAAATGAGCCACTTTATGAATTATGGAAAAGGAAATGATTGGCATTGACAGGCGATTCTTTTAAAAGTGTAAAAATGAAAAAAATCAGTAAAATTACGCCTGGAGTTCACCTTTCCACAGCACCGACTCTGGTTGAGGTTTGAAATGCTGTTAGCAATGTTTTGCCTCAAATTCCTCATTTTCCAGGTATTGCCCTGTCTTATTCAGAAGTATTTATGGTTCCTGGGCACTTGCAGATGTTTTGAGGATGATTTTAAAATAAAGATTTTAAACTTTATGCTATAAATGGGGCATCCTTGAAACCTGACTCCATGAAGAGTTGGGGACAAGGTCTGACAATCCAGGACAAGGAAGCACAAATTGCTACGTGTGCATGAACAATTTGGTTTAAACACTGAATATTGAAAAAACCCCACACAAATCACCCTTATTTTTAAGAGAAATCTCTGCATTTCTGCTGGAAAGTGGCCATGCTGGAGGGGTTGGTGACTCCTGGTTTTTGTCACCTCTGGTTTAACTTTAGGTGATGAGAGTTTTTGGAGAATTCCTCCACCTTTCCTTTTCCTTGAAAATCACGTGGGTGTCGTTCAAGGAGCAGTGTTGGAGGTCACAGGAAGTTTCATAGAGTGGAATTAAACAAATTAAAATGAAATTTCATGGAACGACACGAAATGAAATTCCGTGCAACGCCACGAAATAAAATGAAATTTCATTTCATGAAAGGAAATTTCGTTTCACTTCATGGAATGGAATGAAATGCAAGGAAATTTTGTGGGATGAAGTGGAATTTCAAAATTTCACTTAATGACAGGAAATTTTATTTTGTTTCATGGAATTAAATGAAATGAAGAGCACTTTCATGAAATGAAATGAAATTTTGTGGAGTAAAATGAAATAAAATAAAATTTTAAGCGTCATTCTATTTCATGAAATGGAACGAAACTTCATGGAATGAAGGGAAGCGAAACAGAATTTCATAGAATGAGATGGAATTTTTTGGAACCTAAATGAAGTGAAGGGAAATTGTGGGAAGGAATGAAATGAAATTTTGAAATGGGGCTGCACTGCTTCTGCCTGAAGGTGAGGGCTGGGTTTAAACTTTCAGTTGAAAGCTGGGTTTAAAGAGGAAGAAATTCCTGGCTGTGAGGGTGGTAAGAAGGGTGCCCAGAGCAGCTGTGGCTGCCCCTGGATCCCTGGAAATGTCCAAGGCCAGGCTGGATGGGGCTTGGAGCAATCTGGGACAGTGGAAGGTGTCCCTGGCCATGGCAGGGGTGGAACTGGGTGGGATTTGAGGTCTCGTCCCTCCCAAACCATTCCCCGATTCTCTGATGTGTGCAGGTGTTCGTGCTTCCCTGCCCAAGTGATTTCATTATCCCTGTAGCTAATTAAGAGGCTGTTTGTGTCACTTTGTGTTCAGCCACAGCCAATTCACCTTTGTGGGTTGATTTTCCCCTCGTTTTTGTGCCTGGCTGACCCAGAACAGCTCTGATCCCATTAACTTCATGCTCCACAGACCTGGAGAAGATAATGAAATTACACCACGGGATTTAACCTGCCCAGAATTAAACACTGGGAACTGCAGCTCTTCCTGTGAGAGGAACCAGGAAATGAAGAAGAAAATAAACAGGAAAATAAAGATATTAAGCAGGCAGCACATTCCTGATTCCGATGTAGCCCATGGAGCCTGGCTTAAGGGTAACCCTGTGGGTCAATAAAATCAGAAACTCCCCCGTGCCAGATCATGGTTTGTGCAAATAAATCACGTGTTCCCTTTCCCACTGGAATATCAACATCCATGGTTCTCCTGGGCTGAGCCTGGTGCCCAACCCGTGCCTTCCAATGGGTGACATTCATGGATGTGTTTGGAGAAACAGTGACTTCTTTTCTGCCTCCCCTGGAGACGGCCTTCCAGGTGAGAGCAGAATCCCTAAAAAAGCAGGATTCATTTTGCTCAGTGCTGGACTCCTGCGAGACAAAAACTTTGCACACTCCAGTAATTTGCAATTTGCCACGGAGAGAGAAACTCTGGCTCTCCTCCCACGGGAGTTCCTGGGCAGAGCTTTGTGCAGCACGTGCAGCCTCTGACCCTAATCAGGATGGTGATTTACGGGATCATGCGAGTCCCCTGATTTACTGAGCATCTGTCTGGGAGCTCCTTACACACCCTGCAGTTCAGGGCTGCCTTCACACAGAATTTACCAGCCTGGGGGGAGCTGGCTCTAATAAAGGGGCACAGGGTCTTGAAATCCCAGTCAGACATACTGGATGGGTGGATGGATGGATGGATGGATGGATGGATGGATGGATGGATGGATGGATGGATGGATGGATGGATGGATGGATGGATGGATTCACTGACTGCCTCCCTGGGCTTTTGTGGTTATCCCAAATTCATGCCTTTAAGAGCAACGCTCGTAAAATAACAATTGCAGTCTCCACGTGGATGTAATTAAAATCCAAGCATGAACACATAATTATGTGAAACTCGTTTCTTCAGCTTCCAAGCCCCACGAGGCCAGCCTTTAGGTCTGAGTTTCAGTGCTGATTCACTGTGTCTTGAGTGCCTGGCAGGTTGTTATTAATTTTAATGACTTCTGTTTTCCTGCAGGAGGCCTGCACTGGTGTTGGCAGTGGTGATCGTGGCCTGCAGCAGTCTGGGTGTAATTGGTGTGCAGATCCTGGCAGCAGAGGAGGAGGGAAATGCATGGACAGATGACAAAAAGCAAGCAGAAAAACAGACTGAGCCTGCAGGAGGAAGCAGCTCTGTGAATCCTTTCTCTGGGAGTCCAAACCTCCCTTCCCAGATCTCTCCAAGCCCCATCCAACCCTGCCTTGAGTATTTCCAGGGCATCCCTGTGATTTTCTGTGCCTGTTTCAGAGCAGAGACCTGAGCAAGGGCCTCCTGCAGGTAGAATAACCCCTCAGGTTGATTCTTTTGGATCATCAGTGTTTTTTTTATCCCTTCCTGCTGGTCCTGACAGCTGGGGGAAGGAGTGATCTCACAGTCTGGGATGGAGCAATGGCTCCTTGTCACTCCCCACTGCACTTAAAGCTTCTGCTCCAGGTTTGTGGTTCCCCATTTGGCTCAGAAATGCCATTTCTCCTGCAGTTTTCCAGCAGCTGGGGGACTCCTGTCACAAATGTCGTGGTCACTCCCAGAGATCCTGGGATAATACCTGGACCTGGAATCTGGGAATTCCTGTTGCAGGCATGAAACATCTCTGTGTGGTCCTTGCAGGACAGAGAGCCTCCTCTGCTCTGGTCTCAGGGCTCCTTTCTGCCTCTGGCTGCATCTCCTGCTGCAGGTGAAAGCAAATTCCAGGTTTTGCCTGGATGTAGAGGAAAGGGACTGTGGGAGCCAGCAAAATTTTGCAGACCCAGAGGAAGAACCTGCTGGAATTAAAGCCAGCACCATGGTGGTAATATTTCCTACTTCCCCAGCTCAGCAACAGCCACAGGAACAAACATCCAGGATATATTTTTTCTTTGCCTTTGCACCTTTTTTGTGGTTTTGCTGCCTCCTGGTGCCAGTGGAGCAAGGAGCTGGAGCAGCACAGCTCTGACAACAAAGGCATGAGAGATGGGAACCTCAGCTCATGACAATACTCCTCCAGCCTCGAATATTTCATGTTATTTGATAGTAAATTTATGACATCGATGCTTTTAGAAACCAGGAGCTTGCCCACCTCTGCACAGACAGGTGCACCTGCAGAGAAAGGGCTTTTTAAATAAATTCAGAGAGTGGGAGGTAAAAACCTTCCTGGGGCAGAGAATTTCCTGTCTGAGCAGAGATTTCCCGGGTGTGTAAATATTTCGAGTGTCATATAAGGTAATAACGATGTGATATATTTAATCATGGAATATCCTGAGCTGGAAGGGAGCCACCAGGATCATTTAAGACAAAATAGACCCAGCTCAAGTCAGGGTTTAGCACATGTAATGGGCACTCGACTCTCACGCTGCTGACTTCTCATCTGCCCTTTCCTGTGCTTTGGCTGAATCTTCTTCAGATCATAAATGTGGTCGAGAAATGACTGATCACCAGTTCTAGACCTCCTGATATTTAAAAGGTGTGGGGTTTTTCCTTGATATTTTTGTCCATTCTTGGACATAATTTTTCCTGGGCTGGTTGGGGGGTTTTTTGTGGTGGTTTTTTTTTTGGTTTTTTTTTTTGTTTTGTTTTGTTTTGTTTTGTTTTTTAAGTCCAATGAACATTTTCTAACTGTTTTTGAATTCCAGGAGGAACTGGGCGGTGCTCTTTGTGCCTGATTGCAGCAGGGTTTACATTGCAATTGCAGCTCTACCAACCTGCCCTCGGACAGTTTTAACTCACCTGCATCAACATCTTAAAAAGGGCTGATGGGTCTTTTTTTTACATTTTATGATGAGATAAGTGAAATGAGACGTCAGGAGTGAAACCCAAATCCCTTCACCCCCCTCCTCTGTCTGAGCTCCCTACCAGCGAGATCTTCCAGCAGAAAATTAGAAAGAACAGATACATGGAAGAAATATTTTATGATGAGAGTGGTGAAGCCCTGGAACAGGTATTCCCAGAGAAACTGTGGCTGCCACATCCCTGGAAGTGTCCAAGGCCAGCTTGGAGCAACCTGGGCTGGTGGAAGGTGTCCCTGCCCATGGCACGTGGTTGGAAATTTATTTTTTTCACGGTCTCTTCTCTTCAAACCATTCCATGATTCTGTGGTTCTGATTGTAAAAAGACCCCTTCTGACAGAAGAAAAATAGGATATTTCGCGTTTTTCCTTTCCAAGCCCTCGCATCCCTCGCCTTGAGAGCAGCTCAGCGCCGGGAGGCGGCGGCAGGAGCCGGCGGGCCGTGCCTGGGGAGCGCTCGCTAATGAGATCAGGGGTTTGTTTCCATTTAATGGGCTGCCGCAGGCCGTGGTGTAAAACCCCGGCCCCTTTGTTTCAGCTGTAAATTGCCATTTAACTCGACAGCTCCGCTCCTATTGTTCCCCGTGTAAAGATGGAGCAAGGTAAAGGACGAGATGAAAAGCTCGGGGTGACACAGGGGGGAAAGGCAGACGGGGTCAAAGTCAAGGGCAGAGACGGGAGATTCCCCACGCTCTTCTCTTGACAATAGCGCGATTTATTTCTGTTCCCTCGGTGGAAGACGCTTTTATATCCTAATTTTAGCTTCCTTTTAGCTGGTAAGCGGGGAATATCATCGCGCTGGCAAGAATAGGAATCTCACTCACACAGCCCGCGCTTGCGGATACTTTCAATCCCACGTTCAACCTTTCTTCTCCACGTTATTATTTTACAGCTAGGAAAACCGGCAGCGATCAAATCTCGTTTTGTATCCTCAGCCCTCCCCTTGTCTTATTGTGTTGCCAGCACAACACAGAGGAGCAGGAAAAAAATGAGGAGAGCATCAGCACGGGGGGCTTTGTGGACGTTCCTGCAGATGCTCTCCCAGTGATTATCCCGGGCAGCTTCACCCCTCCTCCTTTTTTTTTTTTTTAGCTCTTGTCTCGCTTTTACGCAGTGCCTTCCTCTGCACAAAGCCCTGCTCGTCTCCAAACCTCTCCCAGCTGGTGGGGGAAGAGTTTGTGATCATTGTCCCCAGCTCTGTCAGCGTCGCGGCCGTGCCAGGCGAGCGCCGAGCTCCTCCTTCCCCTCGCCCAGCGCCCTTCAGAGAACACAGAATATTTCACAGATATTTTGCAGGTAGCAATTTGGCCCTTTTCTTGACTCTGGCGCAAGACTGGATAATTTCTGATTACCTAGGATTGTGACTGAAGTGTCCATTTTTGCTCAGGGAGACGGCAGATTTCCCCATTTGTTTGTTTATTTATTTATATCTAGGAAAATAGCTTTTCCTTTGTCTCCCACAGAACAAAGAAACGTGAACACACGATTTAAACAGCGATGGCTGCGATGGGCTGAGCCCATCCCCAGGGTGAAGGCGCTGCCTTTTAATGGGGTTACAGGCAGCAGAAATAAATTTGGCCGGGAGTCTGTAATCACTGCCTGAATTAATGGAAAAAAAAAGGGGGGGGTTTCTTTGGAGCAGGCTGAATAGCCCAGCTGCAGCAATTATCTCGTCACTCATCAGAATGACGACGAAATTAGTTCCAGATATAAAACCGGGCAGCAGAGACGAGACACCCACTGGGGATTTATTTCCCAGTTAAGGACACTGGAGGTTGCCTTTCCATCCGTGTCACCCACCAGGGATTTATTTCCCAGTTAAGGACACTGGAGGTTGCCTTTCCACCCGTGTCACCCACCAGGGATTTATTTCCCAGTTAAGGACACTGGAGGTTGCCTTTCCACCCGTGTCACCCACCAGGGATTTATTTCCCAGTTAAGGACACTGCCTTTCCACCCATGCTGGTGCCACACACTCATGGCTCGGCAGGGGTTTATGAGAGACAGGGACCTGGACATCAGTTTGTGCAATTTCATTCCCCTTTTCAGGGATTTGACAGAGTTTTGCCCCAAATCGCCTCCCTTTTTCCCCAGTTCCTGCCTTTGAAAGTTCTCAGCGTGGCTGAGCCTTGTCATGATCATAGCTGGGGATGCAGGGAGCAGCATCCTCACACCTACAGTGACTTACACAGATATTTATCCACCTGTTGGAAACTCACATCTCTCTTGGGGCTTCCAGGTGGGTGCTTTGGTTCTTGGGAAAGCCAAAAATGAGACTTTCTGGCTGGATGGGCCCCAGCCATGCTGACCCCCAGAATCCCCCTGTGCTGAGCTGATCCCCCAGTGTGGGCAGGAGGGGAAGGGGGGGATTCTGCCCCTGTGCCCTGCTCAGGTGAGGCCCCACCTGCAGAGCTGCCCCAGCCCTGGGGAACAACAGCAGAGGGACCTGGAGCTGCTGGAGAGAGCCCAGAGGAGGCCCCAGAGCTGCTCCAGGGCTGGAGCCAGGCTGGGAGAGCTAAGGGTGCTCATCTGGAGAAGAGAAGGCTCCAGGGAGAGCTCAGAGCCCCTTCCAGGGCCTAAAGGGGCTCCAGGGAGAGCTCAGAGCCCCTGCCAGGTCCTAAAGGGGCTCCAGGAGAGCTGGAGAGGGACTGGGGACAAGGGATGGAGGGACAGGACACAGGGAAGGACTTCCCACTGCCAGAGGGCAGGGTTAGATTGATAGTAGGGAGAAATTCTTCTCTGTGAGGGTGGTGAGGCCCTGGCACATTGGAATATCTCATTCTGCCCCCTGCCATGGGCAGGGACACCTTCCACCATCCCAGGTTGCTCCAAGCCACATCTAACCTGGCCTTGGACACTTCCAGGGCTGGGGAATCCACAGTCTCTCTGGGCAACCTGACCGTCTGACACCACAAATCTCCTTGCCATGTTCAGTATGAGCACGGGCAGCTCCAAATCTAAAATAACTTAATAAATGCTGCATTCCCTGTTTTGGGGGACACATGCTGGCAATTTGCACATCAGATACAGCTGCATTGGATGGTGGGCAAAAAGAGACTGGAACATTAATTTTGTGTTTTCATTTTAAATATCTGCAGGAAGGACATTAAAAAAAAAAAAATAATAGCTTCAGTTGACTCACTGCACTCTCCCATTGAAAGAGGTTCAGAAAACACCGGGAAGAAAAGCCTGTGATTTATTTAAAGAGGGCTTTTTCCCCCCCTCTCCTCCTGGTACTCAGAGGCACGCAGAGCTTTTACTTAAATGAAAGCCGTGCCTGCAGCTTGGCTTGTGTGCCCTGCATCCCTCTGCGAGCAGCTCCCAGGCAGCACTTTGTGCATTGTGCTCACAGGAGGCGGGCGGAGCCGCATAAATAACCCAGCTGCTGCCACCACCGGGTGTCACACAGGACTTCCAGGGACGGGCTGACAGTGCCCCCTCCCCGAGGAAAGCTGGCAAATGTGGACCTCAGCGGTGGGAAAACCCCTCGGGAAGAGGCTGCCCAGCTGGCTCAGCGCTGAGTTTCTCAGGGAACAGGAGAACCGGCTGCCTTCATCCCGCCCTGCCCGTCACAGTCACAGCGAGTGACCTCAGGTGACAGCCACAAGCCTGTGGCTCTGTGGCATTTCAGGAGGTGGATCCTGTCCTTGGGGTGAAAAACAAAAAGGCATCACGTCCCAGCAAAGTCCCCTCAGCCTCTTCCCTGCTGGCGGAGCTCTGGGAAGCTCTCTGTGCCTGTGGCAGAGAATATTTTAATCTCTGCTGCTGTTATTAGTATTATCACTGCTAATGGTAATCGATAAATTAAGGGCTATGGGATTCCCCACTGAGATATTGCTCTGCTGAGCCTTAGCGCTTTGCAAACACCCGCTGGGAAAGCCATTCCTGCTGGAATCGCTGTGGAGCTGGCTGGGATAGCCCCGGGGGAGATAGAGAGCTGTAAATCTCCGTCTTGTAGAGGCTGGTGCTGGTTTAGTTCGAAGGATAAAGAGCCCACAAAGGCTTTTGTGCTGCGAGTTGGAGTGACACAATTCCTGCCCATGCCCAAGGGATGAGAAATCAGGGATGACGTCCTTATCAAATCAGGATTTTTTATGGTGAAGAGCCCAAGATCTTTGAATTTGGCCCATAGCGTGTGTGACATCATGGTGAGGTTGGCAAAGGTGAAATAATCTGAAATATTCCAGGTAACAAGGGACAGGATAAGAAGAAACAGTCTCACGTTGCTCCAGGGTGGGTTAGATTGGATATTAGGGAAAATTTCTTCATGGAAGGGGCTGTCCAGCCCTGGCAGGGGTGGAATCGCCCTTCTTGGAGAGACTTAAAAGCTGTAGGGATGTGGCATTTGAGGACATGGTTTAGTGGTGAACATGGTGGTGAGTTAATTCTTGGACTTTGTGATTTCAGAGGTCTTTTCCAGCCTCAATGATTCTATGATTTGATTCTCTGAAACCATCCCCTGCCCAAGTGCTTCCAGCTTGTCCCACAGCACAGACCAGTGGCTCTCCCTGCAGTAATCTGGGGAAAAAACTGATGGGAGCCACCAAAAGGGGCTGAGGTGATGCAAGATTTGAAGTTTCTTGAGTCATGAAGAAGTAGCTCCAGCAAAGCCTGACCCCTCCAACACTCAGCACTCAGTCCCACAGCAGAGAGCAGCCAAAAAGCAGATTTTGGGCTCTCATTTCATTTTAAGAAGTGGGGCCAAAACAGAGCTCACAGGAGCCTCTGCAGTTCTCCGTGCCCCTGCTGTGGCTTCCCAGGAAGCTCTTCACAGTGGGGTCTTACTTCTAGATCTCCCTTAAGTTCTCTGAAAGATTTTTTAGCTCATGAAACACAGCAAAGGCTGCTGGCCAGTGCTGGAATGGAGTTCTCTTGGATCCTGTTGCCAGCTCTCTTTTTCAGTGGCGATTTCCCCAGCATGTTAAGCAACAGGTCGGAGCATTTCCCTTTCCAGCTGTCCTAGACAGGGAGAGCAGATTTTATTACTCACCCCAGATTTATGGCTCGTTGTGCCTGTGTGCTTTCCCAAGCTGTGTATTTCACAAGAGTAATTGGGAAGGGGGAAGCTCTCCACAGCTTTCCTTCCCAAGGCTTCATTAAATGAGTGGCTCCGTTTTTCTTGCCTGCAAGAAAATTTTAATAGTAAATTCTTCAAATTATCAATGTCTTTTCTATTAATGATGTTAGAGTAAGTTACATTTTGTTGTATTTATGACATTTTAAGATATTAATTTCGAATTTTATGTCTAATTTAATGCTATGAAGATCAGGTAAAGTTAAGGTTGAATATTGTTCAATATTGCGAAAACCCCGCGCGCCAAGAGGCGTCGAATTGACCAAATGCAATGTTTTTCTGTGTGCATTCCCTCCCAAATCTCTGCAGCTGCATATTTGATCTGCAGAGGATCCTTTTGTGGTGGCCTCCAGGCTGACCTGCTCGGAGCAAGCCATAAAATGAGCCGTGTTCCCCTAATTTGTCTTGGTAGCAGAGGGATGCGGCGGCTCGCGAGCCCGGAATGCTGCCACGCAGAGAGGCCTTGCTGAGCACATCCCAGTCTGCCTCTGGTAGAGCTCCAGGATCCATGCTGAGCATCAAATCCATGATTAAATGGCTCCAGGGGGACACAATGCGTTCGTCCCCATCCATCACTGAACAAAACCTGGGAGCTGAGCCCGGCGCAGTGCTCCGGCTGCTGGCTTTGTCCCAGTTTTGTCCCTGCTGGTTCCCACAGCCCCTCCACCAAACTGTGAGCTCAGCCTTCCTCCCTCTGGAACAGGATGGAAGAGGAGGATGGAGTGCTGCTGCTTGTAATTGTCATCACCTTTGTTTTCATGGATGAGTGAAAATGAGTTTAATTCCAGTTTCCGCAGAGGGTGAAGGGAATCTCTGCTCGCCGTTTGTTGACCACACTCCTGGGTTTCCACTGGGCAAGCCAAATCTGAAGGGGAAAACAAAAAAAAAAACCATCTTTCCAAGTGATCTCATTGTTGTTTCCTTCCCCTGGAGCTAACAAACAGAGTGCACAGTGAAGTGGTCAGCAAGGTACTGCTCCATCGGATATCCAGGAAACGCTGCAGGGAACCTGCTCAGGAGCTGCATTTTGCCATGAATGAGGCTCAAAAGGAGATGGAGAGGCAGTGGTGACTCTGCAGGGTGGAAATCAGTGATGGAGCCTGAGGACACAAATGTTCTTTTTAGGAGAAAAAAGAGGGATTCAGAGGATTTAGGTCCCTGATCCCACTGCAGTGCTGGTGGTTCCCTCCCCTTGCAAAGGATGTAGGAAGCACTGGAATGAACATGGAGGTGGGTGGGAACCTCTTGGAGATGAATCAGCAGCCTGAAAATCCTACTTAAATGAAATGCTGACAAAAGGAGATGAAAAGCTTAGGTGGATTTTCCCTTCCTGACATCCCCGGCATTCTCAGCTCACATTTCTGAGACAGAAACCATTGCAAGCTGAAAACGAGGAGTCCAGCAATGCAAAATTGCTGCTAAGGAGAAATTCTGGCTGATTTCTGGGAAAAATGGTGGGTGAAAGATGAAGGGAACTGGTCTTAGAGAGAAAGAGCTTCTGTGGGTCTGTTTGGAAGAGGAAAACCAGGAGAAATTTTCATGGCTCGTTCATTACAGGGGCCTGGAGTGCCAGGACAAGGGGAATAGCTTCACACTGACAGAGGGGACATTTAGATGGAATACTTGGATGAAATTCCTTGCTGTGAGGGTGGTGAGGCCCTGGCACAGGTTGCCCAGAGAAGCTGTGGCTCTGCTCATAGCAGGGAAGTGGAACAAGATCATCTTTAGGGTGTCTTCCAACCCAAACCATTCTGGAACTCGGTGATCCATATCTTCATAGAAACCCCAACAATTCTGCAGTGTGATGCAATGGAGTTACAGTGAACAGAAGCATCCTGGCCAATTTACTTTCTTAATTATCTCCTGTGGATGCCTTAGGAGGAGCCCAGAGCTCTCCAGGACCACCAGCTGAGGAGTTCTGCCCAAAATGGAGAAGCTGGAGAAGCTCTTCCCTTGCACATCCAGCCTTTGAAGATGCTGCACTGCCTGAAGTCACAGCCTCTCCCCAGGCCAACAGGCAGAGACTTGAGAGCGAGCTAGGGAGCTGCAAAATCAGATGGTGCTGGCTCAAATCAGGTTGTAAGCAGTGTATCCTCAGGCAGCGTTGAGAGGAGGATCCTGGAAGGGCGAAGCACAATGAAGGGAGGGATTTGAGCTCCGGAGGAAGCGGGATGGGAGAGGTGGGAAGTTGTTCCTGGAGATAACGAGATGCAAGGGAGGCCACACAGCAAATGCTGGCTTCCTCTGTTCATCTGAGACTCAAAAACTGGGAAAAAAAAGATGAGTGTAGGGCTCCAGGAGGTGGTGGCCACACACTGGAGTAGAGGAGGGTGGAGGCTGTGGGCAAGCAGTGGGAGAGGAGCAGATCCCAGGGATATCTGTGAGGTTTGGGGTATCAGGGAGGTTCTCAGGGAGGCTTCAGTGTCTCCATCCTTGGATGTTTTCAGGAGCAAACTGAAGACAGCCCAGAGCAAGCTGGTGTGACCTCGTGGGTGACCCAGCTTTGAGCAGGAGGTTGGAGTAGAGACGTCCTGAGGTCCCTTCCAACCTGAATTTCCCTCTGATCCTAAGTCATATCCAGACTGTTCCTTCTTTTGAAGAATCTTTCCAGACCATCCAGGGTGTCAGGGAAGACACACCTCTCCAGACAGCAATTTCCTGATTTTTGCAGACCAAATCCCACCCTGGTAAATCTGATCTGGCCAAACAAGACGGTCTTCAAGTCCCTTCCAGCCCAAGTTATTCCACGATCCTGTAGCACCTGGAGATGTCCCAAAACATGTTGAAATGATGAAGCCATGACATTAAATTATTGTCAGGGACAGTGGTTTGTTCCCCCATCTGGCAGCAAACATCTCTCTGCTCCATCCACTGCTGGAAAAGCCAAAAGGAACTTCAGCAGTGACCACCACCAGCACCAAATTCCCTCCTTGCATGGAGCCACTTTGCAAGCAGAACATCTAAAAAAATCCTTTCCATTTCCTGGTCACCCTCAGCCCCCTCTATTTCTTAGCCAAACTCTTCATTTACAAAGAGCAGTGGCTATAACAAAACAAGTCTGGGTAACTCGGGGTCAGCACTGCTATTTTTTGACACGTTTCCTGTGCTTGCAGGATCTTGATGTGTTGTGTCTCCATCACCTCCTGCATCTCCACCCTGTGTTTGATGGGTGTGTGATGCCAGATTCAGGGTGGTATAAACAAGCAGATCTCAGCTTGTTGAAGTAACTCACCTTTTTATTTTCTTTGACCTGGGGGCTGCTTTTTTTGAGGTAAGAATAAAACAATCATTTCAGAGCAGAGGAAATTTTAATATCTCTCCTCCCAAAATAGCACTAGAGAAGAATGAAGATCTTCTAGCCTGAAGAACTTGGATAGATGGAGCAGGAGGCTTTTTTATCACCATCATAATTTATTACTTAATTTTCCCTCCCCAGGTAAAAGTGGAAAACTTTTCAAACAGTTTTGTTTTATCCCCTTCTCATGATATTCATAAATTTTTCAGTAAGAGCTCTTTAGGCAGCAAGTTCATTCTCTGAATGAACATCTATTGCCAGAGGGTGGACTCTTCTGAAACATTCATGGGATCCCATAAATACAACAGGATCCCACAAATCTGCAAAAAGGAAGAAAAACAATTCTTATGAAGCACAGCAAGGGACTACCTTGTTTGTTTACCATTCAAGCACAGCACAATTGATGTCTTCTCTCCAAGAAATCAGAATTATTTCCTTAAAAATGCTGTTACAGTAGGAAAATAGCTCATTGATGCTACAGAAGGATAAGGAAAAAGCAAATTGAAAGCCCTAAAGGATGGATCCTTGGCTCTGAGGATGCTGAAAGTGGGATTTGTGAGTCATAAAGCTTTTCTGTTTGGTTTTTTTTTTTTGATCTGCTGACTCTGGGTTTACTTCTGGGGTTTCTGCCTTTGCCCAGTTGAACACCAGGGATGGAGACAGGTTTTTCCTGGGGTTCCACCATCCTGGATGGCTCATGGATGGTTCTTTGCTGTGCACCAGGACATGAAAGCCATCCCACAGCCCACATTCCCAGCAGCCAACGCTTTCCATGGGGAAGGGTTGTGCAGGTCCCAGTAGCGTGGGATGTACCCATCAATTTTAAAATAAAATTCAGCCTCCGGCCTCACTGAGCAACCATCAGCCCAGGGTGGGAAGTTCAGGCATTCCTCATGGATGGAGGAATACAGGACCTCTCCAGGTGCACATCTCAGGGTGAACAGCTAATTTTGGCCTCTCTGTGTGTACAACATTGTTTTCCCCAGCAGGGATTTGCTAAAAATAAACAGGATCCAGGGAAGAGGGTGTGAAGGCAGCTGTTTCCATGGGCAGATGCCAACGCTGAGATCCCCAAGCTGAAAACACAGCGAGGAACAGCCCCACCAGCTCACACCAGCAGACTCAACCCAGATCTGGTGTTTGCTTTTGGACAAGATCTAGGTCAGGAGGATCCACCAAGGAACACCAGCAGCAGCTTTCCCCCTCTTCCCAAACCACTCTGCTCCCCTCCTCCTCTCTATGGGAGTTGTTGTGGATTTCATTCAGCTTTTGCAGCCCTCAAAACGTGCAACAATAGTGGGATAGTGAAGCTCAGGAAGCTGGAGAGCAGGAACAATAGGTGATGTCACGTTCTTTCCCCTTCCACATCACTCCTTCTCCAGGAAGCCTGACCTCTCTGTTGGGTGTTTTCCAGGTTGTTGACCTGAATTTTCATCCCAAGGGAAATACAAAGCTGCAGGTCACAGCCTGGTGCAATGCACCAGTGGGGTGAAGTTTCTCCCCTTGTTGGCTGAAAGGGTCTTGGGGGCAAGATGTCCCTAAATCACATCCTGGGAAGATCCCTTTTCCCTCTGCTCTCCCACCATAGCCTCGCTGTGTTCCTGGGGCTTTGGATCCCTGGGCAGGCTCATGGAGATGAAGAGGAGATGAAGAGAGGAGATGGAAGGAGCCACCACAGCACCCAGATGTTAAGGATGGTGCTTGCTGCAGGAAAAGGTTGCTCTGTCAGGACATGTCTCCTTCCTTATGTGAGTGTTGGACGTAGAGGGGGCTTGGGAAAGCCTTTTGGAAGCTGGTGGTTCATGGACTGGGATGGAACAACCAGCAGAAGCTCTGCAGGAGTCTGTCCCACTCAGCAAATGACAAGAGAAGCAGGAGGGATGCATTTTAGGAGCCTTCTACAGGGAAGCCAAGGGTTTCTAGCAATCCTGTCCACTTTTCCTTCCAGGCCTTCAGCTCTCATTACTGATGCCGCCTTAGCAAGCTCAAAGCACGTCCAGGGGTTTAAAAAACAGGGAGAGTTTGGGATTGGGATGGTGCCAACTCCTTGTCAGCACAACCTGTGCCGTGGGGACGTGTCTGTACACGGAGCCACCAGAAGTTTATCAAGGCCAGCTAAAACGCTTCCCAGTGGCTGCAGAGCAGCTGGACCATGGCCCAGATTATTTATTTATCTTGCCTTTACTCTGTGGCAGCGAGCAAAGTCCGATTTGGTTTTGGGGGAAAAGAGGAAAGAACACTTTGGAACATGTTCTCACCTGCACCGGGTTAAAAGTGAGAGCCGCTGAGCGCTCCCCATTGGATTGGGGTCCTTTGGGAAGGGAAAAGGAGTTTGCTCTGAGCAGCCCCCTGTCTCCATCACACCTCAAAGCTGCAGATTTTGGGCTTTACGCTGCTCCTGGCAAATACTGGTGTATTTAAAATGAGATGCAGACAAGGGGTCTTACCCCACTCTCACCGGGGATGAGGAGCCGGGGTGATTAACGGGGATGGACACGGTGCAGGGAGCTCGCCACAGATCAGCACTGGGGCATGGGGATCGACGTTCTGAGGGGGGAATGAGAGCCTCCACAGCAAATTCAGTTTCCCCTTAAGGCTTACTCAACCTCTCACCATGCCACGGGGCAGCTCTTCCTTCCCCCGGGCGTGGATGGTGAGGCAGGAGGACGCAGGAGGAGCGGGATGTGTTCCCCTCAGCTCAGGGATGTGTGGTTAACGGGTTTCCAGCGTGTGCTCCTCACGGTTCATTAAAGCCTGGCTCCAGATCCTTCCCTGCTTTGTGGCGAGCTCAGTCCTTTATAGATCCTTGGAGGTTTTCTCCGCAGGACCCAAAATTCCTCCTCCTGCTCCCTGGAGGCTGGGGTGCTGGCTCAGATTTTTGGCAATGGTGACACATCAGTAAAATAGGAAAAGACCAGGAAAGGGGTGTTAGAGGCCAGACAAGGCTGGAATTTCCAGGCTGAGCAGGATAAGGCAAAACTCCCTGAATTTCTGGTGTAAAGAGAATCAAGGGTGTCTGAAAGGATGATTGTGCTGGTACTAGGACACAGCCAGCACAGAGGGGTGCTGGTTGGAAAGGGGAGTTATTTTTTAGGGATAACAAGAAAAGGACCATGTGGGGTGCTGCTGATACCCCAGAGGGGTGCCCAGATGGGGCTGTGGTGGTTTTGGGGCAAGTGGGGGTAGAGAATGGCAACCGGGGTGGGGTCCCACGGGGGGTGGAATGCTGGGGGGCACACGGGGAGCCAG
>VXBQ01014012.1:155096-201024 GCA_013400175.1 Phainopepla nitens
GGGGCGTTGGGGTGGGAGGGATGAGGGGCGCAGGGCTTTGGAGGTGCCGAAGTGCGCTGGAATAGAGGGGTTGGGAGAGGTTCTGGGCGGTGGGACGGGGCGTGAAGGGCTGTGGTGCTGGAGAAAATGGGCTGTTCGCAGAGCTGACGGTGCTGCTTGGGGGTAAAAGAGGGTTTAACACCCGACTGAGGGCGCTGGGGTGGGAAGGATGGGGATGCAGGGCTTTGGGACGGAAGGGACGGGGCGTTGCGGAGAGGTTTTCTGGCGTGCCAGGGCACGGGGTTGTGGGGCGTGTTGCCGTCGGGTTTGGGGTCGTGAAGGGGGTTTTGTGGGGCTGGGAACGGGAGGGAAAGGATCGGCCGTGGTGGGGACAGGGCGATTGGGCAGGTGGCTAGCGGGAGGGAGGTGTTGGTGGCCCTGGCAGGAGGGCAGACAGGGGCCTGATGTGACCTTGTGGATGGAGGGATTGTCAGAGGCGAATCCTGTTGAAGGAGGGTGTGTGGGAGGATGAGGAGCGGCAGGACAGCAAGGGGGCTTTGGAGCAGGGCTGCTGGGCAGGGTTTGGGGTTGTGTTTTTGTAGGGGGTAAGCCTGGGACTGATTTGGGATGGGCATGGGCTACCTTGGCAATAAGGGGGGAAAAAAAAAAAACCAAAAAAAACCTTGTGAAAGGCAGGAAAGTGAATTAGGGTAGATGTAGCTGAGGTTTGGGAGGGGCTGAGTAATTGTGGAGAGAAAGAAGAGGCTGTATTTGCATGGGCACCTGCTGGGGGGCTTGGGGATACAAAGGTAATAAAATGTCCTGAGCTCTGGAAATACAACATATTTCCAGGTAGGGCTTGACAGGAGCTGGGGTGTGGGGACACTTGAGATGGTGGCATTGGCTCTGTGGGAGCTCAGGTGTCAGCTCAGGTAGCCTTAGGTTGCCAGAGCTCTGTTTCCTTTTGGAGATTTAAGGTGCACCCATGTATACGAGGCTGCAGCCCATTATCTGCAGGGTTTGAGTAGAGGAAACGGCCTCAAGTTGTGCCAGGAGAGGTTTAGGCTGGATATTAGGAAACATTTCTCTGCTGGAGGGATTGTCCAGCACTGCAACAGGCTGCCCAGGGCGGTGGTGGAGTCTCCAGGTATTTAAAAGGCAGATAAAAAACATTTTTATGGTGCTTAGGGACGAGTTTTAATGGTGGCCTTGGCAGTGCTGGGGTAAGTGTTGGACTTGATGATCTTAGAGAGCTTTTCTAACCAAAATGATTCCATGATTCTGTTTTATGGTACCACAAAGGACAGCCCAGGAACTGAAGTGCTTGATGCTTTCAATAGTTGTAGCACAATACATGGAAGTATTCACCAGTGGGAAGCCAGATAATCAGGGAATGGAGACCTTGCACGTGAACTGCCCACAAACACTTGGCCAAGCTACCTGGGTCTGTGTTTGCTGCAGATTTTCAATTAAAAACCAAACAAACACCAAAACCAAACAGCTTTTTATCTGAAGTACAGGAAAGGAACAAAAGCATTTTCACTTTTTGGAGAATTTGCTAGTGAAAAGAGGAATTCTGCAGAGAGAGGGAGAAAAATGGGGGTTGTTCTGCTGGCTTGAAACATGTGAACATGGCTGTTCTGTGCTGGTTCTGTTCCCTCTCTGCCTGCAGTTAGAAATTGAATTGAAAATAAGACAGAAAAAAAAGTGACCTTTTCAAATAATCTTTTTCACTGAATAAATGAATCTTAATTATTTAGAAAGAGCTTAGGATTTCTTTAGAGCTAAAAATTCATGGTGAGTAACAAAATGCCAAGATAGTAAAAAAAAAAATGCTGAAAGAGAAAATGGTTTCCACTCAAGCCTTCCTCTTCCTGAGTGATTTTTGTAATCTGAGACCCTGTTTTAGAGTTGTCATGAGAACATTCATACTCTCTGAACATCTGCAAGCTTTTGAGCTCCACTGGGAGATGCAGCCAGCAACTGTAATTTGGTGCATTTGTAGGAGCAAATTTTTTTTTTCCTCCTTAACATCCATTCTTGTGCAGTTCTTTTTTACAATTTTTTATTGTCAGGCCAGATGGAGGCCAGCGTTTGCAGTAAATTTCCCAGGCAGTCAGCAGATAGCAGGCAGTTAATAAAAATAACTTAAAACAAAACAATCCATTACCCTGCCCCCAAGTTCCCAAACAGGAATGGAAAAATTCTTCAGACTATATAAAGACTAGAGAAAGGGCCAGAGATAATTCTTGGAGTTCTTCCACATACTTGAGAGTTTTGGTCTGCCATGTGGCACCTTGGGAGCTGGCGACCCTCGGCATTGTAACAAGCAAAGAATGGGTTTGTAAATAGAAAGAAAAAAAAAAATCCCTTAAAGTAAGAGGGGAGTGCTGCCCAAAAAAGGGGAAGTCTTTTTGGGAGGTGATGTCATCTTTCATGTGCCTGTGTTTAGTGGTGAAGGAGTGTTTTCCTCCTGAATACAGGCATTTCTGAACAAAACTTCTGTTAAGTGCTTGTTTTAACCATCTCCATCAGCAAATCAATGCAATTTGTTCTATTTCAAAGAGCTCTGCACCCACCCCATCTGAATTACCTTTATGTGAAACAGAGTGAGCAAATCCTCATTATTCATTATCCATGGTGGTAATACAATACAGATGAGTTCTCACCATGTGTCCATGTGGGGAAATGCAAAATGAGTCCTTGGGTTAATTTTTTGGTTGTCTTTTCCTCTGTGCTTAACATTCTCCCGCTCTAAACTCTTCTGTGTTTAATCACATTGTGGTTAAATATGTGGCTTTTTTTCCATGAGTGGGGTATTTGGGAGCACGGGACCAAAGAGTTGTTGTGGATTCCCAACTAGTTCTTGTAGGGGACTTGTCTGTGATGAAAGAGTAACAAATTTTTCTGTGCCCATGTGTTCCTTATGTAATTATGCTGAGGTTCAGGATTTTTTTAAGAGCACGGTTTCACTAGGTTTTTTTTTTTTTTTTTTTTGTTGTTGTTGTTTGTTTTTTTAAGGAATGTGCTGTATTTTAGCAATGCGAAGAGAGAGCTGATTTAACTTGGAGTACAGGAGGGAAAAAAAGGAGAAACAACCCTCATTCCTTGCATATCAATGGTTTTCTGCCACCTTGGGGAAATAAGAATGCTTAGGGTCTGCTGCAGTGAAAACTGAGGGGTGTGGAACCATTTGGTTGCTGGGAATAGAGAGGCAGAAGGGAAATTTGCCGAGGAAAGGAGCAGAGCTGTGGCATGGACCTTCAGCTGGAATTCTCCCTTTGTGATGATCACAGCATCTCATTTGGAGCTTTGTGGCCACTTGGCTGCAGAGCTTCTGGCCCAGGAATGAGCCCTGAAGGTGAATTTGGTCTTGAGACACCGAAAATCAACTTCTAGTTTCTGCCCAAGTGCCAGGCAGTGCCCTGTCCTTTTAATCACAAGAGTGAGTGATGGCAGAATAATCACCCTCGAGCTGCTGGTCTTTGTCACTTTTTCAATTGTTGTCATTTTCTCAGCTGATAATATTTTTGGAAGAGAATAGTTGATGCTCTCCATAACGTGCTGCAGCGTAAGAATATGAAAATACAGACATGGTTTTTGTGATGGGCAACCCATCATTTGATAAATATCCTCAAAAAGTTTGTGATAGTGCAGAATAACATTATGCAGTTCCAGATGTTTATAAGGAGAGATTCAGGCTTGTTCCTATTTGCTTTGAGGTCTCTGGATTGCAGAATTGGATATTCCTGTCCACTTAAGGTCAAGATTTGCTCCTAAAAATGCACACAGAGTTAAAATTTATTCGTGTCCATTTTTTTTCCTCACTGTTCCTAAAAAATTACTTGATCTCCTATTTGTAGTCAAAATCCCTATGCTCACTGTAGAGAAATTTGCAAAATAGCTGGAAAATTGACATGTATTTGAGAGTGGATGAATGTTGTCTTTTATGAGTGCCAAGCAGTGAAAGAGTTATTTTGAAATCAATGAAATTCTGAGAGTCTTTAGCTCAGTCTGATTTCTGGTGTCTGTTTTCACAGCTTCAGTAAGGTGGGGATAATTGTCAGACCGGGGGAAATCCAGGAAAATCCTGAACTCTTGATACAAGCAGACAACGTTTCTGATAGAAATCGGGAGGTCAACAAAAGACCCAAAAAATAGAAACTTGATTTTTCGGGGACTAAAGTGGAAACAGATGTTCGCAACAGCGAGTTAACAAGAAGCGAGGCTTGGGGGGGAAAAAAAAAAAACCGACAAACTGTGATTTATCATTCGATTTTATTTATTCATTGAAGGTAAATCGGGCAGTAAATGGCAAAACCATTGACTTCGGCAGGCAGCACGAATCTGCTCTCGTTATTCCCTGCTAACGAGAGGATTGTCCCCGGTTTGCCGGGGATATTTCCGATTTTTCCCCCTCGTTCCCTTGCCACCCATCCAGCCTCGGCCCCGCGCGGGCTTTTAGGGCTTTGCCAAGCCTCTGTGGGGGAGGAGCGAAACATCTGCCGGGATGAGGCGAAAACACGGGGAACCAGCGAAATCCCAGCCTTTGTCAGCTGGATTGGGTGTTAAGCGAGGCTGCAGCCCTGCCGGGCGGTGGGAATCCAGCGGGAATCCAGCGGGAATCGGGCAGGGATCAGCGCTGATCTCGGCGCTGCCTCAGTTCTGGATTACCGCATGAGGAAAAGCTCGCACGCAGGTTAAAATCCAGCCTGCAGCCAGGGATGAGGGGGTGGGGGAAAAAAAGCATTGCGGGCAAAGAAACGAGATGGGATGGACATTCAAGCACCGCGTGGCTTTCTTGAGGAAATGGATTTGTTCTTTGTGATTGAGAAAGGCGCAGTTGTTAATATTCCCTTTATTTGCCAACAGACGTGCCTTGCAGCGCCGTGTCTGTTACCAGGCTGTGACAGGCTGGCTGTTGTAAAGCGAGGTATTTTGCATAATTAGTGTGAAGACGTGAACAGATGAGCACTAATTCTCAGAAGTTAATGATTGTCAATTATCTCCCCCCTCCCCCCCTTTTTTTTTGCCCCCCTGGATTTAGTCCAAGAGTAGCGGAATATCGAGCACCTCAAGGACAGAGCTCCTTAATCGGCCCAAGCACGCTTTATTGCCAGATGTCACCCCAAAACGTGGCTTTGCCTTTTGACCTGCCTTCATCAGCAGTCAGGTCGGCTTGCTGCTGTTCGAAAGCCTTGTTTTCTTTTTAATTCCTGGGCTGGAGGTTGTTTGGATCCATAAGCTGATCCGACCTGACACATGGCTTCAAGATCGTTAGTGCAGACAGAAAGGCGGCGAGAAGGGCGAGACTGCCCCTTGCAGCACCGGCAGGTTTTATCCCGCCTTAAACCGACAGAGAAATCCCAGCTGCTGCTCAAAAACGGTGCAAAAATTCCCATTTCACCGATTTCAACCCCTCACCCACTTCAGCAGTTGTCTCATAGGCGGATTAAGTGGCTTCCAGATCTTGTCTTGCCCACGTCTTGTTGAAATCCAGCATTTTGGAGCTTCCTTAGGACCGTGTTTCCAAACACACCTAATTTTTTTTTTTTTTTTCAGCAGCAGGTTATTACTGTAGGTTTGGCTGTGGTTATGTAGGTGGTGGATCCAGAGCCACAGCTTCCAGGGAAGCATCCCAAGGTCCACAGATCCTTCGAATTTGTGCTGCTGGGGTAAAATGAAAAGGGGTAATAAAGTCAGGGCTTGTTTTGGAGATGGGAAAAGTCATGGATTTTTGTTCCCAGGACAGTCTCTTTGTTTTTGGCAGATGACTGTTTAATGTGAAATCCAAGAAAATGCCTTTATTTTTTCCCCCCTCTGACTTTATACACAGTTTAGCCTGCATTGTTTAAAAGCATGTTGTAAGAATTCTAATTATTCTCTTTCCTATTTCTGAATGGCATCTTTCTTCAGGCACACAAGTCTTCTGTGTTTAGTGTCAGCCTTTGAATATAATGATTTATCCACACTTGAAATGATGTTGAAAATTTTTCTGTGGAGGAGCTTTTTCAAAGAATTCTCTCATAGAAACCACTCCTTAAATAAGGCAAGGAAAAATATTCTGCTGAAGGTCTGTTTAATATTAATAATAAAATAAATGTCTTTATTGGACATAACATATTGTGAAATAATTAATGTATAATTTGCTCTGTGCTTTCATATTTTATGTCAGGACACACAGCACACCTGGCAAAAATGTCTTAGCACCTTAATCTGAGAACTTAAGATATTTTTAAGAGTTGCACCAATAATTTATTTGAAAATTAATGAAATTCTAGGAGAGTAAAATTCCTAACCTGAAAACTTAAAGAAGGAAAGAAATATCCAACCTGCAAGGACTCTCCTCCCCCAGTTCTTCCCTTTTTCTACCCAGCACTTGAACTGATCAGAAAATACTTTCCCAGAACTGAAGAAGACAAAAACCCCATTTATTTTGCTTTTTTTCTGCTCTGGTCTTCTTGCACAGGCTCATAACACTACTTCTTTTAAATGATAAATGTGTTTTATTGGGTCACTTTTCTGTGGAAGCCTTTGAAATTAAGATTTAAAGATCTTAGAATAGATTCCCTTGTTTCATATGGTAATGTTTTTTTAATAAATGGAAAAAGTCTTCCCCATGAGTTTACACAATTATTCTTTATCGATTTGAGTTCTAACCATTTTTCTATAAGTGATCAGTACAGGGAGGGACAAAAATGCTATCAAAATCAAGGTGTGTATTGCTGCTGTGTTTATAATGCACAAGAGCCTTAAAAAATGTTACACAGTCCTTAAAAACCTGGTTTTGGCTAGAGAATTAAATTTGCCTTCAGAGTTGACCACGAGTAGCAGAGGGATTATTGCATCTTGTTTTTGAGGAGCTGAAGGAAAATCTCCTTCTTGTGCCCTCAGCATTTTTTCTGTTGACTGTTTCTTTCCTCACTTTGAGCAGGAACAGGAACATGCATCCTCTGATATGGAAAATGTTTTATTAAAAAGTCACTCTGGGAGCTGCTTGCTTCTGGCAGTGCAGAAGCCCTTGGACTTGCTTTTTTTTCCCAATCCTTCCAATTTGTCCTTCAGATCCTCTCAGGCATCATGGAAACAATTCCTTTACAGGCAGGTCAAGAAGCATTTTGAGAAGGATTGCTCTTATGGACAGCTTTGTACAAAAAGTTGCTTCCATATTCTTGATTTTTTTGTTGTTGTTTTTGTTTTGTTTTTTTTCACTGAGGCTCCAGCAATCCTGCAGCTGCTCCTCAAATAACTATGGACTTGTGCAATTTGTGTTGCTGTTTCCATACCAACAAATGAAATAAGCCCAGTTTGTGCCCACAGTGAAGAGTCTGGGTATTTTTTTTTTCTGCTCTCTATCTCGTGATATGGGAAGTATAAAAATAAGAGCTCTGAATAGCTTGTAGTGAATCATCTGTCACCCAAGTGGTCTGGGCTCCTGTTTAATGATGGGATAAAAATTTTGCAGAAAAATATACAAAACCTTAATTTTGTTTAGCTATGAGGTTCAGTTTTAGGTGAGGTTTGAAAAAATGAATAATTAGTAGCTGCTTAAATGTGCAGCATAAAGGTCATTGTGGTTTTCATGGATTTCCTGGCATCATCCATGTGGGCAAACATCTGATAGTACCTGATGAAATCTTTGCTGTCATCAGTGGCTTTAATTTCTGTTTCCATATCTAAGACTGGATCAAAATATCCATCCATCCATCCATCCATCCATCCATCCATCCATCCATCCATCCATCCATCCATCCATCCATCCATCCATCCATCCATCCATCCATCCATCCATCCATCCATCCATCCATCCATCCATCCATCCATCCATCCAGCTATATAATATAAATTGAAATGATCCAGGTAAAAAGAATAATTGAGAGATCCAGAACTAAAACATGTGACCTAAAAAGGGGAAAAATTAATGCTGGAGACCCCAGCATTGACTTTTGGTACTTCCCATGAAAGTATCTCCAAATGAAATGTTGTCTGTGCTTTGCCACTGATGTTTGAATTTCACTTGGATTCACCATAATGGAAACCTTTCATGTTCATTCTTTCTTTCAGAGAAAGTAGAGCACAATAATTGTAGTATTGCTGAAAAGACCTATTTGCTTTTTCACTTGGCTAAAGTAATGCTGAAAATAGAAATATTTGACCTTACTTCATTGTTTGTTTGAACTGCTCATAAATTTAGCTCTGTTTAAGTGTTTCTGTGAGAGACATTTCTTTCCTGGAGCTGAACAGCTCATAGTTCTATAAACAAGAAATCCCATTCAGTAATATCAACAGTGAAATTTCTTGTCTTTTATCTGTATTTAAACAAACTCACAGAGTGTTGCCTGGAAGCACAAATTGTGTTGCTCTCTGTGTGGCTGTTGTAGCTGAAAGATGCATATTAGGCAACTGAATTAAAATTTATATAATGAACTATTCACTTTGATTATAAATAAATCTGTCTAGCTGTTGCAGATGGAATTTTTGCCTGGTTTAAAGATAAATATGGGGCAGCTGAATTAAAATTTATATCATAAACTATTCATTTTTATAGTAAAAAATCTCAACAAGACTTGGCATTGTTTCATTTCACTTCAGTGTTTGAATTGATCTTGGATCTTTTCTAACCTTAGTGATTCTCCTGATGGTGCTGGAGGAGCCAAAATTCTTTCCCAAAGTCCTGTTGGGATGGTCCCTTTGCTTTTTGCTTCTCTAGTATAAAAGGGAATTTCTGCTGGTGAGAACAGGGAATTTGCTGGTGAGAGCAAACCTGAGCAGCAATTTTTGCTGGTTGGAGATGAACAGAGCTCATGGGTGAAAGGAATTGTTGCAAGTTCCTGTCTTCTCTCAGGGCTGTGGACTTCATCTTTTAGTGCACAAAACCAATCAGGAATGGTTTGATTTGAGGTCCACGTCTCAAGAAAAAAAATCCCCAGATTGAAGTGTGTCCATTGACTTTCTGCAATAAAGAAAACAAAGCTGGGTCAGCTTCTCAGCCTCCCAGTTTGCCATTTCACCACAGTGACCTTGAGGACAAATTCTCTTTTCTTTTGCAGCTGCAGCCGCCTCCGAAACATTCAGAGCATCCTGACACAGAGCAGCAAATCTCAGCCTGATGGAATCCTCTGCATTTTAGGTTAGTGTTACAATTTTTTTTTTTTCCCTCATTATACTGATAAAGGTGCCATGAGTTTCAGAAAGAAGAAAATCATCTCCTTCCTGCTCCAAGTCCCAGCCTGGTTTCTCAGGGAATGAACAGCTGATTGTTGCACTCTCTTCTCCCTGAACAATTCTTCAACCTATTTACTGATTTTGGGTGAAGAATTTTAAAGAGTGGCCTAAGAAACCCAGGAAGCAGTTAGGAGTTAACTGTTGGCACATAAACAGCATGTGTTTTCAGTGCTTTATTTCTTCTGGGATTGGGAGAAAAGGGCAGCAGGAAATAAAGGTGCATGTGTGCTGTGGGAAAGTAACAGGGATTTTATACTGCTTTAATTCCATTTCATTGACTCTTGTTTCATATTACATAATCATTGTCAAGATATTAAAGGAAAAAAAATGCAGACATGACAATTGAAAACTTGAGTCCTTAGAGAAAAGGACTGAGGAGTGATTGTTTAAATAATATATTGAAGTTAAAGAGAAGAAGTCTGATGTAGCCCTAAAGAAGCTCTGTGTAGGAAGTCTGTTTTTTTAGGGTTTTAGTGTATTTTTTAATGATGCAGCAAGAGAACTTAAAGCTCATTTACTGGACCACAGAATAAAATTTATGAATATGTATAATCTCATTCTCTTTTAGTCAGTGCTAACTGTACAACATGACCCTTCCTACTCTACATTCTCTGGGGTAAGAGGTTAAGTCTCTGGCTAAGAAGTAACTGTACAGCCAGAAGCTCTGTGAGGTCACTGTGTCAGCCTTCCAGTGAAACTTAATCATACAGGATAAACTCCTTGGGTTTTGCCTTTGCTGCTAATTTAATTTCATAGAACACGTTAACTGATGACACTGCAGCATTTCTTTGTTATTGTTCACTCTGAGACTGCAGAAAGTCCCAGGTAAAGAACAGTCACTGAAAACATGGCCCAGCTTTAAGGAAAGCAGAGGAATTGCTTTGTGTAATCCTCAGTGTTGTGTGGAGGATTTAATTCTATTCATAAGAACACACCTCTTCAGAAATAAGCTCTTGTGGTATGGAAATACAGGAGGTGTGTTTTGTTGGGAGATTTGTGCTTTGCCCTGATCCCTCAGCACCCACAATGGAGCTCTTGTCTGCTCTGCCCTGTCTCCTGTAGCCTGCAGAATTTCTGGCATAGCTTCCATTAAACAGGCATGTCACTGTTATAAATTCATTAAATCTGTCATCAAATACAAGCTTCAGATGACAAAAAACATGTAGTTTTACCTCCGGAGTCTTCTTGACTTGTGTGGAAAGTGGATACTCACAACTATGGTTTTTTTACAGTCAGTGCATGTTCTGTTTCACTTGGCTGCTTTTAATGGCCTGGAGTTAATGCAGTTCCCTCACCTCAGCTTTATTTTCATACTGGGCTGTGAGATAAAACTAGTATAAACTTCCACAGCTTTACTTCAAGTTCATTAATATTTGTACTGAAATTAAACCTAGCCTTGTGAGATCCCAGAGAGAGATGAGAACTGACCCGCTGTTGATACAAGTACTTAAATGTAGGTACAGCTGATTTTTTTTAAAAAGAATCCTCTAATCTGATGGTGAAGTGGTTGCATGGTAACATTCCTACATTCTTTGCTGGGGAGAAAAGGCCTCAACTGACAGGAGAAAGGAATTTGGAGGTTGGCATGTCAAATAGCTTTAAAAAGCTGTGAAGTCTAAGCTGAGTATGTTGCTGTTCAAACTGGTCTACTTAAATTATACTGTAAACTATTTTTTTTTTATGTGAGTGGTGTTTCTTGGCACCTTAGCTTTCAGCAGAGATTTTCAGCTCGTGGTTCAGTTGCTCTGATTTCCTGAGGATGTGCATTCAGGGTGAGTAGGGTGTGTCTGTAACTGGAGTTGGAGCTGCTCTGATGGTGGATCAAACTCTTTCACCATTCAGCACAGCTGAGCTGAAATTTTGCAATTACTGATATTTATTTTTTATTCTCCTCGAAGAGCGTGGAGATAATTTTAAGGCTGTTCCAGTCAATCTTTATTTTACCTTGCTTCACATATTGCTACCTTTTTGGATTATTTTTTTCTCCATTATATCCAGAGCTCTCCCTGCTGGGGCTTCTCCCGCATCTGAAGAACATTTAGTACATTGCACTGATAGTTCATCCCATTCCCTTTCCAAACAGAGCCTATTTTAAGGATTATTCTGCCAGCAGTTCCAGAATTGTGTGCTGGTTTTGGGCCAGTACCTAGAAGTGCTGTGTCCATTCCCTCCTGCTCCCTCCCCGCTGTCCCCACGTACATTTAGATCACTGCCGGTGCTGTTCCCTCTCTCACACCCACTTCATCTTAGCGAGCAGACAGATTTCCTCCCCCCGGGATTCGGCCAGGATGTTTTCTGCCAATTTAGCAAGCTGAATGGGTTCTCTGCGGGGCAGCTGAGCCCAGGCTGGGGAGCAGGAGCGGCTCCTGGGGGCTCGGACTGACTCATGGTGTGCCCACACCCCGGCCCTGAGCTGGGGACTGGCGGGGGAGTCACCCAACTCCCGCCTCAGCTGGAGACAGGCGTCGGGGTTTCCTAATTAATGGCCTTGCCCATTGTTCTGGGGAGGACTCCTGATATGCTCTCGGGGCTATCTTATCTTGGTCGTTGTTCCATTTCCTGTTTGTTTTCTGCTAGCTATATCTGTTCCTTAAACTCGGTATGTTTCTGCAGAATAGCGCTAAAGCCTCAGTGTCGAAGCTCCTGTCTGGCCAGGATACTTGAAAGACCCAAATAAACCACAAATCCCAAATATTCTGCAGAATTCATGTTTTTATGTTAAATAAATGCCATCCCTGCGTGTCTGTCAGTGCTCTGCAAGCAATAAATTCACCCATGTCCTCTATTTTAAGAGTTAAATTTGTCAGCTGTCCCCCTTTAACGTCTTTTTGTTTTCTCTTCCCCTCCTTCTGTCATTAACTGAAAAAGCAAGGGTTTGGAGTTTGGCTTGGAAGATCCTCCCTGCTCGAAGCTGCTGTACCCAGATAAAATCTCAAACTCTTCAAGTGCTGGTGACATCATAGGGTTTTTTTTGCGTTGTGATGTTTGTTTGTTTGTTTGTTTTGTTTTTTTTTAATGAGGGCAGCTTCTCATTTTCTTCTGATCTTCCAGAAATTAGAATCACAGGATCATAGAATGGTTTAGATTGGAAGGGTCTTTAAAGATTTTGTAGTTCTAGCTCCATGCCATGGGCGGGGACACCTTCCACCATCCTAGATTGTTCCAAGCCTCATCCAGCCTGGCCTTGGACACTTCCAGGGATCCAGGGGCAGCCACAGCTTCTCTGGGCACCCTGTGCCAGGGCCTCCCCACCCTCACAGGGAAGAATTCCTTCCCAAAATCCTATCCAACCTGCCCTCTGGCAGTGGGAAGCCATTCCCCCCTTGGTGCTGTCCCTCCATCCCTTGTCCCCAGTCCCTCTCCAGCTCTCCTGGAGCCTCTTTAGGCACTGGAAGGGGCTCTGAGATCTTTCTGGAGCCTTCTGTTCCCCAGGCTGAACACCTCCATCTCTGTCAGCCTGTCTGTGCCAGATTATTGCTCTTCTGAGCCTTCAGAAGGTGCCTCAGTTAGGCAGGTAATCAGTGAAACAGATTATCTTCAGGACATTGTGTGTGCTCACTTTCCAAGGCTGCAGCTGATTCCAGGGAGACTGATTACATTTAGGTGGAGTTCCCTAAAACAATGGGACAGTTTCTTCCTGAAAGAAGGGAGTCTCCACTTGTTTGTAACTAAAATCCCACCTGGACACGAGGGCTTTGACAGCAATAGTTGTATGTTGAGTCCCATTGGATTCCAGATTACATCGGTGTGCCTGCTTTCATGGGGCTGGAAATGTAAATAAAATAGAGGGACACAAATGAATAAGAGGTCAGAAACAGCAGGAGAATGAGGATTCAAAGATTATGGCAGGAAAAACTTTTTGAGGGCTGGGAAAGCTGGGACAGATGTGAGGCAGCTTTCCACCAGATATCAGATACCTTGTAATAAATGTGAGTTCCCCAAAGTTACTGAGCAAACAAAGAGTTTATTAAGATGTGGGATTGAGTAGCTGGATGCAGACACATCATCTGATTAGCACTTTAAAGCTGAAGCATAACATGAAAAAGGAGCATAAACAGGAGAACCTGAGGTTTGCTCCAATTTTTGCCAAGTTCAGGTGACTCTTGACTGGTTTGGTTTCCAATTCAAGTCCTGAGACTCAGATGTTCAGGCCAGGTTATTACATTTTATCAATGTCCTGATCTCTCCTTTAGCAGTGGTAACAAATCCAAATTTGTTGGCAGCCATTCCACTGAATCCAGTATAACTTGGTAGGAAAAGTTGCCATTAGAGGAATTTTTTGGCAGTCAAGACCTCTGTGAAAGAGGATGACCTCTGTGAAATGTGGATGGCAAGGCTGCTGCTTGATGTGCAGTTGTACTTGTTTGAGAAAACTGGATTTATTACAGTAGAATTATGACTGTGACTGTCAACCAGAGAGATGAAGATTGGTGAAAATAGCTTCTAAATCTGTGGCCTCATTCCTTTCTTCTTGTATTTATCTTCTGTGTCTTCATGCTGTAGATCTTCAGTTTTTTAAATTTAATTTTCCTAAGGACCAGGAAAGGTTTCCTTGGAAGCTCGTTGTGCCCCATATGTTTTGTCAGGCCATCTTTTCACGATTTGTCACAAGTCTGCAGTGGCTCTCTGGTGACTCAGGGATTGCTCTGTAACACTGATAAGATAATGTTTAATCATGTATTCTAAAGCAGGAGATTTGGGTCACGGGATTAGTTTGTTAGGAAGCTTCAATCAAGAACATATTAATTAGAATGCATCCTGTGTCCAGACAGATGTTTCAATTACTTGAAAAAATGGAATGTTGGATGCAGGGCACTGCAGAAAACAAGACATTTAAATTTTTAAAGGAATCTTCATGGATTTAGGTTGAAAGGGGGATGTCAGCATGTGGCAGTGATCTTGCAAAAACTCCTTTTTCCCTACCCCGTTCTCTCAGTGTGTTCAGTTGAAGAGTTGAGTTCATATTCCTGCTTTAAAGTTTAATAAATTGGAGAAGAAAACAGACTTTTCATGTGTGCAGTGTTAGGACACACAGCAATTCTCCTGTGGTTTTGCTTTTGCAGGGATAGACAGTCGATACAATGAAGGGTGCAGGGAGCTGGCAAATTATCTGCTCTTCGGTTTGTACAACCAGAACAACAACGACTTTGAAAGGACAGGCTTTCCTGAGGAAGTTCTGGATGGTGAGTGATGTTCTCAACATTTTTACCTGTTCTGGGCAGAGGATGAGCAGAAAAAGGGAGATACAGAAAACCAAAAAGTCATGAAGTTGTCTGTATATGCCTGAAAATATCTTCTTAGAAACACTGCTGAAGAACTCATTTATAAAATAAAAAGATAAAATTCTATGTTTGATGCTCCACAATTTATCACAAATGTTGTAAGCTTACACAATTACAGTCCATTAATTCAATCAATGTATGTATGTACGTGTTATTAATCATTGTGTGATCACACCTCTGCACTTCTAAAGTACTTGAGCTCTTTTTTACTTCCCCACATTAACTCACCTTTGTCATACTTGGAATGTGGCCAGTCCCTGTGATCACAGCTTATTATTCCTTTATTTGCATGAAACTTTCGGATATCTCCCCTGTGGGCCATGGTGTTGATAGTTTTTAGTTGAAGCAGCTCTGATGTAATGTCAGGCCAAGAGCAGCTGGGGTTTAGAGCTCTGGAAATGCTCTGGGAAGACTCATCCTGACCCTCTTGGCTGCACAAAGGACAGGCTGATGCAAGTTCTGTGCAAGACTTGGGAATAACCCCCCAGTTGTCTGGAACAGTTACAAGTGCTCTTGTGCTTGGAGCTGTCTGTGGCTGCCAACTGTTCCTTCTGGTTGTTTAAAAGAAATCAAGCAGATTTCTTTTAAACTGCATTCAGACAGCTGAACAGTTTTCTTTTTTAATGAGGTGATGGAAAAAAACGTTTTCTGTTCAGTTTCTCTTGTGTGTGGAGTCCTGATACTGGAATATTTGTTCTTCTTGTTGCAGATATAATTATATTAATAAAACCTGACAGTGTTCATCTGTACTGCAACCCTGTGAATTACAATCATCTTTTGCCCTATGTGGCACACTGGAGAAACTTGCATTTCCACTGTCTGACTGAAAATGAGGTAAGTGTAAAATGAATGCAGACATGATTTGCTAATGAACTTGGTAATGAACTGATCCTTAAAGTGAAACTTTTAAAAACATTCTTTCCAAAAGCCTTTTTTTCTCTTTCCTCCTCAGCAGGGGAGTGATATGTGTGTCTATCTGAGTATTAATCATTTGCTAAAGTGTGCAAGAAGAATGTGTTGTCAATACTTTCATTTGCTGGAGCATGAAGACAAATTGCTCCTCTCTCCCTCTAATTGCTGTTATTTTGACCTGAGTCAGTGATCTTTTAATGAGGAAAAAAATGTGGATTGTGAAAAATGCAAAATGTGATTTGAGTATCACAGTCAACGCTGAGATTTCCCACATCAGCCTTGTTTGCTGCCAAAGCAGTGTTTGCATTGGTTGCCAGTAGTTTTAAAATATTAGAAAAGATGGGCTTAGTAAGTCCTTTAAAATCAAGAAACTTCATTATGTATTTTCATTTTAACTATTGAGTCTTTCTGTCAAGAACTATTAACCTCACTTCCACTACATCCCATGACTGATGTTTCATCTTGAACTTGAAAGTTAGAGTATTCTAGAAAATCCATTTATTGTTGTGAAGTATTTTTAGAAGAGTAAAAAATAAAGATACTCTTTGTCTGGGTGTAGAATAAGGACCTTTTCATTCCAGTGGAGACTGGAAGTGCTTCTTCCTACATTGAGTTCTGTGTAGTTCCTTTTCTAAATTAGAATTATACTGAATTCTGCAGGGATTGGCTTTGGAGCCTCTGATGATGAGTGAAGCCAGTGGAAAAATGAATGGCAAAGTCAGGGAGAAACACTTTTTGTTCCCTTGATTTTTGAGCTTGGAAGTGATGGGGCTTATAATAGACTGATTGTGTTTTTATGTGTCTGGTTGATAGTTTAGATCACAGAATTAGGAAATAATTCAGATTACAGGGGACCTCTGGAGATCATCTTGTCCAATCTCCTGCCTCAGTGGTGAGATCACATCAGGTTACTCAAGGTCTTTTTGCAGCTGGGTGTTGAAAGCATCCAAGGTTGATGACTGCAGGACCTCTGCTCCATTTTCCCACTGTCCTCCTAGTGAAAAAGTGTTTCCTTTTGTCAAAACCAAACCTGTCTTGTTTTAAATCGTGACTTTTGTCATGACTGCTGTGGAGAACCTGACTTCACCATCTCAGTAATATTTAAGGTGCAGATATTGAGCAAGCCTGGATCTCTCCTTCTGGGACAAGTGCCACATCCCACTGATTGTGGTGGCCCTCCACTGATCTTGCTCCAGTTTATAAATACCTTGTCCATGGATAACACAACTTGTTGTTACAATTCCAGGAGTGCAGCAGAGTGGGATAATTCTTGTTAGGGTAGAACAGCTGAGCTCCAGGTTAAAACATGCCACAGCAGAACCTAAAACCTGGCTTCACAAGGCTTTTCTGTTGCCAAAATCCCTGCTGAAAGGGCAAATCTGATGCTGGGAGAACACGTGCACTTTGGAATCAGGAGCAGAGAAGTTCTTACCACACAGTTTCCAGTGCAACTGCAATCTCAGCTATTGAATTTTAAGCTTCATCTGCTTATGGGCTTTGATATGATTTATCGTGGTAAGCAGGAACCTTAATCACCCAGTGTTGCCTTGAAGGTAAACCTTGTTCTTTGTGGAAATGAGGGGAAAGATTGGATTTTTGGAAGCTGAAAATAATATTCTGCTTCATTGCTGTTTGGTGTGAGTGAACTGAGCACTTCCAGTCCCATTCCCAGTGTATAAGAAGTGCCAGTTTCCTAGATTACTGCTCAAAGTCAAACAAAACCTTGCTGTGTCAGGCTTTAAGTGCATCCTGTTTACAGGAGAATTGCTTGCAGTGGCTTACTTACTTTAGTGATAGAAATAACTTCGTAAAAATGAAACAAAAAAAACTGCAAGAATTTTTGAAATAAATATAAAAAATAAAGCAGTACTCTGGCAAAACATAGAGCCTCTCCTTCCTATTTTCCTTCCTACTTGTTTCAACTAGACCACGGGAGTTTAAGAGAATATCCTAGTTATTGGGAAAAAAAATCCCATATTACTAAAAAAATGCCCACATTCAAAGTGGCCAAATGGGAAAAAATACAGAAATTTGCTGTTGTAAATTTTGGGGTGTATTTATTCCTGCAACAGCAGACTGTGAGCAAGCCTTGAGCACCCTGCCAAAATCCAAGTTCTTATTCCAATGGCATTTTTAAGTCCTGAGAAACTGGCAGTTGTTTGGGGTTTGGCTTTGAACTGCAACTTTGATCTGGCTTCCTGGGGTTGAAGAAGGAACACACCACAGAGGAGCTGGGGCTGCACCTTAAATTCAGGCTTGGCTTAAAAGAACTTGTTCTCAAAATAAATATGTTGGGTGTACCCTGAAGCTCACAAAAAGTTTGTAATCATGTCATTTGCCTTGATAAGAAGCTCAGAGCACTGCACATAAAAATAAAATAACATAGGCAGAACACCTCTGCCTTCTGATGTTGCTCCAGAAAACAAGTGGCTCTTGAAGAAGCCAGCAGAGCTAGACCTGTTGGTTCCAGACTTGCTGCCAAACTACTTTTCAGGTTAAAATCAGTGAGTCTTCAGGTTTGTGTTCTGTTATAAAAATGACTTTAGTGTGATTTGTCTCCTCAGTCTGGTTTTTATGCTTTTCTGAGTTAGAATATTTGATCTTCAGTGTGCTGAAGTCTTCAGACACTCTTGCGTGAGGGTTTCTCCTCTTCTTGCCTCCTTTCCCTGCAATTCATCTCTCCCTCAGACCAAAACTGGTTAACTCATTGTCTAATCTGTGACCTGGGGCTTATTCTGTCATTGGTTTTCCTTGCTCAGTGTTGTTCAGCAATGCAGTATCTTATTTTATGTTTTTTTCCCCTCAGTGGCACATCAGTTGGTATCCTCAAAATGACTTTTATCTTTCACATCTAGATGTTGAAAGACTTCACTGAAAGCTGAAAATAAACTCTGTAATTATGCCTTCATATGTCATGATTAAAAACCTTGCTTTGAAGTTAGATTTTTTTTTTTCAATTTCCATTGGCTTGAGTACATCCCTGCCATGATAGGATTTCCAAAATACAGAAGGAGGTGCTTGAGCTGCTGGAGCCTGTAGGTGATATTTTAATGCTTTACATGCTGCATCTTCTCTTACTTACCAACCAGATTAGGGCATGCCTTATCCAATTTGATTTTCAATGGCTTCTTTCAGTATGAGGATGAAGAAGCTGCAGAGGAATTCAAGATTTCCAGCTTTGTGGACATGGTCCGGGATTGCAGCCGCATCGGGATCCCCTACAGCTGCCAAGGTAGGGGGGATATGCTCAGAGTGCAAGTGTTTTGCACCCTGCAGCTTCAGGGAATGAAGATTTCCTTGCCTCAGGAGAGAAGTAAGGATTAGTCGGTCATTAGTTTGCTTTTAGCCTCTTTTTCCTTAAGAGTTGAATTTCTTTCTGAGAACTGGAAGCCCTCAGAGTTCATCTGGGGAGTGAATGCCCCCAGCGTGAGGCAGAGAAATGATTTGCATTCAGAGCAGTGTCTTGAGCTGCTACAGAAGTTCTCTGTTCCCATGGGAGCTCCAGATAAATCCTTCTTTATGGAAGGGAAGAATAAACATTTCTTTATGCAAGTTTCCTTTTTTAGAAGTGAAAAAACCTGCCCTATGCATGGCTTGCTGTTGGGATCTGGAGCCAGCCTTGAGCCTCAGCAATGTAATCTTGGATTCTTTTTTTATTCCTAATTTTTCATTGCTTCCCTTAGGAAAGGGTGATATGCTCTGATTGCCTGGAAAGTCATTAATAGAAGTGCCAGGAGGAAGAGTTTTCCTCTCCCTCAACTTAAAATTCTGATTAAATGGGGGTGATGGAAGAAATTCCTCCCTGTGAGGGTGGTGAGGCCCTGGCACATGTTGTCCAGAGAAGCTGTGGCTGCCCCTGGATCCCTGGAATTGTCCAAGGCCAGGCTGGATGAGGCATGGAACAGTCTGGGCTGGTGGAAGGTGTCCCTGCCCATGGCAGGGGGTGGAGTGGGATGAGCTTTAATGTCTTTTCCCATCCAAACCATTCTGGAATTCTGTGATGTTGGCAGTATTTACTTAAGGCCAAGTATTTGAGGAACTGGAGCAAGCAAAGCTTCCTGTTTATTATCTTGAATTTTAAATGTTAGTCAGCTTGTAATGAAGTTTGCAAGGAGATGTGGAATATCCTGAGAAAAAGGGACAAAATTTAGGGTGTAGAGGAGCTTCTGAAATTCCCATCTGCGCAAGAAACATTTTCCACTTTGAGATTTTCGGTCGAACAAAGATGAGACAATTAATCTCTGTGAATCTCAAGAGCTCAGGGAGGGCTGGAGTGGCAGGATTTGTGAGGGAATGTTGCTGTGTTTGCTTTGCAGGCCACCTGCAGATATTTGACATGTTCATCGTGGAGAAGTGGCCGATCGTCCAGGCCTTCGCGCTTGAGGGGATCGGGGGCGACGGCTTCTTCACCATGAAATATGAAGTGAGTGCTTCCCTCTGGCATTTCCTCTCTGCAGCAGAAGTTGCTCATGAAACTGTTTTGTTTGGAAAGCACTTTCTGAGATGATCTGGTCCTGACTCACTGCTCGAGTGAGCTGCTAAATTGGATGAAGTTTTTTGGGGTCTTGTAAGAACTGTGGCAGGATGGAAGCACCGTGGTGTTGCTGAGATTCTCTTCTGGGTTACACAGCACTTTTTCCTCCATAAATCATTATTTGGACATTCTCCCCAGGCCTCTGCTGTGATTTAGAATTTCTTTCCTTTCCTGCTAGTGCCAACTCTACCAATAACCAATTTTTTTACCCCTAGATGCATTTTTTTACTCCTAATTTTTAGATGGGTTCTAGATCTTCAAGAGCAGAGCAGGAGGAGCTGGTTAGTGACAAACACCTTGAGATGAGCTCAGAAAATAAGAAAATACTATTTCTTGGGTCACTGGTTTTGACTGAAGGAATGCATCTCCTCTCACTGACATAGTATATTCATGGGTCATCATACCCTGCTGAATAGGGCAACAGTCAGGAGTTAATTGCTCCTATATTTAATAATGATTTGTACTCTGAGCAGCTTATGTCATTGATTTGCCCATTTATTAATTATGCTCTGAACATCATTTTCAGATGACAGCTTTGCATTTCTGTTCTTGTTTAAAGCTTCTTTGATTCCATTTTTTGAACCTTTGCCACAGCAATACAGATGTCCCATTTTTCCTATCACTCCTTCGTTTTTACAGCCACAATGGGCTTTTGTCTGACTCCTGATAGCTGGAAAACCTCCAGAGAATTAATAGTGTCCTTATTAAAGTCTCATCATATCTAGAATTGTACATGCTTGCTCAGAAATATGCTCTGTGAGTTCCTGTGCCTTTTTGAGCACTGTTCTCTTTCCACTGGTTCCTTTTTTTCATTTTTTTCTTCATTCCATCACTGGTACTGTAACACCTTGTGGTGTGATCCTGCTCAAACCATTAAACACAGAGTGCAAACAGATGAGCATCTTTGGGGAGGGCAATCGATTGCCCCTCTTGATGTCTGAAATGAGTCAATGAACGTTTGACTGGCAATTCAGGAGCTGTTTGAGTCTTTATTGCCCTTTAATTACCCCAGTTCATTTCCCAGATAGAGGCTCTGAAAAAAATGTTCAGACACGGTGGCACAGAAAGAACCTCTCCTGTGTGATCCAGGGAGCTGATACAGTCTCCAAGCACTCCTGAATGCTTGAAAAGGAGCAGGGAAAATTCTTGGACTCTTTTTTTAAAAGAGCAATCATGTTGGCTCTGGCAGTCCAGCCAGCTCCAGCTGGAGTTCTTGCTTGCTTCCTCCTTGAAATCATGAGGGGATTTCAAATGAGAAGCGACATTCTTAACTTTGTACGTGTTTGTGTGTGGTTCTGTGTCACTGATGGGGGAGGAAACCAGGCTGGAAGTGCATTTGGGATCACTGTAAATGATCTACAAATTAATTCTTCTGCCATTATTGAAAGGGGAGTTTTTTGGTGCATTTTTAGCTCAGACTTTCCCTCTGAGATTTCTCCCTCTGCTGTCTGTTCTCTTAGATTTGAATTTAATCGAAGGATGTTAATTCAGGATTTTCCCCAGTCTTTTAAAGGCAGTTGCTCTTTTACTGCAGAAATCAGAGTTGCTCAAGATGCTGTAATTTAGAAAATTCACTGTATTTATAGGAATGGAATGGAAGTGAGGTCTGGGAAATCATTATTAACATACCCAGTTAGATGAGTACCTGGAAAAACTGTGAAGCAGTGGGTTAAGAAAATTCCAGCCAGTGTTGCATTTTTAACTGAATGATGGAGAACCCTGTAAATGCAGAATCATTCAGATATATGTATCCCTTAAGAATGTATTTTTAAGTATTATTCTCATATGCATCATCCTGCTACTTGGAAGAAAGCACTGCAAATTCAAACTGTTTTAGCCTAAATTTACCTCAGCTTGGAGCAAGCATTGGCTGATGCTCAGGATGAGTAACCCTGGAACAGGCTCCTGCCCGTCTTAACTCAGAAAACTCATCTTGTCCTTTTGCCTGCACCAGCTCACGCAGTTCTTTGCTGTTAAATTGAAAAGTTTTGTGAAATGAATTGTTTGGAGGATGCCAAGAAAGGTTTGCACAGAGTTCAGACCCTCACTGGTCAGGTCTTTTGTAACAGTGAAAATATTTGTGAAATTGAAATCAGAGTAAAAATATTTGTGAAATCAGAGTTAAGGAGCACTGTTAGACAGGGCAGTGTCTCAGTTTATAGCTGAATCTGTGGCTTTTTTTTTTTTATGTTTTTCACAGAAATGTGTTTGAAATCTCTTTCAGCTAATGGATGTCAGTGCTGACTTGTGGAAGACTTACAGCAAAATGGATCCTGTGTCCTTGGAGGATTTGCTCTTTGAGGTAATGCAGGTGAAATGTTCTGCCTCAGCTCCTGCTTGGTGTAACTACGGAGCAAAAATGTTGTGATTTTGTTTGGTTTTAATTAACTTAGTAGGCTTAATCTGCAGGTTCTGCCTGCTGTTGCTTGCAGGGTCTCCTCCCATTCCTTGAATCTACCACAAACTCTGCAAAACACTAAAATAACTTGTCTTGGTTTCCCTGAATTTATTGCTTTGTCTGAAAATCTCCTAGAAGTTTTCCTTCATGTCATTAAACCCTGTACAAAATATCTGAAGTTGCTGTGGTTTTGTGTGTTAATCCTCCTTTTGCTGCAAGGAAGGTTAAAAAAACCCCCTTTAACACACAGCCATTCTTCCAGGAGAAAAAAGCACTTTTCAGCTGGTTTGTAGCTCCTTTTAGTGGGGAACAGTGACACTCAGTGGCTGCCCTGATGCTTTGGGAAGTACAAACAGTGGGAAGGGATTCTCACATTAATTCTCTCTGATCTCAGTGCTAGAGGAGAAAGCACTGTGTAAATATAAGTATTTATAATTATAATTTATTATTATTATTCATTATTATTATATATATTTATATTTTTTGGTATACATTAATTTTTATCTGTTTCTAGTTTGACAGCAACTTAATATATATGAAATTCAGCAGTAATTATCCTTTATTAATAAAATATTGATCGTTCACACCAATTTGGTTGTTCAATTAACTGCTGCAATGAAAATTAAAATATCATAGAGTTTTTACTAGGCTCTCAGTGTAAGTTTTCATTCTCTGATATTTCACTTCCTCTCTCTAATGTGGAAGTGAGATTAATGTTTGGGACTTCTCCTACACTCTGAGCAAACCTATTAACCAGAATTTAAAATTTTCAGCCTGAAAGTTGTTGTTAAATTGACTTCAATTTTCTGAAAAAAGTAAAAAAACCACACACCCACAAAAAGACACCCTGAAACCCAGGAGAATGTCCTTACCTTCTAAAATGTATTTATTTTCCTTAGCATATTGTGTCATTGGCCAGTCTGTATTTCAGTGAAATGTCACCTTTGCCCTCATTTCTCTTGCCTTGGGGAGTAATAGCAGATATTTTCCTTCTAGGATTTAAGGATTTTTGAGCACCAGTGGACCAACTTTTTTGCTAATTTTGACACTGAAATTCCCTTCATTCTGGAGCTCTCAGAATCCCAGGCTGGGGAGGTAGGCCTGCTTCAGCAATCCTTGAGAATCCTGCTGGTTTCCATGCAGAAGGAATCATTGTTCAGCATGATTTTGACTTTTTTTTCCCCCCTATCCCATCTCACTTTTGATATTTGAGGAGTAAAACCACATAGTTTGGGTTTTTTAAAGTCACCACCCACCTTAAAAATCCGTGGTATGATGGCTTAGGACGACTGCTGGGGTAATTCAGTCGAGTGTTTGCTCACTGATAATTCAATTTATGTCTGCACAGGAGATATTTGTAGGTAGATTAACTTGCATTTGGATGGAATGTGGTATGTGCAGGGCTGAACAAGTTGAATTTGCACATCTCAGACCTCAAACATAACTGAGGGGGTAGCACAGAGCATGGGAGAAAACAGCACAGGATTTTGGGGGTGGCTGTTGCCTTTGAAGCGTTTTGTTGCTTTTTTAATGCATTTTGAAGCTTTTTGATGCTTTTTTGCTGCATTTTGAAGCCTTTTGATGCTTTTTTGAAGTGATCTGTTGCTCCTCTGGGATAGTGGAAGGTGTCCCTGCCCATGGCAGGGGGTTGGAACTAAATGGGCTTTAAGGTCCCTCCCAACCTAAACCATTCAAGGATTTAATAATATGAGAGACTTAGTGGTGTTTTTGTTTGTTTGTGGAGGTTGGAAGTATTTTTTGAGGGTTCAGGAGTTTCCTCTGAGAAGGATAATTCAAGTTTAATTAATGATAGGATATTTCACACTTCTGTTCATGTACTTCGTAATAATTTTTATTTTCAATTCTTCACAGCCCTTCAGAAGTTATTTCAGCCATGGCATGATCTCAAGCCATATAACAGATAACAGGTAACTATTACTCATTATTCCCTCTACTGTCACTACTACCTCAATATTTTATTTCCATATCCATGATGCCATAATGCTTAAAATTCTTTTTGGTATCACCTCAGTATATCCAATCTCATACTGAAAAAAACCAAATGTGTGCAAAGGCACTTCCTGGAAGGAATTTTAAGCTGTAGTTCTTAAAAATACCATGAAATTTTGTGCATTATGATCAGTTCTTTCCTTTTTCCATCCCTGGAAAAGGTTGGATGGGGCTTGGAACAACCTGGGATATAGTGGAGGTGTCCCTGCCCATGGCAGAGATTGGAATGAAATGATCTTTAAGTCCCTTCCAACCCAAACCATTTTGTGATTCTATGAGAGAGTTTTAACCAAAAGTTGTTGTTTAGCTGAAAGTTCTGTTTCAAAATCCATGTTTTGCTATTTCAACTAATCAAGTTTTGTTTAGCTGCTTCAGTCCCTCTGCACATTCTCCTGTATTTGGAATAAACCAGTGGAGTTCAATGTCCTTTATTGCTGGCAGCATCCTCTGGTGTTTGCACTGCAATAAAGAAAGTAAAATCCTTCATCTCTCCTGCTGAGTCTTGAGCCCAAAGCCACAACTAAACCCAAAATAGTTTTGTTTGCTTCCAACGTGGTCATTTCAGGCTTTTTCAAGATGGTGAATTTTAAATTAAGCAGCTTTTCAAGGCAGTTTAAGATAAGAGAATCTTCTAAGAGCGTTTGGGAACACCCTCGAGATAAGTTTATTGTATTTGAAAGAAATTATCATCTTTTTAATGCAAGTAGATTTTTTTTTTTTCCTTTAGAACTTGGTTGTTTGACTGTGAAGCTTTGTACAGCTTCAGTAATTTTTTTTTCTTATAGTGAGAAATTCAGCAGTTGGTCCATCAGACTTGAAAGCTTTGATTTCATTTTGTTCAAAATGACCAGTTAATGTTGGCTTTCACATATATTAGCTTTTGCATGTTGTTACTGATCAAAAGTATTTAGATAAAGTATAAATTATAATGCCTTTATAGTGATAAATTTATATTATTGTTATTTATGATTATTATTATTTATAATTATAATTTTTTATAATTATAAATGTCTCAGCTTAAGCATGTATTGTATTACTTACAGAAATAGTAGTGTAATAAATGTAATATCTATGTATTGCTTATAGAAATAGTAATGGGATGAATTGACCTTAACAAAACATAAGATGTGAAAAAGCCTTTGTGTAACTAAAAGAACTGTGTAAGAGCATCCATTAATTGACCAACCCAAGTGATAAGGGGACAGTGACACAAGACAGAGCACTGGAGAGGATAGGAGTGAAAATTCATAACTTTTTTCTTATCAAGAAGAGTAAATTCACCAGAAGGAATTAGATTTATTGATGTCATACAGATAAGCAAAGAAAACTCATTATTTTTATCAAGAAGAATGTAATACAATAATAAAATCATGAGAAGAAATGAAATATATTGGTGTTATACAGATAAGGAAACTTAAATACAAAGAACCACTGTAACATCAAGGCCTTCTAGGAATGTTTGAATAATGTATGGCATAATGAATATGCATGTAATCCCAGCAATTTACCTGTCTGTAGAGACCTGGATTTTAACTTTTTTTGCTGTGCTCTTTGACCATTGTCAGAGGTACCTCAGCACTGGAAATATTGTCCTCTTCTTTTTTAATAATAATAATGATGATGATGATGATGATGATGATAATAATAATAACAATAATAATAATAAAAAAAATAAATTCTAAGTAGTGAGCTCTGTTTCTCAAACAATTTGTTGGTTGTAAACTTCCTGCAAGTATTTTAGTGGTGGTTGTCTCTCTCCCTCAGCCCGAGCCGGCAGCCCTTTGTCCTCTTTGGCAGCCACTCCACAAAGGAAAACTTGAACTCTGGGAACTTCAATTTTCCATCTGAAGGACATCTGGTTCGAAACACTGGCCTTGGTGGAAGCACTGCCAAGCATATGGTAAGGCTTTGGAGAAGTTAGCTGAGATTTTGAAGCGTTGTGTATTCTCTTTTTCTTTGTATATTTTTTGTGCTTGTCTTCCACGAGTTAAATACTTACTTCTTCTTAACATAAAGCACCTTTGCAGTCCATCAGTTTAAGGAGCAAATTTGATTTTTCTTGCTCTTTCCAAGTTAAACTGTACTGGATTCTTAATCAGTGACTGCTGAATGAGTTAAAATAATTTCTTCTCTGGAAAAAGACAACTTTTGCTGTGAGTGGGTGGGGGAGAGGGAAATGCTGTTTGTGAGGGTGTGTGTCCTGGCCATAAAGTGAAAACCTTCTGTGATACATTTAACTGTGACACACAGATTCTATTTTAATCCCATTTATTTAACCATGTCTTAAAAAAACCCCCGAAAAGCCACTTTCTTGTTTGATAATACCTTTGTGAATAAACCCGGGATACCGACGTGTGACCGAATTCCAGTGTGTGCTTCAACAGCTCTTGATGCAACTCTGAAAAGCCTTTCATAGTTGCAGGGCTGTTGTGATGAAGTTGCAAAGATTAACTTGTTTCCATTTCCAAGTAAAAGCTGGGTTGTTAAACATTTGCTGAGGTCCGTGGCTCGTTGCACCGCGGCGCAGGGGCCGTGCCCGGGCAGGCGACCCCAGGGAATTGGGATCCTCTGGCTGGAGGGCCTGGGTGGCTCCAGAAGGCAACCCACAGCGAAGGAGGAGAGAGGTAGAGTGTGGAGAGAGCTCCCTGCTGCCTCCAGGGGCTCTGGGAGTGGTGTGAGCCCTGAGCAGGTGGATGTGGCTGAGAGCAGGCCGTGCTGGAGTGAGCGCATGAGTGAGGCCATGAGTTCATGAGCTTGTCAACATTTCATGTGCAGCTGCCTCAGGGATGGATGGACGTGGGGCTCCTGGGCACGAATCACGTGTCCAGAGCCTGAGAAAAGAGTGGGTTTGCATCTTGGTGAAATCTCATCCTCCATTTGCTGCTGTTTCTGTAAAAACACTTTCAATTCTGTTTTCCCTTCCCTTGTTAACAATGAGATCCCATTTGATACCTTTGAAAATGCAAGTACTGTGTTATTCTGATGTACTTGCTCCATCTGTTGTCCTCAGATTCTGATGCTGTTCTTAAAAAGGTGGTTTATTTACAGGTACAGGTGATACTGTTTTAATAGGGTGTCATGAAAATAGTAAATAAGACCAAGTGCCAGCATAGTTATGGGAACCTGACACACTTTCCTCTTCCTGAAAAGAGCAGTTGACATAGGAAATTGAAAACACAAGTCAGAGCTCATCTCCTTTCCAAAGTCTTTCAACCATTCAGGTCAAGTCAAAAGTGAAATAGACCTTTGAAAACGTAAGTTGCTTTTTCACAATCCAGTTCCGTCTGTGTTGTAAACTTCTGTAGTCTGTCAGTGCTTAGAAGACCTAAGGGGAGCGTAGTTAATTGTTAATTATTGCACCAATTTGTTTTACTGATGTCTTTTGTATCTCATTAATACTGACTGCTAGGTAGTGCAGTGTGTATCTCCCAAGGGACCTCTGGCTTGTTCAAGGACCTATTTTTTTGGAGCCACTCACATTCCTTTCCTGGGTAAGTGCATTAAATACAGCAAGGCAGTTAATAACTCTGATTGCATGAAAATTTCTAGCAATTTAAAGCTTTGCTTCCTTTATAAGCATCAGGCCATGAAGTGGTAGATTCTGTAGCCAGTGCGTGAAATCATAGCAGATTTTTTGGGTAAAATCTGTCAGATTTGAGTGTTAAACATAAAATCTGTCAGATCTCAGTGTTCAGACCCTTTTTAAAGTATTAAACAAATATTTAAGTCAGTTTGGATTTATGAAAAAAAAGTCTCCAAAATATAGTAATTCAAACTGGTAGTTGTCAAGTAACTGAGGATTCTTTGAAGTATGAAGAAAATTCTTTCACTTCTCTCTTTTATCCTCAGTATAATGAGTTACAGTAGCTGTATTCCCAAATAAAAACACACCATGTAAAATTTTTAAAAACCCTTTTCTCATGTATTTTAAATGGCTGGAAGAGTCCATGGATAAAGTCAGTCCTTAGGGTTATCTTGAAGCTATACTGAGCTCACAAAAGCTGAAGAGAGGATGGTTGGAGGATTGGAATTACAGCCTGGGTTTGCCCTTGTAGCATAAAATACTGGATAAATTCCATGTAAGGTGTGCAGCAGAAAGGTTCTCAGAGTGCTTAAACCAAACCTTTCTTTGTTTTAATACAGGAAATGACAATGAGATGCACAAGCAAGCTGAGCAAGTGTAAGCTGCCAATTTCTTTTATTATTCCTTAACTCTTCTCTCTTACTACCTTGTGGCAGTAGGTGAAACCTGCTTTTAGTGGCTCTTGGCATTTGCAGAGACATTTTTATTCAGAATAATGTTCATGGGACAGGGTTTCAAAGGCAAAATGCTTATGGAGACTTTGTGTGTACATGAGGAGTTGTTAGTGTGACAGCAGCAGAGTAGGAAAGGAAATATTGGTAAATTTTGTTCAAATTCTAGTAAAAAAATCTTAACAGTTACTTGGATAATTTTTAAAGATACTTAATGTAAACCAAGGAGAGAAAGCCTCTCACACTGTAGCATCTTGCATAGATAGAAGAAAAAGTAATTTTTTGTCTAGTTTCATTAACAATGTGCAAGATTTCTGATTCTTAGTGAAAATGCTTGCAGGGAACACTCAAACTTGGGGAGAAATTCACTGTGCTAAAGTTAGATCAAAGTTAATTTTTCCCAAAAGTTGGGAAGCTGCAAAGCTTCTGCACATTTTAACCTTCTCAGAATCACACTTTGTTTATCCATGTTGATGTCCACTTCCTCTGCATGTTGTAGATCCCTGTCCAGCTTGGAGAACACAGTAGATAATCTGCTTTGGTCCTGCTCTCTCTCTTGATAAACCAGACCTTCCTTAGAGATTTTGTCCTCCTTGTTAGTTGGGATCATTTTAGGAGCCTGGTTTTGCTTCTGCAAAGCTGCATGACCTGGTAGCCAGATAGTAAAGATATTAAAGATAGATATATATTAGAGATAGATAGATATTAAAGATATTAAAGATGTGTCAGTATTATCACACTAAATACTGTTGACTCTTGGTAATTGGGAGACATGAAAATGGAGTTACTGCACTGAGCAGCAGATTTTTCCTTTTTTTTGAGAAAAACTGAACTCCAGCAGGTATTTTTTCATGCATCTGTATTCTGCTCAAACATTTTTGTCCTCTTTTGTACTAAATACATTTTAATCAAGATGAATAGAGAAGCTCTAAGCAAAGCAGAGGTTGATAAAAGGCAGTAATTTAAAAATAATATATTTTTCTAGGAAGCATCCCTGTGTTAGTTCAAATAATCTAATTTCAACAGCAGTAGCATAATTGGCTTTTTTTGACAAACCTGAACTCATGATTTTTGATTTAGTTTGCAGTTGCATCCTATAACTGCCTCTTATAATTGTCAACATTTTATCAAAAGTGAAATAAAAAGTATTTTATGAACACTATTCATTCCAAATTTGGCTGTACTGATTGCCTGGAGTGCCTAAACCAGCAAATTGAAAATTGAAGGATAAACTTCTGTAAATTGAAGGATAAACTAGGATAGTTGGAAGAGATCTTTCTTTAAATTTATTTTAAGAAAATGCTTCAAAAGCAACACAACAGAAATTCTATGTGGTGGTTTTTGTTGGGTTTTTTTGCACTGCTAGCTTTAAAATCTTAAAATGGGAGGAATAATAAGATAAAGGACACCTCACTCAGGTGTTTTCTTGCAAATATATATGTGAATTTGAGGGAAAATAGGAAGGATTACAAAGTCTGGAAGAATGATAATATGAAGGAATTACCTTGCTTTACTGGGTGCAGTGAAAACATGCTAAGTGCATATGAAAGCACAGGAAATTACAATCCAGAAACCTAAAAAAATTAGGGAGAAAGCTGAATTTTAAAATGACTTGCTGCTGTTGGGGATGATCAGAGACAAACTTTGGTGCATTTTGAGATTCCTCCATGTTTGGGATCTTCAGATGCTTTTTTTCCATCCTTCAGAAATGCTTTGCATTTGGCTGAAATGCTGTATCCTTCTCTTTCCTCCCCCCTCTTCCTTCCCCTCAATATTGGCAGTGGAGTAATGAGAAAATTGAAAATTTAGGGACTGATTTTGTTGGTCTGCTCATCTTTTTGTTGTAATTTAGCAGGAAAGCAGAGGCTGATGTTCCTTGGTGGGGCACATGTGGGTTTTTCCCAGGGGCTCTGGAGCTGTAAATGTGTCAACAGCTGAAAGTCACCCCTGGCTTCACCTGACTTTGGTTTATTTTTGGACTTTGGTTTGTTTCTGTACAATTTCTTCAGTCCCCTTTTAAGAAGGGGATTGGATTAAGCTGGGATGGAGATTTCATGGGAATTGTGGAATGGTTTGGGTTGGAAGAGATCTTTCAAAGATCATCTCCTTCCAATCTCCTGCCAGGAGAGGGAGGGACAGCAGGGACACCTCCCACCATCCCAGGCTGCTCCAAACCCTGTCCAACCTGGCCCTGGGCACTTCCAGGCATCCAGGAGCAGCCACAGCTTCTCTGGGAATTCCATTCCAGGGCCTCCCCACCCTCACAGGGAACAATTCCCTCCCAGAATCCCATCTACCCCTCCTCTCTGTCAATGTGAAGCCATTCCCCCTTGTCCTGGGTGCTCCAGGCCCTGCATTTAGGATGTGATTCTTAAACCCAACTGCAGCAAAAGTCAACAGTAAAGCAGATTTTTTTTTTTTAATTCCTGACTAACAAAAGCACCAGCTACATTTCTGTCAAGAGTTATTTCCCCAAAATATCCTGTCATTTGAGCAATTTCCTCACTCTAATTTCAATTTCTTAAACAGAAAGCTTAGCTATAAAGCTACTTCTCCACTTATTTCCACAAGGACCCCTTCCTTATTATTAAGGGAGTTTTGCAGTGAGAGGAAAAACTGCTCCTTTAAGGAGAGGAGGAAGAAAACTCTACCTGTCCAGTAAATGTTGTGTTTGTATTTCTCTTCAGTACGCTGTTGTCGCAAATATATTCTGCTGTTGTAGAGGCTGTGCTTGCTGGCATTGAGTGCTATGCTAAAACTTCCACTGAATCCAAGGTAAATGAAGCCCCCTGTAATTGTTCTCTCTCTCTGTAATTGTTGATTTGGATTGCTTGCAGTATGAGATTGGCGTGCAAACCAAAAAGAAAACCAAAATAATTCCCATGTTTCGCTCGATGGAATAACACAAGGTTCATATCCTGGCCTCCAGTCAGGCTCTGAATTCTGTTAAAAAAAAAAAAAAATCAAAAGAGAGATTTCAGAGTGTGTCTAATTTTACCCATCTCCAGTTGGGTTTTCACCTTCTCATGGATTTTCCTGACCTCATAGTAAGGAAAATGAGATCTGTGAAAGAACAAATTTTAGCCTGGTGCATCAGTGTGTTACTGTTTAGTGTCTCTTTGTTGATCTTATGGGTGCTCCTGCAGCTGCTGGGATTTGGAAGGATGGGAAAGGAGGATATTTTATTCTTTATTTCCTTTTTTTAGGCAAAGGAGGTGGCAGAGCAGGTGCTCCTGTCTGTGTTAGACACCCTTGGCTTAGCACAGCTGAAATCTGCTTTACGGTGTGTATTTCCAGAGTTACTCATTGCTCCTTGTCCCGCTGGATTGGCTTCTTTGGGGGGGAAAAAATATCACTTATAAACTGAAAAATATTAATTTTAAACTGAACTTGTCTGACTGCCAGATTTCAAGACTTCATAATGCATTCAGCCTTTAAAAATCATTGTAATTATTCCATTTTCCAGTTTTCTTAATCACTTCTTTTGCTTTAAGTGTATTTCTGCTTATTTTTTCCATTTAAAAGTATAAACCACATGTTTCACCTGTTCAATTTCTGTTCTTCAGCTCCAAAATCGCTTTTCAGATTCAGGCTGTGAACAACCATGGCAGGTTTGTATCACTATCTTACAACTTCTTGTTATTAATAAGTGCTTTTCATACACCAATAAATTAATTTTTCTCCTCTTAGAGCTCCTGTAAAAACCTTTGTGTTTGATTATTTCATACAAGATGTCCTAAAAGCTTTTGTGTATGAGGTAGTTCAGTGATTTCATATCTGTAATTCTGTGGAATCTTAAAAACATTAAAAGGAATAAAAAGCAGTTGGGCAGACTAATTTTATTAACTGTTAATGAGTAGAAGCAGCATGAGCTCATTAAGAGTTTCCTTTTAAAAATGCTTTTAACTTAGTTGATATCACAAATTTGTGCTTATTTAATCCCCACACTAATTGACTGAAATGACCTGCACAAATAAGAGTTTATTTTAAAATAAAACAGTTTTTTTGGCTGTTGTGGAGTCACAGAAAGATGATCTAACATTTAAATATTTAATTATCATTGTTGTTCTAGAATTACTCCGTTAGATAATGAGGACAGCCTCAGTTTGATCAAAACGGTAAGAAATAATAATATTTATTTATTTAATTAGAAAATAGAGCTCAAGTGTCTGTTTTTCTGGGGCATACTGAGATTTTTCTGTAAATTACAAGTGTAAGGAGAGAGATGAGAGATTTCAGATGCTGTAACAGGCTTAACAAGAAGTCAGAATTCAGAATAAAACATTAACACAGATTTATGATCTCAGACTTTAACCACAATATAGAAATAGTGATTTAGGATGTTTGAAAAACACAGATTTTGCTGTTTCAATTGAAATATTTCAAGTTCTGCCTTCTGGGTTGCTGCAGGCATCCATGATGGTGTTTGACATTCCAGACCTGCTCACAGGAAGAGGATGCTTGGGGTCTGTTGTGTTTTCAGAGTCCTTCCTGACATCACAGATCCAGGTCAAGGAAAAGGGTGAGTGGTTTAAATTCTAACACCACTCTTGTCCTTCTGTTGGCTTTGCTGTGATGGGAAAGCCAAAGGAATTGCAGTGGATGTTTTTGCTGTTACCCTGATGGGTTTGGAGCACTCAGAGCAAAGGAAGAAGCCATGGAAAGATCAGAATAAATCAGGATTTCTTTGGAAATCTGTAGCAGCTCTGTGTGTGTCCGAGCACAGGAGGACTGGGAGTTAGTCTGCTGTGAAGGCTTTGTTTAAACACTCAGAAATCATTTAAACAATAAGACTTCCATATTTACTAAAGAAATTTCAAGTCTTACAAGTAACATACTGGGCATTCTGAAGTAGATGGGTGGTATTAGGTCAGAGGTTGAATTTGGTGACTTTGGAGGTCTTTTCCAACCTCAATAATTCCCTGACTGCACTGCTTTGGTTCCCGTGGATTCCCTGCAGATGGCAGCATCCATCCAGACTCCAGGCACGTCATCCTGACCGCAGCCATCCCGAGGTTGGCTTCCTGGCTGGTGAGTGAGAGCACACGGCCCCAGCTCAGCCCATCCACAGGGCAAAGCTTGCTCTGGGGGTGTGGAGGTCTGAGGGGAAATATGGAACCTGAGCATTGAAACAGAACCTTGTGGTGTTAACATGCCCTGATTTCTTTAGGCTGGGGCAATAAGTGAAAAACTAAGTGCAAACAAGCTGATGGTTCCATCCATAGCATGAGTTTAAAATGTCATTTTCACCTTGTCAGGTTTTTAGCTGTTTAAAGGTCTGGGTGTTTTTGAAGTGCACAGTGTGACTTTTGAAAATTCTGTTTGTTGTGGGGCATTTGAGATCACCTCAGAAGAAAGCAAAGTCTGATTTAAGACCTCTAATGCACTACACTGTGTGAGAGATAGAATTCCAAAGAATATGACAAAATTAGGTATTGGCCTTTGGCAGTGCATGCTTGAACAGTAATGAAAAATAAAACTGCATGCTTTCTATCTATGTAATATTATTTCAGTCTATAAAACAATTTAATGAGGAGAATGTGGTGCAAGAAATGATTTTGGTCCCATGGTAACACAGTATTAAGAGCACAGAATTGTTTTTGAAACATTCGGGGCTCAGGGCTTTTTCTGTATGTGGTACCTGAGGTTCTTGTTGGCCTCAAAACTTATTGAATGCTTTTTAATTAATGTTAGACTTGCTTTATTTATATTAATCACAATGCAAATGGAGGCTGTTTCTGGCTGCAGGTTGAAGACAGTGATGTGAAACTATCTGAAAAGGCACAGCAAGTATTGAAGGTAAAATCAAATATATTTGTCAAACTGAAGAAGTTACACTTTGATGAACCAGTATTAGAAAAACTTGAGCTACTACCAGACTCTCTTTTTATTATGTATGTTACTTTTCCTCTACAAGACTTGCCTGTTCTGCCCTGTCTTTTTCAAACTTTGACATACAAAATAATATATTGTGTGTAAAAGTTTGAGGGTTTCTTCATTTCAAAGAATCACAAAACCCAAGAGCAAAAAGAGTCCTAATAAAACTGTGATTTCATGGAAGTCTCACTAAACATTACTCATGGAGCTCATGTGTTTCCAAAAGCCCCTAAAACTTGATGCAACTTTCTTTTAACTTAATTAGCATGCTAATGTCAAAAGGAAAACACTCTAAGCACTTGGAAAAAAAAAAAAGAGTTTGGAATCTGGGAACATCTTAAATCACATGAGTTTCACATTTGTGGTGTAATTTGTGGTTCCCAGGAATGTTCATTATAAATAGATTTATTTTCATGTAATATACTTTTAGCTCACTAGATGGACAAACTAAAAACAAAAAGCTCAGCCTTGTGGTTGTGACAATAACTTGTAACTTCATAGCTGTTGGCAAAACCAAAACAGGGGGAAGGCTTTTAAAAATTATCCTCTTGCCTTACTCTCTTTCCCTGGTCCTTCTGTATCCATGCAGGATAAAACTCTTTTAAAAAGTTCTTGACAGATGCTTTTTGAAAATAAAATACTTTCTCTTGGAGTAAAAGCAGGAGAAAATGTTCCTGCCTGGATTGGTCCTTGATCCAGGCTGTGATGTTGCTGTTTGTTTTTTCCTGTTTAGGAAGACAAATCTTTCCTGGGCACTTTACTCACTGGGGGTGATGGAGTTTATATGTGTTCCAGCAATCCACAAGCCATGCCTGCAGAAGGTGAGATGTAGTTGGGTTTTTTAAATTTTTTGTTTGTTTTTTTTTTTTTTTGGGGTTTTTTTTTTTTTTTTTTTTTTTTTTTTTTTTTAAAACATGAGAGAGAGGTTCTAGGATTCACACTCTAGGGAGCCAAACTGTGCCATCATCTTGAGCTTTCAGTTTGCCTTTACAAGTCTCTTGTGTTTAATTCCATGTGTGGTTCTTTGGTCCCCAACCTCTGCCTGAGAGTCCTAGTCCTGGAAGGAGAATTCCTGCTGAGCTTTGGACACTGACCTGGGAGGTGGGAGGTGACTTTTGCCCACAGCTCATGTTCAGAACATGCACAGACTGGCTCTTGCCAATGAGGTGTCAGATGTTTTCTGCCTTTCCCGTCTCTTACAAACACGAGGTTGGAGAGATTGGCCATTGCAGAAGTGCTGTGGGCTCTCCCAGCTCGGGAGGAGGACTCAGATATTCCTCTCAAAGCCTCCTCCAGGAGCTGATGTGTTCCAGTTTTCTGCCATTGTTGTTTTCTCTCAGGAATTCAGAGTGATTGTCAGCACAGGTGCTCACTGTGGTACAGAAAAATGCCTGATTTTGGTCCTTCTCAGATCCAGTCCAGTTACAGCTTTTTGACACGAGATCCCTGACAGCAGTCTTGGATTATTCCTCCTCTTTTGATGCCTTTTCCTTCAAGAACTTAAATAACATGGATACCCCAGGAATAAGACTGAAGACAATTTGATAGGACTGTTAGATTTCCCTCCCTCCTCATGCCTTGAATTAATAGATACTTTTTAAGGCATAATACTTTTTATATTCTATATATATTTTTTATACAGAGAAGGTGTTGCTGTCACAGTGCTGATGTGCAGCAGAAGGTGGTGAATATCTGACATTAAGTGCTTGGTGCTGACAGTCTTTAAAAGGAGAACCTTCAGCTTTATTGTTTTTGCCCTGGAGTGCTGAGGATAAATAATGATGTGCAAGGCAATTAAACAGCAACCCTCACATAAGGGAAGCAGCTTTTGCTCTAATTATCAGATTTCAAAGAGAAGAGGTTAATGCAGAGTGTGATATTCAGCTGTTTTGCAATGCAGTGCTGTGGGCACTTGTTCACTCAGTAAATAACTGGAGAATGCTGGATTATTTTTTTTTTTTGGGGCTTTGTTAAAACTGGCTCTGTGTGCCCCAAAGGAGCAATTTACTTTTCCCTTTTTTTTTTTTCTTTCTTCCTTTTTTTTTTTTTTGAGATTTGTGAAGTTCAGTGTTTTGCTAGCTCTTGAGCTAGAGAGTTACAAGTAGATGTTGTAAAGACCATTATGAAACGCTGCAAGGAGTGTGAGATTTTTTTAGGTGTCAAGTGCCAGTGAAGCTGATTTTGTTGCCCATTTTGTTGTGCTCAAATCTGGGCTCTGCTGAGGTTGCAGCCCTGTAGTCTGGCACTGTGAGGTGCAAAAGGTGCATAAAATTCATGGAATAGTTTGGGTTGGAAAGGACCTTAAGGAACATTTAGTTCCAAACCCTTGCCATGAGCAGGGACACTTTCCACTAGCCCAAGCTGCTTCAAAAATTTAATTATTACGTTAAATTTTAATTTAAAATTTAATTGTTCAGTTAAATTTTAATTTAAAAGGTAAATTTTAAGTTAATTTTTTAAAATTAAGCATAGACAATGTTTAAATTTTCCACATAAACATTTTACACTTTTCAATTTGTTACAGTGTTTAAATTTTCAATTGTTCTGGATGCAGTCTTTACTGAAGTTCTTGTACTATCAGTTTTGTATTTCTGGAAGTTGGAAATTTGACAGGATGGAGTTTTCTGGCTTTTAATTTAGAAAAAAGTGCCTCAGACTATTTATAAGAAGTGGTTCTGTGGGGTCAGATGCAGTTGTAGTCATGATTCCTGTCCTTGGTAGTGAGATCCAGTTAAGACTGAATGTTTGTGCTCACTAAATATTAGCCCAGATCAAATTTACTGCTTGTTAAAACAACAAAACCCTGCAGGAACATAGATTTCTTCCTCAGGAAGAAGAGGCAGTCATCATGAGAAGCTGAAATGTTGATTTATACCTCATACAATTCCTTTTCCTTCAAATTCCAGGCAAACTGTATTTCTTTTCTGATGGAATTCTGTTCTGTGATCCCCACCACGGCAGCATTTCCATTTCCAAGAGCCACATGAGTTCCATTTCTCTCTATGATGGGGTGAGTATTCTGTGTCTTCTTTCTGTCATAAAGTTTTTAAAAATGATTCTGTTGAGTACAAAGTTTAGATTTCAGCTTCAGTTTTAAGTGTCTGTACAACTGTAATAACTGATGCAAATCTGTGCAGTTTTGGTGCTGATTAACTGAAATTAGTGAGTAAGAAGGAGAGAATTTTGTATTGGAGTTAGCAATGTGGTGTTAATAGTGTGAAAACTGCTTTTTATCAAAAGAAAAATTACAGAAAACAACATTCATCCATGACAATCCAACGTGAGATCACAGTGGGAAGGGATACATAGAGAAGAGTTCAAAGTGTGGTGAAGTCATAGGGTGTTCTGGAGGGTGAAATGCTGCCTTTTATTAAAAATACATTTGGATCTCTCCTTGGCCACCAGAGCAGTGTTCATGCTCAGTGGGAATTGAGAGGTTAATGATGGCAACTCAGCTCTGTCCACCTTGAGGCAGAGACATTGGGTTAACCATCACTTCTTCAGGGTGGAAAAGAGATTATTTGTGTTGGTTACTGTTTCCTAAACACTGGAAAAAAAAAATCAGTTTCCTTTAGTTTCCCTTTTGTTCAGGTACAGTATTCCCCATTTGTTCAGTGGCCTCCTGCAGCATTGTGCTGGGTGATTTCATCACATAATTCAGGAAACCAGTGAAATACAATAAAAGTGTGTGATTCAATTGAGATGAAAACACAGCAGCTCAGAGTCTTACCTTAGCTGCCTTTTCCTGGACATCATATTGATTGCCCCTCAGTCGTTTAAGAAGCTATTTTAACACTGACCTTCCTTTGATTGTTTGAGTCAAGACACTCACTTTCATAAAAGTTGCTATTTCTGGGACCTGGCCATCATTCTTGAAGTGATGCCAGATTTTTGTGTGAAGCTAAGCCTTGACAGGGAGTGTGTTATTGTTCTACTGACTTGGCAGAATGTGAGGGTGGAGGGTTCTTAAACTGTTAAGAAGTGACAGGAGAAGCAAGGGAATCATTGGTTGCTCTTTCTGAAAGTTATTGCAGCAATATGGATGGAAAAGAAAGGAGAATTTAATGCTTGGATTAAAAGAAAAGATACCAAACCTTGAAATGATGCAAAATGTAGTTTTTTAGCAGCTTTAGCATGATGCCAGTGAGATATTCTTCTTTTTAACTTGAAAAAATCTGCTTTTCTGCTCCTGCACGTGCTGCAGACTCCTGTGCTGTGAGGAACTGAGCTGCCCCTGAGCTCCTGAAATCCCTGGAGCTCATGGATGGAGTGCATAGAGGGCAGGGGAGATTCTGGCCACTCATCAAGTGAACAAATATTACCAAGCAATATTTAGGTTTCACAACGACATTAACATCTTGTAAAACTTGGAGCTGGCTCCTTTCAACCTCATGTCTGTGGGGATTGTTGCTGCTGCTGCTTTTCAGCTTTTTTCAATTTGTGGAGCCCGAAATGTTTTCCAGGAGTAGATTTGTTGGACACTTCTCCTGCTGACAGCAGCGTGGATGAGCTGGCCTTGGAGTCACTTCTCAGGAAATCTCTAAGCCATCCTGTAGAATCCAGGATCTGTGGATTCTGTTCCAAAAGCCATTTTCTCTTAAAAGAAATTGTTCTCTCTGAGGAGGATATTTTTGTATGTTCTTCAGTAACCTTAATGACTTTGAGAGGATTATTTTTATAATTAATCCCTCAGTCAGCAAAGCAGAGAGATTCTGTTTGCAAATGTCTCTGAGTTGATACCAGTTCTTATGTAAGAGTTCCCCAACTTGAGCATTTTCTTCTCAACAATGAGTACAGTGAGTTCTTTGCCCATTTCTATTGAAAGTGAAGTGGATGCCACTAAAATTCTGATTTGAGCCCTACATAATTGAATTGCCATTTCCCAGAAATGTTTCATTCTTCTCAATTGTTCTGACTTTCTAAAACTTTGATATGAAAAAGGTTACAAGTCAGAGCTTGAACATAAAACCCTTCAACATCCTGCAGATTTGTACATAAACGCCTGTCCTGGAATCCAGAGTCATGGAATGGTTTGGAATGGAGTGAACCTTAAATCCCATCCCATTCCACCCCCTGCCATGGCCAGGGACACCTTCCACTATCCCAGGTTGCTCTAAGCCCCATCCAACCTGGCCTTGAACACTTCCAGGGATGGGGCATTTCCCACCACTCTGGGAAAAAAAAACCCAAAACAAACTAAAAACATAACCCAAGAAAAACAAGTCAATATTTTCTCAGAACAAAAACTGAACCTGAGTTCAGTACTTCTGAGGGAAACACAACCTGAGGGCTTCAGCCTCCCTTGTCACCTTTTTAGCTGGCATTTAATTAATTTTTCATCTGCTGTCTGTGTTGGAGATGTGGGTGTAGACAAAGAGTTTGTTGTTTGAAGCAGTAGCAGAGGAAGGGTCTGGATTTTGGTGTGGACAAGAGAAGATACTAAAATTCAAGCTTCGTTTTTAGGTCAAAAGTTTAGTGTTTCGATCAAACTCAAATCCTTTATTTTAAGCTTATGATATCTCCAGTAGCTACAGAGTAGAAACTGAGGGGTGCTCCATCCCTGTGCCATGCAAAGTAGAAAATGTTCATTTTAACTTGTCCTGTTTCCTCCTTTTCCAGGATTCCAACAGCGTTGTTGCTGCTCTCTTTATAGACTTCAAAAGTTCCCTGCTTCCTCATCTCCCCGTTGAATTCCACACCCAGAACAACTTTCTGATGATTGCACTTTTCCCCAAGAGAAAGATTTATAAAGCTTTTTATTCACAGGTAAAGTAAAAAAAAAAAAAAAAAAAGTTTGGTTGGATACCTAATTTGCTCTGTGTGTTTAAGATGTGTGAGAAACTTGAATTTGTGTATGAATTTCCAGTGATGGTGCTGCTTGTTGAGTTCAGTGCTCCCCATGTGCTTTCACTTTGCCTTCTGAAGGCAGTGAGGGCTCTAAAAACTCCATTTCTGAGCTGCATTTCAATGTAGCTCTGGTGTCTAATTTGCTGCAGGGATTCTATGGAGTGGCAGAGGTTCCATTGTGTGTTTTTGTGGTCAGACACATTTGGATCGTGATCCTTGGGGAAGTGGAGTTAAAGTTTCTACGTCTCCCATATGGCATTGTATTATTCCCTGAGTAGATTGGCTTCATTGCATTGTGCTGCAGAGGCTTTTAATAAACCCAACTTTATAACAATGGTGCTTTTGAGGAAATGAGCCTGGAGATTTTAGGACTTCACAAGGGTTTTAGGATGTGCTCATCACACTGGGTTGGAAAAGACCACCTAGTTCAGTGAGTAGTCCCCACTGGTCCTATTAATGGTACCATAAAATGTCTCTTCCTTTTATCTTAAGTGTTTAAATTCCTCCCTCTGTTCACTCTGTGAATGGTTGGCAATCTGATGTTTGTTTGTATTTGAATTTTCAGCCTGTTCTATTAATTCTGCTTTTATATCTGTTTTATTTTTCTTTTCTCTACCAGAACACATCCTCGAGATACTCACAAATCTCAGACCTATTCTTTCTGCTTTATTTGGCCTAATAAAGTAATACCAAATTCTTTTTAATCTATGCCTTTAAAAATTCTTCTTTCTTCTGATAGCTGCAATACTTTTGATCTGGTTTTTGGCTGTAGATATCCAAACTGTGTTAGTATCTGAGATGAGGGTGTTTGTTTCCTCTGCTGCTTTTTCTCAGGGCTGTTTATTCCTGTCTTCCTTTGAGTTAATTTTTTTTGCTGAACAGTTCCACACTGAGGTTCAGTTTGGGCAATTTAAGTTTCTCATCTGGCACCACACCAGTTGCTTTGCTCAAGCAGATAAAACAAATCTTTTGTCTTCAGGATGTTCTCTCATGAACAAAACTCTTCATCAAAGTGACTGTACCTGATTGTGTAAACCATGGGAATATATTATTGTGTTTTGTTAGTATTTACCTTCAGGTGTTTATTGACTTCCTCCAAAATTCTTTCTGAAAGTCTGTGTGCCTCACAGGTTACAAACATTCTCTAAAATTTAGGTGCTGCTTCCACTCTTCTCAATTATCTGGCTTGATACCTCACTCACTGCACTTACACTTTGATTATTCCAAACCTCCTGGAAATAAGGAATTGCAACTACCCTATTCCCTAAATCTGGATTTTTTAAAAGCTCTTGAGATGCTGAGCCCACAGAGCTGAAATCTGCAGACCCTGTGAGGAGGATGAGGTGATCCTCACTCTCAAGGGTACAGGAGGAGAATTTGTTTAGACTTTGAGATGTGTTAATTTCTCTCTCTTTTTTTTTTCTTCAATGCCATAGCAACTCTTTTTTAAACTTTCCTTGAGTTATAGAGAAGGGCCTGATACGTTTCCACTTTTTAGCCTGACCTGTGTTTTCACTTTATCCCCAACTCTTTGGCTCTGAGAGAAGACAATTTTCCCTTGACCATTCCTTTTTTCCATCCCTCCCAGGCATGTCTTTGAGTCCCTTCTGTGTGTTTTGAAGTGGTTGTTTCTTTAGTTGCGTGGATCCTTCTGCATGAGCAATATTGCCTTTGTTAATATCAAAAGTATATTTTATTTTGATGGTTTTTTATCTCCTACCCTTGTGTTTGGGATGCTGAGTTTTTAATGGAAAGCAGTCGTGTCCCCCCAAGTTGTTTTGACTTGCAGACAGTTATTGTGAAAAACGACAATAGCTGTTGCCTTTACTTACGAAAAGAAGGGAAATTCCAAACACTGACAGGACTTTGTGATTCATCTGAATCTGATTTCTAGGTTCCCAGTGCCATTCAGATTAATGTGTCTTGGCTGGAGCAGCTGGATGTGAGCCAAAACATTCCCTAGAGAAACGAAGAGTTTCCTTTTCTTTAGGGAGGGAGCAGAGTTTTTTCTTAAATTTCGAGTAATGATTGCTGCAGTCTCACCTCATGAAAATTACAGCAGTGCTTCAAAGAGACTTGTATTAATTCAGTTCCTGCTCTAGAGCACTTGGACTAGAAACACCAACATTTTTATCAGGGAAAATGAGGCCGTTACAGTAAATTCCTAAAGCACTTCCAGTCTAGCTGAAGAAAAGGTTGCAAAGTCTGATAGGTGAGTTTGAATTCTTTAATAGTTTGGGTTGGAAGGGACCTCAGGCACATCTCATTCCAACCCCTGCCTTGAGCAGGGAACCTTCCACTATCCCAAGTTTCTCCAAGCCCCATCCAACCCTTGGACACTTCCAGGGATGAGACAGCTTCTCTTGCAGCAAAACCTTTATTGTGCAATATTTAATGGCTTGTGAAAATGTATCTGTTTTTTTAGGTGAGCAAAACCAATTCCTAAACAAATTCAAAGCAAATTTGGGAAAATAATGATGCTCATGCATAGATCTGGTTTTATTCCAGGTTTTCTCTTCATGGCAAAACCAGACAAACTCAGGATTATCTTTAAGGGTTGTCCAGGAGGAATTCCTGTCTGAGGAACAAAAGAGGCTGTAAGTTCCTGCCAGTGCAGTGCAGTTACACAGAAGCTGCAATTAGAAAAATGCTGTTATTTATTGTTTTTGATAATAATTAAATTTTGATATTAATTAAAAAAAAATTGGTGCATTCTTAGTGCAACACTATATTTTTTTTGTACCATTTAATATGTAGCCACGTGGTTTAAAGAAGAGAAATTTTTAGGTTTCTCTTTTAACTGATTAATAATTTCCTTCTTTTAGGCATTCCAGTATTCAGAAGCTCTTCAATGCCTTGTCTTTTTCATCTGGGGAAAGATGCAGGGAGCTGAAACTGTCTGCTGCCATTCCAGAATTGGAGAGGTGAGAAATCACTTTTGTGTTCAGGGAATTCATTCTGTCAGAAATGATACAAAAATGTTTGGGTAGGATGTGATAGCCATCTAAAAATGTTTCTTAAATAATTCTGTCTTTACACTAGGGTGTTTTTATTCTGAGATGAATTATTTCCTCTCTAGCTTGACCTTTTAATACTCTTATTTTAGTAATTTCCCAGCTATTTATGTGGATGAAATGTTTTGCCGTCAGTTGTAAGGAAGTAAACCTTTTATTTTTGGAAGGTTTGTGCAGCACTTCACAGTCAGCAGCGTCAGTACCAAGCCAGTGATGAGAGCACATCTTCCTGTCCTTCTGCAACAGTCAGAAGCCATGTCTGACATCAAAGCAGGAGGTGATAAGGTAAGGAAACAACTCCACAGTAATTCCTAGCCCTCATATAGAATATTTAGAATATTCTGTCAGTGATTCTGTTGTAGTGTAGTCAAATACTGATAATATTCAGCCATGCTCTGCCCCTTCCTCCACTACCACCATTTTTTTGCCTTATTTTCCTGGTTATGTACTTAATTTTTTTCCATTTAAGCAATCTTCTGGAAGTGCAAATGGCCTTTCAGGCTGGTGAAATAAAAGCAGAAAATGTGGTGTAGATCTTTAAGTGAAGTGTTTTCTCTAATGTCCAGCGAGACTTTGCCCTAAAGCAGCAGCTTGTTTTTATGAATTGCTGAATAATTTAGCTGAATTGTTCTCTGGAACATAAAAGTCCTTTAAATAGCATTGAGGTAGCACATGATATTTAACATTTGCTGATATTATCTGTACAACACTCCTTTCTCTATAGGGGCAATAACAATTGTCCAACTTAAGGCGTGCTTTAAATAGCATTTTCAGAGAAAATATTTCCTTGGAGCTTCCCAGCTTTTGAAATCTGCTGAAAACAAAGCCAAAGCAGCAGGAATAGAGTGTTTCTTTGGAATATTGCTGGGATCTGGTTCAGAGACCATTCTGACAATTAAGAAACCCTTAGCAACCTAAGAAACCCTTCATTTCAAAATCTGATTTTAAGGTTGATTTAACTGTGGATTTTTAAACAAGAAAGAAAAATCTATATAAATCATGGAAAGCAGCCTTTTTGGTGTCTGCACCAGAGTTTGTGGTTGTTTTGTGTTTAGACTTCCCTTGTCCCCTGTTGCTGTGTTGCAGGTGATCATCACCATCATCACTGGGCTGCCAGGATGCCGTTCCAGCGACCTGTGTTCTTTCCTTGTCACTTTTACCAAGGAGCATGGGAGGTTGGTGCAGCTCTCCTTACACTGATCACCAAAAAGCAGCTTGGCATGAAGGCAAAAAAAAATTATCACTGTTTCATTTGGTGGTTTTTTAAACCTGATTTCAGACTGCCAGGTAGATTTGCCCTTAAATTTATACATTTAGACAGAGAAACAGTACAGGAGATTTCTTTGTTGCCTATTCCATGTGGTGAAGAGCTTGATTTGTAGTGATTCTAAATTGCTTTTTTTTTTTGAGAAAGACTGTACTAACAGTCTTTGCCACAGCATTGTTTTTAATTTAGCCTGATTTGAGGTACATTCAGGACATCTGTTGTATGGCAATAAGATAAATCTGCTGTAGGAATTTGCCACTCTTGTGTGTTGATAGAGCTTCTGGAAAATAAAAAAAAATAATCTTATCCTTTTAATTCTTACAGCCAAACACCTTAGCATTTAATCTTAGCCATGTTCTGCACTGTTTTTTTTACTTTTAACTCAATGTCTTGATTTTATCAAGTTGATTCAGAACAGTTTTGTGGTTCTGTTATAGGGCAGACACGTAAGGTGACTTTTGAAGGTTGTGTAATAACACATCTCCATGTTTTCCTGCAAATGTCATTGTTACTTTCCATTTTTGCAGTGAAATATTTTCATGCCCAGAGTCTTGAATTGGATCTGTCTGATTTTTGTTGACTGCATCACTGCCAGTGATCAGAATTACTCATATGATGTACAGCTCTGAAAAAGCCGGTGCACATTGTTTTATTGAAAAACAGCCAAAAACACCCACAAATCCCTTTGGCAGTCATGTAAAGAATGTGCTTATGCTGGAAATGATAGAAAACCAAGTCAATTCCCCTTTCCCACGTGGCCAGGTGGAACGAGATCACGATGAGATGATGAGGGATGTGGAATCTTGGGGCTTGGCGAACTTCCTTTTGGGCTGTTGGTTCAAAATAGGGTGAAAACAGAGCTGTTGTGTCACAGCACATGAATTTTTCCTCCTTGTGTGTGGTGCAGGTGGATTGTTTATCGGCAGACCATGGACAGCCCAGAGTGTTTCAGTGCCTCCCACTTCCAGAGGTTCCTGGCCGGGCTCCTGGAGGCCCAGCACAACCTCGGGCTCCGTCAGGCCGCCCACGCTGGGAAGAGCAAGAGGCTCCTGGTGGTGCTGCAAGGGTAAAAGCTTGAAACTCTTGGAACTGTTGTGTAGAACGAGGGAATTCTGGTTTACATATGGACCAAACTCAGCTTTCCTGTCCCTGTTGGTTTTGTTGTTGCTTTGGAAAAAAAGGTGTCCGTGGGCTTTGTTTCCGTGTCGTGGAAGCAACGTGCACTCACAGCCCAGAGCCCCCCTGTGCTGGGCTGATCCCTCAGTGTGGGCAGCAGGGAGGGGGATTCTGTCCCTGTGCCCTGCTCCGGTGAGGCCCCACCTGCAGAGC
>VXBQ01014012.1:201566-216719 GCA_013400175.1 Phainopepla nitens
TGGTCCATTCTGATAGTGCTAAAAACCATCATTTTATCCATGTTGGAGCCAGATGGATTTTTTTTATATATAATTAGTAGGGAATGGTGTAAAGTACAGGGATGGGCTAAATAACTGATACTCTGGTAGCAGCACTGGCTTCAGGAACAGATAATTGGAGGTTTTCCATTCTTTCTGGATACTTGGATGTTGGTATAGACAGCTTTAGAGTAGCTGGAATTCTCTAAATATCTCATTCAGTTGATAACTGACAGCAGAGAAAAGTTTGTAAGTGCCTGAGAAATAAACCTGAAATTAAAACTCAGGTTCACCTAAGCCTTGATGTCATACAGAGATAAAATACAGCAGTGGATGAAGTCCTGGTAAAAAAAATGGATGCATTAGTGATAGAAACTTGTTTAAATTGGGATGCTGATAAGTGAGAGATGCTGTTATTTTATTTCTTTTTTTAACTCAAATTGTGGTTAATTTGCTTGGCATTAGGCATAAAATGTTTTTGTTCTGTTGTGCTTTTTGTGCTTCCTGCAAGCTGGACTTTCCAGTTGTTCAGTGCAAAGTTTACACTGTTCTTCTCTGCAGTTGTTAATAATTTATTTTTAATGTAACTTCCAATCAGCTTGGTTTGTCTGGATTTGCCAAGTTCTGAGCTGCTTTCCATCTCTCTTGGTAGCTCTTTTAGAAATCCAGTTTTCCTCCCAGTGATTGATTTCTGGGGAACTGTGCCCTTCTGGTTCTCTGAAACCATTTTTCATTTTGGTTTCTTGCAGGTACACTGATGTTATTGATGTTGTGCAAGCTCTGCAGACTCACCCTGACCCAGATGTGAAATCTTCTTTCATCATTGGAGCAGTCAACACCTGTGTGGAGCCTCTGAGCTGCTACATGGAGCACAGGTGTGCTATGAAATATTTTTACAAGTTTGAGAACAGATATGTCCATTTTTGGTATCACTTTCATAATAATTAGTGATTTGTGATGGTTAAAAGCCACTGAACTGACTTAAATCCCATAAAACTGCTTAATAATTCATCTTGGAGGAACTTGGAAGTGCTGTTTGGTTTATCAGGATGGCATTTGATTTCCACTGGATTTATGATTATATAGAATATCAATAAAAGTTCAGTTCATAGAGGAATAAACAAAGATTGTTTAAACACAAATCCTCTGGTTAAGGGCTTTGTAACATTTGGACAGTCAGTTGTCCTCTGAATAATTCTCTATTTTGCAATCTTTTTGTAAGTCAGACTAAAAATGGAGACGTGCATCTCACTTTGGGTTATCAATTCTACCACTACTTTTGGATGTTTAAAAAGACTTTGCAGGTTTAAAATATGGAAATTATGGGAAACAATCCCTTAAATGGGGAAGGGAATGACAAAGCACGGAAGCCAAAGCATTGCAAGTGTTAAAATCTGATATCCTGGGTTACTGCAGAGCCAGGGTGGGGAGGAAATGGTCGCAGAGCCAAGTCACTGACCTTTTGAAATAGTTTGGTTTCATGGTAAATGTGTGTGCTGCAGACCTCAGCAAACATGGAAATCATTTCTCAGACCTATCTGTAAAATTGTAACACTCCAATTTTTTAATTATGCCTTGCAGCTGATTTGATCAAAGTAAGTTCCAGCAGTTAGAGTTTTTGGAGTTGGTAGCACTGCTTCTGTTTGTGATCAAACTGTGCATCACAGCTTAGAGGTGAACTGCCCAAGCAGTTTCTAAAAGTGCATTCCTGACATTTCCTGGCTGTTCTTAAACACTAACCAACGTGCTGCTTGTGCTTTGCAGTAGTCAATAAATAGACCTTACCTTGCTGCTTCTTCTTGTCTCTGTGACAAAGATTCCAAATAAATATTAAAGACTACATAAAATATTGGTGACTTGATGCTGGAGTGCTCTTTAAACTTGTTCTTTCCATAATTCTAGGAAAGATAAGTTCCATTTCTGTTTTATTTTTAACTTACTAACGTGTTACTAGTCGTGGTACTGCGTAGTGTTCTAGCAGCAGCAGCCTGCAGTCCTTTAACACCTGAAGTGCAGAAGCAATTGAAGGAAGAGGCTCAGCCTGTGCTGTAGATTATTTTTATTCTGCTTTGGAGTTTGTTCTGATAAGGATTTACCAAGTAGCCTCACAGTGCCAATGGCAAACCTTGCACTTGGGGAGCTTTGGTGATTTCACTGTGAGAATGGAACAGAGTGGATTTCATGTCTGGCTTGGAACTTGCACTCAAGAAAATCAAACCCCTTTCCTGCCTCAGAGTTCATCACTGTAGAGATCCAGCTCTTTCATGAGCATGGGATGAAGCTTTTTCCCCATTCTGAATTAGCAGACCAGGGCAGGGGAGAGGGAGTTGAAGGGAACAGGTAAAACACTCTCTTGAGGTTTTGTGTCCATGATAAAGCTCCTGAAAATAATTGTCACTTGTCTTGACACAGCAGCAGAAATTGGCATTCTGTACATCCCATATTTCCATGGAAAGTTCCCACTCTTTAAAGGGCACAATTCTTTAGGGCAGCCTTTAAATTCCTGTTGTTTAAATAAAAACTAAAACAACATTGAAGAATTTCTGACTCCTTAGAATAAATTGCATGGTGGGCATCAGCTCTTAAACCTGCTGGAGAATTAAAACCATCTACAAAACTGATTTTTGGGGGAAAAGTCCTAAAAGACACAACCTGTGAGGATTTTGCACTTATATGGATTGAGGAAAAGAAGCATGAAAATGGTTTGGTTCGTGTGATTCTGTCAGCATCCAAGTGTATGTAAATGTTTTACTTGAACAATAATATCCATTCTTGATATGTGAACTTTTTGGTTTTTTAGGCTTCTTTTTCCCAAGTTCTTGGACCAGTGTTCACAAGGTATGTGTCACTTTTCCTGACTTTGAGCTCTACAGTACAATAACTGAGCCATGTGACCAAATAAATACCTGTATTTATTATTTTGTGCTATTAATACACATAGCCAGAGGGTCATGACAAACTCTTGGAGGTAAGAACAGACAATCTCTTCCTACACTGTCAAACATCATAGGCAGAAAATGAAAAAGTTCTGGAGCATGATCCATTTTGAAGTCCTCATCTGCAGGATAGGTTTCCTAAGACCATGAATTAAACTGCTCACCTTGAACTCTTGTAACTGGGAGTGAAGTGGATTGGATTGGAGTTCCCCCCTCCTTTGAGGGAATGTGTGAGGAAATGGAGCTTTCCTTTCATTTCTGCTCTATTAGAAAGGGAAAAATGAGGAGTGATCTTGTTCCCCAAATCCTCCTCTTGGTGTGGCCTGGAGGGTCCTTGCAGGGCTCATCTCACCCTGCAGCAGACAGAGCAGCTCAGCTGCAGGTCCTTACCTGTGTGTTCAGTTTTACATCCTGAAATGAATCATTGGCTGCATTGTTCTCCTTGTCAGGCTTGGGAATCAGAGCAGGTGTTGGCATAAATGGGATATGATCCTTGCTCACCTGCCCTCAGATCCCTGCAAGTGTTCAAGGCCAGGTTGGATTTGTTTTGTCTTCATATTTAAATGCAGTTGTAGGAAAACTAGAGCAGGATGCTGTGCTCTTTTTGTGGCTGCTTAAACTCTGATTGCTCTGCTTGGCTGTCAGAGTGGTGCCACCTCTCTTTTTTTCATGTGTGAAGAGAGCCCTAAAGAATGAAGTTGTGAACAAGCTGGACAGAAAATAGGTGCTGTTATATAAATCAGTATTTTATTTGGAGAAAAATGTTGGTGCTCCAAATTGGGAAACTATTATGTGTACAACCACGGGTAAATTTGAAGAGAGGAGGAGAATGTCAAGAATATAAAGAATTATTAATAACTACAGAGAAGTTAAAAGTGCAAAAATGCCTTTTTGTTTTAGGAAAGAATAAATAAAAGAAATACTCAAAGCTTTGTTTTTCTTAAAGTGAATTTTTGCAGACTGAGTTGGGTGAGAATTGGTCATTGTTGAAGGAGAAACTGCAAAATGCCCAGGACAAGAGTAGCTAATTTTTTTACAGTCAAAATACTGCAAGAATTACAAATACTGGAGATTAGATGAATGTTCTTCTGACAGGGAATAATTTCTGCTCATTGCAAAGTGTTGTCATCCAGTTCTCTGATACAGAATGTGACATCAGATGGCCAAGAGGTCCCTTTGTGTAAAGAAATTGTTTCACATAAATAGGGGCAATTTTTGTTTAAAATTTCAGGAGGAAAAGCATGCTTTGAAGTGAGATGTGCTACACTTAAACTTTCCAGACAGATGCAGAATTGTGTCACGTGTGTAGTAGAGAATTCACATCTGTATAATTATAGAATCACAGACTGCTTTGGGTTGGAAGGGACCTTAAAGATCATTTAAGGTCAAGTGGCACCCCCTCCAAGGGCAGGGACACCTTCCACTATCCCAGGGTGCTCCAAGCCCCATCCAGCCTGGCCCTGGCCACTTCCAAGGGCTGTGTTCTCCTGAACAGATCTGAAATCAGACCCTTGTGGGTGTGAGCAAAGCCAAGTGCAGCCATAGGCAAGGAGGAATTAATTACACTTTGGATTTGTACCTTCTCCTCAGAGCTACCTTCCAGATTTGGGGAGTGAGTTGGGTTTGCCTTTTGCTGCCTTTCTCTGTATCACAGGGGTCTCTGGGCACGATATCAGTGTGACATTTTCCAAAATTTTTGTTTGGAGAGCCCCAAGACTGGCAGAGGCAGGGATTGGGAAGAACAGACAAAGCCTCGAGCAGAATGACCAACATGAATATCCCGTGCTTAAACTTCTCAGAAAAATTCTGCCACCATCTGTGTGCAGTAATTTCCTTTTGTCTCTCTGTCTTTCCTTCCTTTCTTTCTTGCACAGAAGCTGTAAGATGATACCTTCCTAGTCTAAGGGCACCCTGGCATTCCTTGTGAAACAATTTCATATAGAACACAAATTAAGACGTCACCATTGTTAAATATTCCCATTGTAAGTTTGGGAGCAAAGAGGAGCCATTATTTTCATACAGCATATGTATTTTTAATCCATCCCTCCTGTTCCTTTCCTGCTTCCATTGAACATGCTATTCCCAGGCTGCGAGGGTTCTTTTCTTTAGAGGAATGTATAAATAAAGATTTAAAACAAAACTGGGTGGTCTTCAAAATGCATCTCTTAGAAACAGAGATGGCAGTGGCAGTTTAAATAGAAAAGGTTAAATTTGTTCATTACTGCAGCTGTGGAGGCACCTTCCAGTTCTCAGGAAGTTGTTTTTCTGTTGGATTACACTGCCTGTCCATCACCCAGGGTCATGAGCTGGTGCCTGTGGTCCCAGCACCTCCAGGATTTATGGCTGGGTGTGAGCAGAGCCAGAGCTCACAGCTTCCTGGGCTCTGAGCAGGCTTCTCCTGCTTCCAGGCTTGTGTGGGAGTTTCCAGTCAGGAATGGCCCTGGGCCAGGCACACAGGGAGCAGAGATTGATGGAGAAAGAGCAGGGGTGGTGAGGAGGAGATGAGGTGCAGAGGTGTGTGATTTGTTAGATTTTATTTCCTCTGAATCTTTTTATTTAACTTGGAGCTTTTCCAGCTTAATCCTTGACAGTTATGGATCCTCTCCTAGGCACGGTGCTGCCAGTTGTCACCTGGACTTGGTGGCATCTCTGTAACACAACCACAGGGTGCTGGTGGCTGATTCAGGAATCCCAGAATGGTTTGGGTTGGAAGGGACCTCAAAGCTCATCTCATTCCAACTCCCTGCCATGGGCAGGGACACCCTCCACTATCCCAGGCTGCTCCCAGCCCCATCCAACCTGGCCTGGAATATTCCAGGGATAGAATTATTATCTTATTCATTATCCTAATATCCTAATAATATTTTTATCTTAATTTCATTATTAATATCCCCAAACTTGATGTCATTTCAAGCCTGCATGTGGCATGTGTCAAAGGGTTCTTGCTGTTCTCTTTCCCTTTTCCCCCTCCTCCAAGAACAAGTGTGCATAGGAGAAGATATGGATGTTCCTGAAATTGGAGTGGAAACTTCTCTGCAAATTTAAAAGAAAAGAGAAATTCAGTGGTGGAGATTTGTGCTGTTAATGAAATTCTGGCTTGGAAGGGTCAGTGATGCAAAGAGCAGTGATTGGGAGTGTGTGATGTCATGGAAGTGCCCCAGAATTATTTGGTGCAGGAATTTGTGTGTAAAGCAGCCTTTGCATGGATTAATGTGATTTAAGAGTTGTGTAAAGACCAAGAGTTACTTCAGGCAGCACTTGAGGTGTGATCAGTTGTTACATATTTGCTTTAAATAGTTGGAGGCAGAGGAAATGCATCCTGGCTCCGTTGTTCATGGATATTGGAGATTTTCTGTTCTTCCTTCCACTCCACTTGTAGTCACAGGAAAGGGCTGCACATCTTGAGCAAAAAATAACATTTATTATAAAATCACAGAATTGTTTAGGTTGGAAAAGACCTCTAAGATCATCAAATCCAGTCATCAACCCAGCACCACTGCCCAGTTCCCCATTACCCCTTGTCAAGAGCCACATCCACTTGTTCTTTGAACACTTCCAGGGATGGGGACTCCACCACTCCCCTGGGCAGATGTGCCAGGGCTTTACAGCCCTTTCCATGAAGAAATTTCTCCTAATATCTCATCTAAACCTCCCCTGGCACAACTTGAGGCCGTTTCTTTTCCATTTCCTCTCCATCCCTCAGACATTCAGGACAATACAGACATCCTAGGGAGTCACCAAGTGTTGACACTGCAATTTCTTTGAGGAACTGGGCTGAAACTCAAATCATGTGTCATTGAAGTTAACTGGATGGATTTCTGTTATCTTTTTGATGCTTCATGGGTTCAGTCTTGCTGTCCAAATATCCTTTTGGACTCTTTAAAGACAAAAGATAACCCTGAACCCTTCTCTTGTTTTTGGAAGTGGCAGCTGAGTGTCCAAAATACTGATTTTTAGCTGTTTGGTCTCTCACTGCACGTTGAGACTTTTACACCTTAGTGTTCTTTTTTTTCTTAAACTAGTCCTGTTCAAATTGATTCTTGTATGGATTTGTTATTTTAATTAATTGATTCTATGGATTGAGTCTAAATTGATTCTGTCAGATAAAGGATTCTCTGCTTGGTTTTTTCGTTGTAGTGGATTTTCTTTTTGTCTTTAATGAAGGAATGTAGTGAGAGGGAAGGAAAATAAGAGAAGAATGGCTGGCATATCACTGAATAGTTTATTAGTCACTGTTTACGTGCCTGAGCTGTGTAAATTACCCCTGATTTCCTTCCACAGGACTGGTCAGTAACGTGGTTTTCACAAGTCATGCCACAGAGCAGAGGCACCCACTCCTGGTGCAGCTGCAGAGCCTGATCCGAGCAGCAAACCCTGGAGTTTCCTTCATCCTGGCAGAAAATGGGATTGTAACGAGGTAACGTTCATCAGGATTTATCGCTTCTGGCACGCGGGCCCCGAGCACTCAGAAACGTCTGTTCTCTTGTTTTTACTCTGCTGATTTATAGGAAGGAAATGCAGATTTTTCTTAATTGCTTCTCGTGCAAAAGGGATTTTCCCTTTACATTTATGGGTGTATAAATACAGGGATTAGGAAATGTGTTTTGTTTGCAGAGGGTGATTTATGTTACTGTTACTGCCCTGCTAAAGGAAAAGTGCTTTTAATTTTACTGTCTGTAGCACATTTTGTTTTATGTAAGTAGATAGTGGCCATTTTATTTAACTTAGAAAATTAAAAATCTACATTTTTATCTCTTTACAGGAACGAGGATATTGAATTAATTCTCTCAGAAAGCAGTTTTTCAAATCCTCAGATGATGAGAGCTCGATATTTAATGTACCCTGGCTGGCAAGTATCTAGACTGAGAAGTATTAAAACTATTTTTCTAATTAACTTGAAGATTAAAATGTTTCACTAACTTCATTTAAGTTTTTTTCCAAGACTACTCATTTGGAACAGGCAGCAGCTTTGTAAATCATTTTTAAGAGAGCTGATGATTATTCTTAGTGGATACAAGATTGCTGCCTTTTTATGGGGGGAAAAAGCTCCTTTCTGGACACCATTTAAATCAATGGCAAGATTACTGTTGCTTTCCAGAAGAATAGGCAAGAACCCTGTGGGAATAAACTGGGAAGGATTGGGATGGGTGAGGTCAATAATGACTGGAGTAATTTCATCCTGACAGCTATTCAGCATTACTGGAATGAACTTGCTCTGTCAGTCTGGCCATTAGCAGAACAATTATTCACAAAACCCAGGAACCTCAGTGACAGCCTTGGCACAGCTGAGGCACAAACCCACGTGGCACCAAACTTTCCACTCTTCACACATCTTGTTGCAGTTATCTGTGCTGCACCTTTTTGGCAGAAATCTGCAGCTGTCAGCCGTCATAACTCCTGGCTGACCCGCCTCTGTGCTGGAAACAACATTTATTTATCATACCTTGCAGTCCTCTGTATCTCTTTATTAATAAATTTGGTTCTGAGTTGGATGCAAGTAGCCAAGTAAAGCTACTGGAGTGAACCAGCACAAGGCTGGGGATGAGGATATTGAATTAATATCATCAGAGCTGCCTGTGGATTGCATGGAGCCAAAGGGAGAGAGCAGGAAAAGAAAGTATTTCAAATTTTTGGACAGCTCTTAATCTATTTGATGACAATATGCAAGAATTGGATCTGGCTAGTGTGGAAGAGAAAGAAAGAGCAGCAGGAAGAGCATCAAAAGCATCCAGGGAGATCTTATTGCAGCCTTGCAGTGCCTAAAGAGGGCTTTTAAAAAAGGAGTAGAATGAGTTTTTTTACATGGATAGATGGTGACAGGACAAGGGAGAAAGGTTTTAAGCTAAAAGAAGAGAGATTTAGATTGATATTAGGGAAAATTCTTCCCTGTGAGGGTGCTGAGCCCTGGCACAGGGTGCCCAGAGCAGCTGGATGTGTCCAAACCAGGTTGGACAGGGCTTGGGGCAAGCTGGGACAGTGGGAGATGTCCCTGCCCATGGCAGGGGTGGGAATGAGATAATTTTTGAGATCCATTCCAACTCAAACCATTTCATGACTCTATGAAGAGGAATCCTGAGTGCTTTGACCAACCTAATGCCATTGGCAGCCCGTTTTCGTGGAGAAGACAGTTCTTCATTTTCCTTCCTCTGAGCAAGGCTCATCTGTGGTTGAAAGAACAGCTGTTCTTTGTTGGATGAGAAGCAGAAGCTCCTGTGGTTTCTGTGTGGTGAAGGTGTTTGTTTTTGTCTCCAGGTACGAGGGCAAATACGGGGCTGGGCCCGTGTTCCCTCCCATGGTTCAGATCTGTGTGTGGTTCAGTCGCCCTCTGGAGAAAACACGATTTGTGACCAAATGCAAAGGTACCAATGAACTTTGCCTGACTTGATTGAAATCCAGGTTTGGGATGCTGAGGGATAGAGGGGAAGGAAGGCACTGACGTAACACAGTTACTTAATCACTGCTGAAGTTCACTTTTAATGGAAAACTCAGCTTTCCTTCCTAAAAGTACAGTAAATTCTGTTCCTTAGTGTCTGCTCTGGAAAATTGTCCCCTGATTTTTGTTCAGATGAAAATCTAATTGAATTTTTGGTTTCTAGGGCTGAGACAACTTCCTCTGTTTGCTTTTTATTATATGTTTCATTGTATTTGGTAGTGTTGAAATACAGTTTTATAAGTGAGCATCAGCTTCTACTTATTATGCCAAATAATTCTTTGTAGCTTCTAGAAAACAGGCTCAGCTCCAGGGTAGATACATTATCAAGCCTTTCCTTCTCTCCGTAGCCAAGTAGTGTTAGAGAGGAGGATTTTACCTCCCACACACACTGTGAGAGTTCCTTATGTCAAACGCATCTTATTTCCCAAACTCCATGGCAAAGAATGAGAAAATAAATGTTCCATAGTGGGACTCCAAGGGACATGGCAGCTTTTCCTTTGGAAGCACTGGGATGTGGATTAGAGATCAGTTGCACAGGTTTTACCAGAAGCTCCACCAAGGAGAAGAAAAATAAGTTGAAATAATCTCTTTGTCTTCTATTTCAAACAGCAATTAAGTCGTTGCTCAAGCCAAGTCCTTTTTCTGGAAACATTTATCACATCATGGGCAAAGTGAAATTTTCAGGTAAGGGCAAATTACTCCTGAGGTGTTGTGATCACACTGCACATTACGAGTATTTAAAAAAGTGTTTCTGTCCTGGATTCTGTCTGCACCAGTGTTGATGTTAGATTAGATTTGCAGTTATCAGGCCCTTCCTTCTGTCTTCTCCTTGTTAGATGCTGATAAAGTCATTGAAGTCTGTCACAACACAGCAGCAAATTCCCTAAGCCTGGTGCCCGTTCCGGAGGGGCCAACTCCTCCTGATTGCAGAAGTGATCCCAGAGACTGCAGCAGTCAACAGGAATATTTCCTTGTGTTCATTGGCTGCTCCCTGAAGGAAGAGGATATCAAAGATTGGCTCAGAGAAACTGCAAAACAGGTTTGTGGGCAGGTTTCCTTTTGTTCAGGGCTTGGCATTTCTTAACAACCAAAGGGAAAATCCGAGTGTCTCCGTGAAACATTTGGGTTTCTTAATTAATCTGTTTTTTTTCTTCTACCAAGCTATTGACATTCTAAGGGTGCAAATGAATTTCAGGAAGGGGACTAAGAATTTACAAATGTGTGTTGTAATCTCTGTATTGTTTTAGTGCTTGCTACAGCTTATTCATGGATTGATCTGCTCTTGAATGCTTGAGCAAATGGATTATGTCCAGGATAAACACAGGATGATTTAGCTGAGCTATGATTGCCAAGGGCTGAAGTGTGCTGTGAAATAAATCTTCTTCAAATACCTGAATGCTGGCAAAGCTGAAAATTTGTTTTGATTCAGTAAATTAAACCTGCTTGGAAGTAATCCACTGAAGTGGAGGGTAGAGTCCTGTTCATTTTGTCATCCTTAATTAGGCAAGTGTACGTCTGCATGGCTGATGTATCCATGCAGTAAGGAGTAGGGAACAGGGAATGTGGCTGTTGTAGGAAGCTCAGAAGGCACAGTTTGCACAGAGAGGTTGATAGAATCACAGATGCATAAAATCCTGGAATGGTTTGGGTTGGAAGAGACCTTAAATCCCATCCATTTCCACCCCTCTGGCATGGGCAGGGACTCCTTCCATCATCCCAGGTTGTTCCAAACCCTGTCCAACCTGGCCTTGGACACTTGAGGGATGGGGCAGCCACAGCTCCTTTGGCCAAGCTGTGCCAGTGGAACTTTTTGGAACATTTGTAAGTTAAAAATACTCCATGTTGCTTCTGCATGGATTAGGATTTGCATAGTGTCTCCCTCCAAAAATTTGTGTAGGAAGGGAAAAGTATTTCCTGCAGACTGAGGCTGGAGCAGTTGCAAAGATTCTAAGATTTCTGAGGTTTCTGAGTTTCTGAGATGCTCAGGTTCTCATCTCCTTTTCCCCTGTGTTAATTCAGGGAATTAATCCATTTTCTGTGCTGATTATCTCATGCTCTGTACTTACCACAGGAGTAATGTATGGAGACAAATGCTTTGCCATGTAAGAAAGCTCTTTGTGGAATACTACTTAAATTTTATGAAAACTTGGAACTTCAATGCTTATCTCAAGTGTGAAGTGTTTCCTCTTTGAGCAATTCAAGACTATAAACACTTTTTGTACAGTCATGGCTAATTGAGGGTTTCAGATAGCTCTAAGAGTTACCACATGCTGCAGGAAAGAAAGGGATTACAGAATTTCTCAGGCTCAAAACTAAGTTGTTTTTCTGTTCCTGTGCCAGCTTTCTTACAGTAAAGCTGTATTTAAATTCACTTGTTTGAAATACTTACAGAATTTTAAATTTCTGAGTGTTTTCTTTAAGATCAGTGTATTTTTACTTTTGTTTTCAGAACATAGTTGTGAGTGCCTTCACAGAACTGAATAATTTTAGAAATGAATTTTGGAAATACATGCTTCTGTTTAGTGGTTTGGTTTTTCTTTTTCTTCTTTTTTTCTGTTAGTTTTAATTTATTTTTTAACTAACTAGGCTGTGATATCACATTGTCATAATGTAGTCACGTAACTGGAATCTTCTTCTTCATACAGAAACCTCAGAGGAAAGCCCTGAAAACCAGAGGAATGTTAACCCTTCAGGAAATCAAAAACATTCACGTGAGTAAAAGCAGTAATTTACAAATCCTTCTTGTGGCTAGGGCCCCTTAAATATCCATCTAGATGACAGAGCACCTGCCACGACAAGTGTGCTGAGCACTAAATTATTACAACACTTTTGGAGGTGCTTGGAGCACAGCTGGAGCTGTCCAGGAGGGATTTGAGATATAAATCTGATCTCAGAGCTCCAAAGTCACTCTGGAAAGTAGGAGAAGGTGTAAAATTAGCCATCTCTGATTGCTGTAATGGCCCTTCCATTTTCTTTTATCTGTTTAAGTTTGTAAGGACTGTCCCTGCAGGTGTTTAATTTAAATTCTTTCCTGCTGCAGGTGAAACGCCACTTGGATCCACTTCCAGCTGGGTATTTTTACAATGGGACTCAATTTGTGAATTTTTTTGGTGACAAAATGGATTATCATCCATGTATCCTTTAAAATGGGGGATTTTGGGGAAGGTTTTAGGTAGGCAATGAGCTGTGCAGCTCTGAAATACCAAAGCAGATATGGTAAAGAACCAGTTCCTTTCCAGCTAAAGCTTAGTATTAAAGCCTTTTCTGGGAGATTACATCTCAGAAACAGAGTAGAACCAACAAAACAAACTCCAAACTGCCCATGAGCTCACACAGGGAATAATTTATGGACCACAGCTTGTCAAGGAAATATTTTTCAAACCAAATAGTGCTGTAATAGCACTGAATGCCTGGGCATGACTGATAAAACTTCCAAATGAATGTAATTTCATGTGTGCACACACTCAAGTGAAAACAATCATGATTTTTGTCCCTGGTGTTACCCTGGCATTCCTTGCCAAGGCTCCAGTGTATTCCTGTTGTCCTTGGCCACCACCTGGGGATAGGGCTCAGTGGTGGCCGTGGCAGTGCTGGGTTAACAGCTGGACTTGCTGATCTCAGAGGGTTTTTCCAGCCTTAATCATCCTGTGATTCTCTCATTTTCATAACTCCCTATTGCTTTTGTCTTTGGTCACCAAATTCCAAATTGGTTTTATATTCCCAGTTTACTTTTCACTGTAACTTCACCCAACTTGGTAAAAACCCAGGTGGGTTCTGTGATGCTGCTTTGGAATTACAACAGAGTTATTTTTTGTGCCCTGTGGGACAACTTTAAAATTTTAAACTAGCAGATATCTCTCTGCAGGGCACAAAACCCAACAGCAAACTTGGACTTCAATATTCAGAGGAAAATTATTGATGCCCTTGGATCCCTGGAAGTGTCCGAGGCCAGGTTGGATGGGGCTTGGAGCAGCCTGGGATGGTGGGAGGTGTCCCTGCCATGGCAGAGGTGGAGTGAGATGGACTTTAAGGTCCTTCCAGCCCAAACCATTCCAGGATTATTCTCTCCACCTCCCCCTTGGTGTTTGGCAGTGAAAGCTGCTTAACCCTTTCTGGGGGATTTGAATTTTGAGCAGAGTTTTAGATTTCTGCTTCATCAGAACAGCTGTAAATGTGTTCACAGAGTCACAGAATGGTTTGGGTTGGAAGGAGCCTTGAAGCTGGTCTTGTTCCAGCACCTTCCAGGGATGGGGAGTCCAAAACCTCTTTGGGCAAGCTGTGCCAGGGCCTCACCACCCTCCCAGGGAAGAATTTCTTCCAGCATCCCATCTAACCCTGCTCTGGTTCTGCTGTTCTTAGATCCTTCCTCCTGGCTGGGAAATATCCCTTGTGCAACTCCTTTATTCCCTGGGAGCACTGAGTTGTGGTAGCTCTGACTGTAGACTTCCAGAAAGTCATATATTGAATTTCTGCTTTCACTGAGTGTCCAACAACTGGCCCTTCCTTCAAACCTGCATGTTACTTTCTACTGAATTCCAAATGTTCTTCCTTCACCTTTCCCAACCAGTAATGGACCAGTTCATGAATGATTACTTGGAAGAAGCCAACAGGGAAATTGAGAAGTACAACAGGGAGCTGGAGGAGCAGGAGTACCACGACCTCTTTGAGCAGAAGACTTAAAGCACGTGGGTCCTGGGTGTTCCTGTCCTCATGTCAGGAAACAAAAATGCTGTTTTGTCCTTCAAGCTCACAAGAAATTGAGTGAAATATCTGTTTTCAGCACTCCTTCCCAAACAAAGGGATCATTCCCCTAAGGTTGGCATTTAACACAGTAACTGCTTAGCTGTTTGTACTGTCAGGTTTGCTTCCACTTCACCTTAATTCCAGACTGTACAAAAAGCTTCACCTGGAATCTCTGGCTTGTGGTGGAAACGTGGGAAAAAGAAGAAGAAGGAGAAAAGAAGCGTAAACTGGATTTATTTCCTAAAAGGTCAGAATGTAATTGTGGAATTGGGCCTTGGTGCAGATCATCAAACAATCCTTGGGCGTCCCCTGGAAATCACAGGAGCATTGATGAACAGTGGGGGAATTCAGGATGTGGGCTTGGGGGTGTTCCCAGAACGAGAAATGGGGGAACAGACTCAGAGGAGTCCCCAATCCCAGAACTGTTTGGGTGTTCCTGAAGCAAAAAAATGGGGGAAATAATTTTAAAAATGAGAATCCCTAATCCCACAGCTGCTGGGATGTTCCCAAAGCGAGAAATGGGGGAACAGTGGGGAAAACTCTGAAGATCCCCTGATCCCAGAGCTGTTGGTGTGTTCCCAAAGCAAAAAATGAGGGAACAATGGGATAAAATCAGAATTGGGACCCTAATCTCACAGCTTCTGGGGCATTCCCAAAGTGAAAAATGTGGAAACAGCAGGAACAACCCAGAAGAGTCCCTGATCCCAGAGCTGTCAGGTTTTCCCAAAGCAAGAAATGGGGGAACAGTTTTTCAGAGTCCCTAATCTCACAGGTTTTGGTGTGTTCCCAAAGCGAGAAATGGGGGAACAGTGGGAAAAACTCAGGACTGGGTCCCTAATCCCACAGCTCTTGGTGTGTTCCCAAAGCGAGAAATGGGGGAACAGTGGGGAAAAACTCAGAATTGGGTCCTTAATCCCACAGCTCTTGGTGTGTTCCCAAAGCAAGAAATGGGAGAATGATTCAGAAATTTTAGAATCCCTGAATCTGCAGCTGTTGGGATGTTCCCAAAGCGAGAAATGGGGG
>VXBQ01014013.1:0-35914 GCA_013400175.1 Phainopepla nitens
TAAAATCGTCGGCCATATATATCACATGTCAAAATTTCTGGGATTCCTAAATGCCAAAACTGTCATCTTCACCCTGGATTTTAGAGTCTCTGAACAATCTCACAAGATTTCAGTTTGAGACACTACAGAAAATGTCCCTGGTGTTCAGCTGTTCCTTTACATCAGCATATACTCCTGATTATTATTTTAGGCAGGAGCAGCAAACCCAAGAATGAGCCAAACAGTCTATTCTTGTCTTCTCATGTCCTGCACAGCAGTAACTGGGTATTCAATAATTCAGGAGGCTCAGGGTGCACAGGAAGCCACAAAGACTTTGGGATGCTGAAATGTACCAACATATGGTACCTATGCTTGGGCTGCACAGGGCTGAGCTCCAACTGGATAATCTAACAAAGACTGAATGGACATATCACAGCCCACTGGAGACTCCTATTCCAAGTCCTGTGAGCTACAGTACACAGCTGTAACCGGTTGATTTTTTGAAATTCGCTAAAAATCCAGGAGAGGAAAAAGGTAAAGGTGAAAAAGAAAGTGTACTTCCAATTCTAGTGACAGCTGTGCTTGCGCACCGCCTGTGCCCATGGCACAGTGGTTGGAATTGGATGATCTTTATGATCCTTCCCAACACAAAGTGCTCTGGGATTCTGTGATTCCCCGAGTGGAGAGCAAAACTAAGCCATGTAAGTCCCTGCTTTTGTTCAGTGCCTGCTGCTTCTTTCTTTGTTCCAAGCAAGTCCAGGATTTCTTTTCCGACCTCACACATGTGTCTTTAGAGTGCCTGCATGGAGGAGAGGGAGGCAGCGCAGGGCTCATGCCCCATCAGAGCTCTCTCTCTCATGATGGCAGCAGTGCCGCTGCCTTGGAATGCCTGACTGTGGAAGGTGAGTCTGCCTTCAAGCACGGACATTGAAGTCAGTCAGGGGCACAGGCTGCAGCTGAAGCTGCAGAGCATTGCTGTGAGGCCGGCAAGTTAAGAGAAAGCCATTGTGGCAGCTCTGCTGAAGCCTTTTGCCAAACCCAGTCTCCCCCCATTTGGCATCCTGGCTGGTGCGAGGCGGCATGTTTTGTTGAGTGAGTGCCGGCGTTCGGGGTGCTGCTGTTCCTGTGCACACTCTGGTGTTGTTTCTGTGGGGTCCAGAGCTGCTTTGGCAGCAGCAACTCCACAGCCCTGCTCAAGGAGGCATCACCACCCTCCCCATGGTGGCAGCAGCTCTATGGGCCCAGAGCTGTCTGCCAGGGGAGCCTCAGTCACAGCGCCTTGTCCTGGGCAGCCATGAGGGCCTGGGCTGGCTGCCGGCCTTGCCTCTGCCCATTGCCCCTTATTGGCAGCACCCGGTGGCCTGCCCCCTGCCCTCCCTATCTCCAACCAGCCCAGCCTGGGCACCTTGGAATTGTCCCCACCCTCCTGTTGGGGTGGTGTCTCAGCCTTGAAGGCTTCTGCCACAGTCCTGGGAGATGCTTTGGGGAAGCACCAGAGCAGCTGGGTGTCAGGGACAAGGAGGCTGCTTATCGCCTCTGACACCCAATTCCTCAGGACTTCCTAACACCTCCTGTCCCCTCAGGGGCCTCCTGCCCCCTTGTAGCCTCCTGCCAGCCACTCCATCACACATTCCCCTTGGACCTTCCCACTGCCTTGTCCAGTCAGGGCTTCCGCAGCCCATCATCACTTTGATCCACCTGCAGCCCCTGGAGGAGCTGGATCCCGCACTCAAACAGGTGGATATCTGAAAGTAGGCTGTGAGCCCATGGGAGGCCCTTGCTGGAGTAGAGTCCTGGCAGGTATCTGCAGACCTGTGGAGAGAGGAGCCCAGTGCTCTATCAGGTTTCCTGGTAGGACATGTGATCCAATGGGTACCCATGCTGGAGCAGCCTGTCCTTGAAGGACTGCATTCCAGAAAAAGGTGACCCACATTGCAGCATTTAATGGAGAACTGTTGCCCATGGAATGGATTTATGTTGGAAAAGTTCGTGGAGAATTGTCTCCCATGGGAGGGACCCCACGCTGGAGCAGGGGAAGGACTCTTCTCCCTGAGCAGCAACAGAAACAATGTGTTATGAGCTCTATTGTAACCCCTCTTCCACACTTCCCTGCACTACTCGGGGTGAGGAGATAGAGCTGGGAAGGAGAAGAGGCTGGAAGGTGGTTTTGTGGTCTGTTTTTATTTCTCATTATCCTGGTCTGATTTTGTTAGTAATAAATCCATTTAATATCTCTAATTTGAGCCTGTTTTCCCCATGACAGTATTTGATCAGTGATCTCTCCCACTCCTTATCTCAACTCATTAATCCTTCATTATGTTTGCTCTCCCCTGTCCAGCTGCAGAGGGAAGTGATAGAGAGGCTTTGGTGGGTGACAGGCACCCAGCCAGGGTCAAACCAATATAATTGGTTTTTATCTTCATTGCTTAGGATTAGTTTCATTTAGAGTAGATTTTTCTCAGAGAGCTACAGTGGTCCAAAATAGTGTGAGAGAGCAAGATTATGATTAAGCATAATTGTCAATCAGGTCCTCATTTTACTCCTTGAAGCCTTTTTATTTGAAGATGTAGAGTTTACGACCTTTTTTTGCAGCTCAGTTAGTACTTAAGGAACAGCAGTATGAATGAGAATATGGTTCATTATCACCTTTAGAGGTGTTGGGATTGTTTTTGGACATAATGCAATACACCAATATTAGAGATTCCCAAGCAGTCTCGGAGCGAGATACCAGGTCTCCGCAGACGTATTAGCTTGAGGAGTATAGTCATTTTAGAGCAGTGATTTGTCCATTCTAATTAGTCCTACTTAGGCAAATGAATCCAGTAATTCAGTTATACTTCTTCTAATAGCGATACTTTGTTCAAATTATTCCATTCAGATTTCATTGCTGGTAATATTTTAGTAAAATATATGATATATTTGGGGACAACTTCTCTGTAGGTTATAAAACCAAAAATTGAGATTTTCCATGTGATGTAAATAATTTTGCAAATGGGCATCGAAGAAAGCACCGTTTTGAGCCCCAATTAGTAAAAAATTTCACAGAAATGAGAGCATACTTTGCATCCTGCAGAGATATAAAGCTCAGCTCCATTCCAATTATCAAACACAAAGATCGGTATCTTTGCAACACAGCACACATCCAGTGATTATATGATAACACTGTCACTAGGAACTGTTTATCCAATACAGACAAAACATCTGTCTCTTGTCCAAAAAAACCCTATACAACCTATCCCTTATAAACCAAACAATTATTCCATAAATAATATTTTAAGATACTTTTTAATACATAGGATTTAGGATCCATGTATGAAACTCCACCTCAGTGACCAGATCCATTGTCAAATTCTATAGTTGATTCCAAAATGTGTTGGAGACTTGTTCTGTTAGAGCATGACCCATTTGTATTCATTGAACAGCAGCTGCCAAAGAGAATCCACAGGTAATATAGCACAGCCATAAGCTGTAATTAACCTCCCACGGCAGTTCAGCAGACACAGAGAGTCTTGTGTTTCATTCCTATTCTGCGCCACTGGCAAAGACCCTGTCCAAAATGACCTAGACACAAGAACATCTGATAAAAAGGGTACCTAGAATCAGAATGTGCTGTAAGCAGCCTGCTTGCTACTGCTATTGTAATGGGCCCTGAGGCACACCAAAAAGTCACTTGTCTTCTCAAAGAAGACAAATGTAAGATTCTATTTTAATTCTTCTTGCTTCAGTTTCCATTTTGCCTTCAGTGATATCTTTTACAAAAGATAATTAGTGCCATGAATGAACCATCTGCATCACTCATGTTGATTTTCTACTCCTGCTGGAACTGAACCTTTAGCCTTTAGCTTAGCCATTTGGTGCCTATGAGACTAGCTGTATGTCATGGTCATTGACAAAGATAAATAATGATGCCTTCCTGTAGTAAAGAGAAGCTATTAATAAAAATAATGTGAAATGGGCTGATCTGAATGCTTCTTAATGGTAACATACTTCAAGAAAAACTTTGTCTTCTATTAGCACTAAAACCTCATCTATAGGATCTCAAAAATAAAGAGAGAAAAAAGAAAGAAATTATTTAAACCTTACATAATCTGCTTCTATCTCTTCATAGACTTTAGCTACAGCATTCATGACAGGGTGTCTCAGATTAAGAGAATGTTGCTGAATTTTTCATTATGTCAGTCAGGGTGCAAACTTTATCTTTACTGATATCAGAGAAAAATGCCAGCCAAATGAGAAGAGCTTTTCTTGTTGTCTACCACTTTGAAGAACCATATAGAAAAGGTTTCAAAACAACCCCTCTGCCAACTCTGTTGTCGTTAAATCAGTTCCCTTTTAGTCAGAAGAGAGAAACATCAAAAACATCATTCAAAGTTGATTCCGTATCAACATACCTTTTCATCCAATAATTTTGTTCACTTTTTTTTAACCTTTTAAAAGGCTCCAAGATTTCATATCCTGAAGTTCGTATCAGAAATTGTCCTGAAATCTTTAGCAGGATGCTCCTTTCTTTCCCAAACATCCTGGAGAGTTGATAGCTGTTAAAGGATTAAGAGGGTCTAGTCCAACCTATAGTAGGTTCTTGATTAAACTGGAGACTTAACTGCACAAATGTCAATAGAGTTTGACAAAAAAAAAATGAAAACACACTATTGCCTAATATTCCTTACTGGAAGAGAATAGCAATTGAATGTTTACAGAGACGTGTTGAGCTTTTTCACAATATTATCACAAGATAGATTTTCTTAGTAGGAGAATAGAGCTTGGATTAAAAGAATGACAATAAATTTCTGATCACTTTTAAAAAAAAAGTCTTGTGGTACTGAATGTTGAAGGCTGTTCTTACACTGATGTTAAGTCTGAAAGGCAATATTGACATTCAATCTTTTGTATTTAATAAAGAAGAAAGAAAATACTCACCCAAAAATATTTTCATTCATACCTGTTTTTCAGACAAATTCATGTAACTTACTTGTTACAGCTGCTGTTGCATTGGAGGTAAAGAGGTCGGTGAACAACTTAAAACATTTGACATTTGAAGCTGTCAGAGTGGTGTTCAACCCAATCAGTGGGTACAATCAGTCACTGCATGTACCATAGAAAGCCAAGACTTTGGGACTAGCACAAATTCTGTCTCACCATAGACTAGTTACTGCAGTGGTTATTTTCCTGCTAATAACGTTCTTATGACTCCAAGGTGAAGTATTCAGACCTTTACTGGAAAGCAGGTTTAACTTCCCATTCATGTTTTTCTTTTATTTGTTTACTGTTTGTGGCTGTTGAAATGTCAGCTATCATTGAAGAAGCATTCAAATGTGTTGTTTTTTAAGTCAACTTCAGTAGCACAAATTTCAGCTCTTGTATACAAACTGCAGTTTTGAGAGATCTAAGATGCATTGAAACTGAAGCCTGCAATACTTAAACAAATGAAGTGTCAAGATGTCTGGTTTAGGATATAAGTTAATAAAAGAACAAGGGAAGAAGTGCTACCATTTCTGACAGTTCCAGCCCCAGCATCCTCATTAACAGAGCAGAAGATGATTTTTTTAAAACACATTCATGATCATCTCTGAACTCCTCTCTGAAACGGAAACAGTTTTTGCTTCCTCAGTGGCTGACATTACCTTCCTGGATGTTTTGATGCCTCACAGTAGAGACTTTGTGATTTGCCTTGGGTTTTGGCTTTATGATTTTTGTGGAAGGCACATCAAAATACATAAAACAAAATCAAAGTGTCAGAACATCAGAAAGATATTACCTGATGTTCTAATTACTGTAAGAGTGTAGAGAGGGAACTAAAGTTTACATTTTTTTTCCTTACTGAAGGCTAATTTAGTCCACATTATTTATTTATTTAATTTTTGAATCTTCAGAAAGCATGTTTTATGCAAAATATATAAACAGCCTGGGAAACATCTGAGCAGATAGTAAAAAAATTATGTTCACTTTCCTGAGTACATAAAAACCTTAGCCTTTCTTCAAAAGGTAATAGGGTACAAGGACAAATTCAGAGTTAAAGATTACTTAACAAAGCCTGAAAAATTAGCCGACTTTTGTTGGAATTACAGGTTTGGCACATCTGTAGTACTGAAGAAACATTTCAACTAAAATGGGAAATGTCTCCAGGTATATCCTAAGTAGAGTAGAATAGGTTATTAAAATACATACCAATAAATGCATTGTGCTGACACCTTAGGAAATGCCAGGAAATTTGGAAATTTTGATTTATCCATCACTGAATCATAGTAAAAAGAGATAAATGAGGTTTGTATGTGTACCTAAATCATCTCTCTGTAAAACCCAGATGATTTTTAACAAGTCATTGTCTAGTCTACTTTGCAGTGATTCACACAGTATGTGTTCCAAAAATAAGTCCCAGAGACAATTTCATGATATAATAAATCATATGGGATTGGTTAAGGATATTTCATTCCTCTGTACAATAGAAATTAGGACACAATTCAATCCATTAGCAGAGTTCTTCTCTACAAATTCTATATTTTTTTTCTGTTTTGTTAAGTGCCAACTTATTGTTTCATATCTACTACCTTTCATTACTCTTTCCTTTGAATTCCCTCCAAAACTAAAGTCATTGTATTCATTGTTATACCACTCATTAATGTCATTCAGTACTTCTGCGTGTTTTTTTTAGTTCAAACTGACCTTTAAATATGTTACTGTCTTTGAATAATTTATTCTGCCCACTTTTAAAAGTTTAGCGCCCTACGGAAAATTATTTTGTGGGAAAGATTTTGTTCAGGTATGTTTTGGGAGAGTTTGCTACAAAAAAACAAAGAGAAAAAAAATCCTACCATAAGCCAACAAATAAACAAAAACCTTTGAAAGAGCCTAGATTATTTTCTGTCAGATTTCCAGGCTTTCCAGATGGAAGTAAAATATGTAAATTTGAATAACATCTTTTGTTTATCTTCATATGGTTTGGATGATATTCCTCTTTTTGAACTCTTTATACAACTTTGCAACAATACTTGCAAAAATTTTTATTGTTCAAATCTTACTTATACCAAGAAAAGGTCTTTCCCTAAAATAAGGGAAAGGCTTTTCCCTTTTTCAATACTAAATCTGTGCTTCAGAATCTCTAGTTAAAATTGAGTACATCTTTTTACTTCCTGGTCTTTCCAGATTTACCTTGGAGGAGCACATTAAACACTAGTGGAACAGGAATTTTGAATTAATTTTATAATATCTTTAAATCTTAAATACTTGTTTAAACCATGTCATTATCTTTACGTATTTGGTCAGTAACAAATGGCTGCTCACTGCTTAGTCTACCTACACATCTGTTGTTCTATGGATGCTTTGTATCATTGATTACATAAATTCATTACATAATGATTCATTTTATTGATTATCTAAACCATGCAGTAATTGTCTGAGTGGGCAATCTTAAGTTTCTTAAACAGGAAGACCTTTTTTCCTATTTTTTTCCTTTTTTCCCATTACTGAACCTTGAAATATTTAAGACTATTTATGCAGATTGAAAGAACTTTGTACATTTTTTTTCCCTATTCCTTCCAACAGAAATTCCATCAGTGGTATTCCACAAGCCTTCAAGTAACTCTGGCAACATTTGACTTAGTAAGCCAACTGGAATTTACATGTGCTAAAGCTTATTTGTCACATACACGAGGCTTTATTATTGAGGAGTTTGAGAGTTTGTTAGTGATGAGAAATGCACTTATTTTGTTGAAAAAATGTACCCTGAGACACGTAACATATTCAGGTTTCCATATGCAGTCTTGGACAACCTGCTGGCAGGTCAAAAGAATGTTGGGGCATCAGAGCTTATTATACAGCTGAAAGGAACTGAGATTCTCATTCTGACAACATCCTTCCTTCCTTCCTTCCTTCCTTCCTTCCTTCCTTCCTTCCTTCCTTCCTTGGAATTGTACCAATAATATAATAGATTAGACACAGGTCGAGAAGTGAGACCAATTAGGTAGAGTGTTCTACAGTACAAAATGTGGACTATTGTTATCAGTAAAAAAGATAAAGCCGTGACAAAATAAACTGAGTCTACCATGAAGCTGTATCAGTGTGAGTGGTAACTCAAGCCTAGCTCCTCGATTTCGGGACCTGCTTCACCATTGTAACAATATCAACCACGTTATAACACATATCATTATCTTAACATTAACAGCATTTTAAATTTAATTAATAGTATAATTAATAATATAATATCTATTCATATAATACCCAGCAAAAGCCAATTTCCATTAACTTGTTTCTCATACTTCCTTCCTCTTTATTATACATAAGGCATGTTTTTCCAGCTCGAGGTTGTACATTTTCAGCAATCAGTAACTGAGTCACTAAGTCCTCTGAAAGTCAAACTCCCTTAAACACTGCATTGTTACAAGAGACATCAGATATCAAATTCCTGTTACTTGATTCCCACAGCAAATTCTCATAACGAGTGTTCTTCATAACAAATCAGGTAGGCTCTATCCTTGATGTCTTGCAAAATTAAGGTGAGGAAAAGTAGTGTAATGCCTGCAGCCTTTTACTTACAAGGGGTGCCTGGTACTTATTGAGCCCTAACAAAACAAAATCTGAACATGATGGAAGTTTGAGCACTTTGTGAAAACAGTGGGCAACACAGTGCCTGCAACTGTATGCAACAAGACCAGTGAGTTCCTTAACAGGACCTGTCAAGTGCTGTATTCCCAGATGATTATGTAGATTTTGGTTAAATGTTGCTGTACAATTTCATTGTCTCCTTAGCTTAAAACTCAACTTTGATAAAACTGTTTTCTCTCCTGTGTCTCTAGATCTATGTATCTCTAAGGGGAAGGTTATTGAGCTTTTTAAGTTGTTAAACTTTTGATACATCAAACTGTAGCAATTAAGCTTTTGTTTAAAATTAAAATTTTCTGTTGTAGTACTTACACAAACGGTATTAAGTCTTTGCAATGATCATTGCAGAAAGATTAATGCCAGAGGGATAAGGTATATAAAGTCTAACTCAGATGTTAAAGCTTTTATTGGTAATTACTGCCCTGTTTTATCATCATTATAAGCTTTTAAAGCTATTGACTTTTAAGTCTTCTCTAGCTTTACTGCTTGGTTTGATACTTAGCCTGAGTCTGTCTCCTGACTTCCTAAGAGTTATTCCAAGGAGTTATTATACAAATTATTCCTACTTTGACCTTTATAAAAAGCCCTGTGATAATTGCATGTTTTCCTACAGTAAATCTTCATCTAAACCAGTGTCATCTGCAGCAGTAAGGAAACAGCTCTTCACAGGGAGAGATGGACGCTTTAGTGTGCTTCATATGCAATTTAACTTGGTGTGTCCCTCACATGAAAGGAGTGGAGTTTTGAAGCCTGGGCTACCGTGCCTGTACCAGAGCCATTGAACTACAGGGTGCTCTAGTGCAGCAGTGTTGTTCCTAGCAAACTTCTATTCCCTTTGTCCAGAAACTGGAAATTCTTCATCAGAATTCGTATTCACAAGGAAATGTTTCAAATAAAGTGAAAAAGACGTCTTTTCCACAATTTTTGTATTTTTAATGGAAAACCAGTTGAATTTTGTATTTAAATTTGTTGGGTCAAGAACGGGATTGAAGAGTGCCATGCAATTTAAAAAGATAGTAAAATGAACTGTAACACTGATTCCTAAATAAATAGATAGTTTTTTGCTAGATGTACAACACCTGCAGGGACAGTTATGATACCTGTTGAACACATGATTTATGATACCTGTTGACCATGTGGTTTACCAAAGGTAAGTGCAAAGAATAAAGAAGTTTGAGAGCCCAAAAGGGAATCAATTTATAATTTGAAGAATTTATGATCTTGGTCTCTCATATGGAAGAATGCTTTCTGCTTGCAACAAAACACTTGAAGATAATATTCAATTCCAAAATTATAATCATAAGTGCATAAAGAAAAGGAAAGAATTGAAATTGGTAGCATATGCTGGCACTGTGTAGGTTAGGGTTTTTTTGTTTGTTTGGTTGGTTGGTTGTTTTTTTAACTCACTTTGCAGAAAGCTTTTATGCATATAACCATTTTTACAGTCAACTCCAGGAATGTTACATGGCTGTATTCCTATGCATGCATGAGCATGAAGAACACTGTTTATAGTTCTGCATAGCACACTACACAATAAAAATTGAGTCAAATTCTTGCTGAAGTCAAAAAAGATTTTCACTCAACGGTCATTGAGTTGTCTTGAGCTTGTCAGTGTTAGAGATTTTCCACTTCCACAAAAGTTGAGCCAGAATGCGCGGGACATTGTGGACAGTGGCGAGGAGACAGAGGGTGGCACCTGTGGCCAGGTGAGAGAGGACAGAACTGAGCAAGCTGCTGTAGGGCGCTTAATTTCCATCTTAAAAGTGGAAGTAGCTTAAACCATGACAATTATGCATTCTGTATTATATTTTGACTCTAGAAGAATTTCTTCTACATAAATTAGGTGTTTACTCCCACAAACACATTGCCAAATCAAAAAGTTTCCAGTAGAAATGCTGTTGCTCTGGCTCTCCCCTAGCAATAAGGAAGGAAATAATATACTGTTTTGGAACTTCTAATTATAGATTTCTTTTGCCCTTGAAAAAGCTGGCAGACACTTTACTAGAAGTTATAGTGGCACTGTAGATGAGACTGCAAAGGGTCATACCATGACCATGAATTATGGGTTTCAGAATAATTTTCAGAAAACAACATGCTATGTTAGTGGAAAATAATGTGTTTGCTTCTTCACCGTCTTGCACCTTTTGTATCCATTTTCACCCTTGTACCAGAAAGCTAATTGTATTAGTAGCACTTTATATTCTCTGTACACAAGAGAAATAAGAAACCACAACATTTTGACTACTTATTTTTCATTTTAGTAAGTCTAAATTTGTTTTATTTTTATTTTTATAATGAACAAGGGAATCTAAAGTGAAGTCAAAATAAAATAGTTCTTCAGTGATTTCTACTTGATGACCAAAAGACTCATTGTGAATATAAAAACTGCTTTACTATCCTTACTATACATTTTTTGTACTCAGAAAAGCTCACAGTTGAATGTTTCCTAAAAAAGCATTAATTCACTAGTCTTCTGGATTGCATAGTACTAACATAGTACCAAAAAGAGAAATTTCATTTTTATATTATCCTGTGGTTTTATTCTTCTATGTGAGGATGAAAAGCACTCTTGATTTTAGTATGATGAATGTAGCAGCCAAGTGTACTCCAACTTAAAAATGATTGTAGACATATATATATAATTGAAAAGCGGTTTGCATAGAAAACAAAAGTGGAGGACGCTTATTAGAATGAAGGTTGACAAAAATCAACGGCGTACAACACCATTCCTTTCAAAACAAGAATTACTTTTATAGTGATTTATGTCTTCATCACAAGCTACATTTACATGGCAAAAGTATTTGGGGTACTAACATTCTTTGGTGTTTCTAAACTTTGAAGCCACAGGACATTGCATTCACCACAAATAATTTAGCTCCAGCTTGCATACAGTCTCACAGAGATTTAGTCTCACTCCAAAGATATAATACAAATTAATCTGCTCTTCCTGTGTCTTCTGTTTTCATGAAAGCTTTGTCAAAGGCTGATTATCATAGTAACTGTACTTTTTAGAGAATTTTGTGATATTAGGTGAGTGCCAAAGAGAGTAGGTGTATTTCATGTGAGAAAACAGAGAGGTGGCATGGTAAACACACTGGAATGATCAAAGCAGTTTTCAATGCAGAGGAAAAAACAAAAACATTCTAATACAAACATGGGGGACTTAAAAATAATATATGAATAAAAGATTGAGATAAAGTAACAAAGTAGAAGCAGAAATCAGCTGAAAGTTCATGCTCTTATTTTAGTAAACTCAAGAAGAAAAGTACTTAAGGAGCACAGTTGAATCCATCACTTAAAAAAACACATAAAAATAAAACAGAGAGTGTGGTAAAAAATAAAATCCAAAGTAGGATCATAGAAGAAGAATATTATTTCAAGTCTGAATATTGACAGACCATTATGATGAGGTCCACTCTGAGATGCATTTAGTCAAAGATACACACTGCAACACAAAAGTCAGTGTGATTGCCTAATCTTTAAACCACACAGGATTTTTGGTGATCACCTGGTAAGTGAAAAAAACCCAAAGCCCACAAAATCTGGGAATCAAAGAGGATGCTGAAATATAAGGATTCTGTATAGTGTGCCTAGGTTGAAGACAAGAGTATCTTTTTATTACCTGTGTGTTGTGTCTCATGGCAACAGGCATGACAGAAAACAAGAGAAAATTATTGGAATTATTCAGTAGGCTCTACTTGTGTCAAGACTTGGTGCTGAGTCTCAGAGCCATGACCCCAAAGTCAGAGGCTGCATTAATTACTCATTAGTGCAGATCCAAACATTTTAAGGGTATGCCGTTTTCTGACCATCTTCATCCAGAGACCAAGACATCTCGCCAAGTACTTGTTTTTAACAATCCTGTAACTTCTGATAGTACTACAAGAGGACCAGTTATTACAAAAAGCTTGTTCAATCTCTATTCTAAAATACAGGTTTCTGTTATTTAGGCATTGGTTGTTTTTGTTTTTGTTTTTTTTTTTTCCTGCTTATAAATCTATCCAGGTCAGTATGTAAATACTGACTTCCTATTTTAATCAAAACATTCTATAATATCACCCAAAAATGTCAGTGGTAATGGTTTTAAGTTTTCTTTTATGGAACTGATAAAACCAGAAGCAGCTTAGGAACAGATAGACAAATGGCAGAATTTGTTATTTCACAAGGAGTTGGAAATTGTGTTCAAAAATATACCAGCTCTTAGAAATATTAGGACAGTCATCAAAGCAAAAGCCTTGAAATGCAGTATCTCATATGTGATGATGGCTAATAATAGATGCATAGGTGAATGTGTGAGGAAAAATCAAGCAAAAGCAAATGGTTTTTATTGGAATGGTCTCGAGTACACCTATGAATTTGCAGACCATGAACTTTTTGAAGAAGAGGTGAATTTTCATGTGTAATAGCACTCAGTGGGGCAGTTTCCTATTAAATTCTGTGAGTTTCAAATTGCTTTCAGAAGCCTTTGGTGCCTCTTGAAATTCAAAGTAAGTTGTGCCAGATTGTTCCACTGTCAGTTTAATCTGATGCTCCCAAATGTTTATATTTGAAAAGACAGCAACAAATATTTCCCCATTCATAATCTCCATGTCATTTATGATTTTGTATATCTCTGCTGCATCTCCTTGTCCATTTCCTCCCTGTATCAATTTAGCAGACTGCATAATATCGTTCTCTTTAGTGATTCCATGCACAGGGAATGGTTACTCACTGTCTAAAACTAAATAATTCCTGTCACTTTTCTTCCTGCCTTTTCTTTCTAAAACTACTATATCCTTTCCTTAATATGGGAGTCAGATATCTAAATATCTTTCAAGGTGAAGGCCTTTGAATTGAATAGAGGGACAAGTTTTCTTTTCTCTAAAAAAACCCCAAAAATATCTCCATTCTGTTCTTGCAATTCTCCTTTAAGAATTCCTAGCATTTTTAGTTTTGCCTTGCTACTGATCATCAAACTGGCATTTTCAGATAGTGAAATCAAGATCTATTTCCTGAGTTCTAATTGCTCACTTAAAGCCATGAATGTGTATGCAGAGTTTGGAATATTTTTTCCACTAAGGGCATTGTTTTAGATATATATGCATTGAATTGTTCTGTGTAGATATTCAGTGATATTAAAAGATTTTATCACCTCACTGTCTCTTTTTCCTGGAGTGTTTATGAATAGCACAGGCACCAGTACAGATCTCTAGATCTCTGGATCTCTGTGGAAACCTTCTCCATTAGTGATCACTCTCCACTGGGAAAATAGACCATTATCTCTTACTTTTGTTTCTCTTTTTTTTTTTTTTTTTTAAGAAGCATTCCTCCATGCAATGGCCTCTCCATTTATCTCATAGTAGGTTACTTTCTTGAAGAATGGCTGAGGAGGAATCTTGTCAAATATCTTTTGGAAATCCAAGAAAACCATATCGTTTTTGTCTGTGTGGTGACTCTCACAAAAAGACTAATGAGTTTGTCAGGAATGATATTCCTTTTTGAAGAGGGGGAAGACTTTAATTTCATATTTTTCCTCTAATCTTGTCTTACAATCTCTTTTACCAGTCAAAAAACTACAGACAAAACATGTAATTGTTCATAGCTCTTGCAATTCACCATGATCACCCCTAGTAAAAGTGGTAGGAGTAACTAAAGAGGTAGTCAAATCAGTCAATGGCATCCTAGGAGTAACTCAGCTGCCTGCATATAGAGTAGATTTAAAGTGCTTCTAGAAGGAGGGTAAATATCTAGCTTTATGTATAAACACCTACTATTGATATCTACTTTTAGGACACTAAATCTGGAGCTGAATCTCACCCTTTAAGCTGTTGAAATCTAATATCTTTGGCTAATATAATTGCTAGGCTACTTTTGTAGTTTTTAAAATGTTGTGAAGGTCATGCACGGTACCTGGTGGCTGAAGAAAGGCCATTACTGCTCTCATGTTCAAAAAAGGTAGGAGGGAAAATCCACGGAGCTATAGGTCTCTCAGCCCCAGTTGGGTCCCTAGGAAAATCAAGAAGTTAGTCCTCTTCACAGCTCTTGTTGTAAACATAAAGGTGGAGGAGGTAAATGGGAACAGTACACACAGATTTAACCAGAAGTCTGGACTAAAGACTTACTGAAGTCCTTCCAGTCTGAGGAAGTACACAATACTGTAATTCAGTGGTTAAAATCCTTTGTTGCACATAGTGAACTTATTCAGGGATCATTGCAATGCTAATGAAATACATTTCAGAGATTTCTCCTATTGGAGCTAGATCACTGGAATATGATGTATCATAGCCTAACAGTGTCTAAAGTGTTGTAGAAATGCTATAGTACAACAGAGTTCCTGCCTCACTGAGCTGAAAAGCAGATAGAAAAAGAAAAAGCACAATACATTAAAGAAACTGGAGGAAAATGTGAAATAGTTGAAGTTGGGTCACGTTTGCAGCTAATATATTGTTATATCATAATGAAGTAAAACAAACAGACCATATATCTAATCTTTTAATGAATCCAATTTAATTTTGTTTAACTTTGTTTAATTACTCATTTAATTCCCAGATTGGGCATGCAGCTGTAAAGCCAGATGACCGAGAAGTTTCGTACTTTACAAAACTGGACACAAACAAATTCCACAAATTTCAGTATGATGAATGGTTATAATAATCTCCAAAAGAAATCAGTGCTATACATTTTTTTGAGAATAATATCCACACTAAGAAACCTTGATGATGTTTACTCCTTATATTGAGCACTGATGATGGTAACTTTTTTTTCAGGAGAAGTAGTCAGAGTACTAAAGGGTAATACAGTATCTACATAGTTGCTGAAGGAAAATATTTTTGTAGTAGATACTTGTTCAATTCAACATTAAAATTTGTAAGTTTCCCACTTAAAAATGGCATTCCACTGAAAAGTGATGAGTTATGGCAATGTCTCAGCAATATGTTTAAAGTAAATATAGTTTGTAAAAGACAGAGTTTTCTAATGTCCTCTATTTACGCTCTAACAGAATATAAGAAGATTTTCTTCAAATTAAATATATATGGGACAGGAACATAACATCCATTTCATTTAGTCACCTTAAATATTCAGAGGGAGTTAACAAAAATCCCTAGGGAATTGTCATTCTGGGAGAAGCAGGTAAATCATAGGTTCACAAAATGACTTACAGAAGTTTTCTGGTTTCTTCTCCCATCCTATGTCAGAAGACAGTACATCTGCACTGTTCTAGTCTGATGTCTGTCTAATCTGTATTTTTTTCAGGATGTGGATTTTACAGTCCCCGTCACTTAGAGCTCACCTCTACCCATAGAACGAAAAACACTCTAAAATGTTTCTTGTTTGAGATGTTAATTTCTCATGATGTTTTCAAAAGACACATAGAACAGGAAGCTTTCATGGATCTATAAATGGAAAATTCAATTCCACGAATGGTTAATTCTCAGCATGTCTGTCAATGGTAAATACTCAGCATGTCCTTCCTCAGTTGAAGAAAACCTGTCTTCAGCACTACCAACTTTTTCTTTCTCTTAGTTTTGTAAAAGGCATAGTTTTTTTGCTATTCTGTTTTGGTCTAAAATTTTATGCATGTTTTGTAACATGTTGTGCTTAAAACTTGTCATTCTGCTTCCTGTAGTCTGCTACACGAAGAAGCAGAACTAAGAAATCATCTCTGATGTCTCAGTGCTGTTTATTGATCCCTTCCAAGATGGGAGATGGGCACTGCCCCCTCTCATTCCCACATTCATTGATTTATTTCAAGATTCCACTTACAATGAAAATTTATTTGAATCCTTCTTAAAAATGTTAAACTAGTACTACATCTTTCTAAATTTTTTTTTTCCAATTTGTCTATAATCACTCTGTTGTAATATGGTCATTTCTGTTACAATTTCCCATTGAAGCCATACAAATCAGAGTGAAACTACTTATCAGATTTTTAATCAGAATTCTAAATTCTTGATTTTGTACATCAGTTACTACTTCACAGAGGTCTGACAATATGTTTTTTTACAAATATCTGTCAAGATGTTTATTCTATTATCATCTTGCCACTTCTTAAAAGCTTACAGATTACTCAGTACTTTCCCTGATGTATTTATAGGATCCAGATAGGATATGTATATGGTTCTGTTCACAGAGATTTACTTTGCAAGGCAATTACACTCATCTATGCTCTTTGGTCTTGTGGGAGTTCTTAAAGATAATTGCTAATGACTTAGAAATTGATTGGCACATTTTTTGAGTACTTTAGTATGGTCTCTTAGAACTTGTGGCCTGTGGACTCTTGGAGGTCTGTAAGGTACCAGATAATTGTTACATATTTATTTGTTAGGCAGATTACACTTCAAAACAGAAGAGCTTGGGAAAGAAGACAATTCATCCAGCAAAGTTTCTATTAAAGTCTTAACCCCACCCCCCACCAAAAAAAACCCCAAAACTCCAAAAAGAAACCCCAAAAAAGAGTACATAAATAAAATGGGTAAGAAGTAAGAGATAAATACCCAAACCATAGTGGCAATACTATGGAAGACATGCTATGACTATTTTTTTCCGAAATATTGGGAGGGATAAGCGGGGGTAGGAAATATCTTCCAACTGTGCCTAGTAGTATTGGTGATAGGAACCTATGGGAGTGAAACCCATAGCTGAGAAAGTTTACTGATACCAAAAGACAGGCTGCTAGTGGATAACTCCACAGTGTTTGCTCAGCACAGTGAATCACTTCATCTGATTCAACGCAAGAAATTTAAACAAAGGAGTTCTGAAATGAAACAGCAGTTGACAATGGTACATTTCCAGAGCTTTAAGATTGTAAGGCAAAGAATCTACCACATAAAACAACATTAAAAATCTGTCAGTCATTTATTCATCTGCCAGGTCTCCTTATGGTGCGTGGTGGGATTAGATAATTTTCCTTTCAGAGATAAGTATATATCTGCAGGTAATTAGGTTGACAGAGGAAAATGTGCAAGAGGATAAAATACAGAGCCAAGTGCCACTGTTCTCCTGTCTGCTTCCTTGGCCAGAATTCAAATTTAAGCAGAGGAATAAAAAATAAATGCACACTACCACTCAGCTGAGAGAGAGCTGAGGAAACCTAGAAACGCAGTTTCAATTATATTTCCTTTGTTCTTGATAATAATATATTTACATCGAGGAGAATCAAGACTTTTTAAGAGTTTATGTTTAATCCCTCTATGCTCTTTCTCCAAATATCTGTAAGACTTCCTTCATCAGGTTTCTTCTAATATGAAATACCTGAATAGCTAATTTAGCTGTCAATGGGATAATTTTATTACTTTTGCTCTTCTGCCCATTTTCTCAGCTATTTAAGGATCTAGAAAAAAAATCTCACCCAAACATTTTCTAAGTGATCTGTGTATTCTGTTGCATTTGTGAAGGACTATGAATTTTATAACACAAAAACTTGAAATGTCATAAAACATATTGACCAGCCTGAAGTGAGAATTGATGCTATGCATTCCAACAGCTATAAAAAGCATAGTTTTGATATACTTAGCTGCAAAAAAGTAAAATAACTCTGATTAACTGATGACAATTTCTGGTAGTATATTCTTGTTTGAATAGCAATTTTTCAAATAAAGGCATCAACAATTTTGTTTAAGAACATATCTAGGACGAGTCTGGATGGTGTGGGTTTTGATGATCCATATCCTGTATAGAGTTCCCAAGTCACTTGAAGATTCTGCTTCAGTACATCAACAGGTGTGCTGAATTACACGGGTAATCCTGCTTTAATAAACAGCTAAGAATTATGGTGACTTGAACTAATTTAATACTTATTTACTTTCACATGGTGGCTTGGATGTTAGATGAAGATGAAAATCCAGTTTCAGGTTTCTCTTTAGCCTGAGGAAGTTCAGACTGAAAACTTCACACAAAGATGAACTAATAACTCTAGCATACATTTAGATATCAAAGAATACCTATTGCACCTATACCACTTCTCACTGTGAAGCAAAAAATATAAGTTTCATTGAAGAAAAGAAGATAAAATGATGCAGTGTGAACTTATATTAGTTTAACCACTCAGCAAGGAATAGAGTGTTTACTTCCTAAAGTTTGTATTTTATATTTAATAGGCCTCTTGACCACTTTGATACCACAATAATTCTCAGAGACAAATCAAGGAGAGCTTAGGCTTTCTGGACAGATAAGTTGTGGCTTTTTAATTACAGCAGAGAGAGGACTGGATGCATGTTCTACCTCTTCAATGAAGAGAAACATTACTTTGCTTCAGACTGGTATTATTTGTTGCACTTAATTTTAAGCAGCAAAAAAATGAAAAATATCACAAATTGTATTCGTGACATTATAGTGAAGTCAAACATGATAAGATACTGTGCAAAGATAATGAAATTTCCACAGGTTCTGATCATATAAAGAGCACTGAGCAGGAGCCACAGTGCACCCATGCAGAGAATTTCCTTGGAGTACTTGGCAAGGATGAGGTAACTATGCTCTATGTCCTGGAAATGAAGAAATCCCAATATATTTCCACTGAATACCCCTTTTTTTTTTTTTTTTTACTCCTGGACTGCCAAGATCAAGTGCCTTCCAACATGAGAAAAAAATGACTTAACGAAGAAGCAATATTTCAAGTAATTTCCCTATCCTTTCACTGAAATTAATACTTATTTCCTTCAAAGTACACAGATCCGATGCTCAGATTTCTGGGACAGAATTTTCCTTTTTTGTGTGTGTTTGTTGATCATCTTGCATAGTAGGGAGTTAGTCAGTGTTTTGGATCCTACAGCCTTAGTTCTTTACAAATTTTTCCACATAGTTGGATGTCTATCCTTATTTTTTTCCGATGTGACGAGAATAGTTAAAGCATAATTTTTCTGGACCTTAGAGATAAAGATAGCCAGAAATTACTGACAAATTATCATAAAATGCATCATACTGGAGAATGAAGATGTAAAAAAACATAGACCTTACCAAAGAGAAGAAGTAATACATACTTTGAAAAAACTTCCTTTGGAAAGTTGATTTTATAATAGTATTTCTTTCTAGCAAATCTTCTGAAGGATGGCATAGAGGAGAGGAATGAAATGAACAAAAAAATCATTGACCATGATCTACAGGTGGCTTTTCCAAGCATTATTTCCATAGTATTGTGTTGATGTGAGGGAAAACAAAGATAATTATCATCATTTTCTCTGTGTTTATTTGAAAGATTCAGAATTCTAAAGTAGTTACATGGCTCTCTGTTCAATGTGTGAATTTATCCTTTATGCCTTGGAAAGTCTAATGTTACTAAAGAATGATGAAACAAAAAAACCACTGTGTTCAAAACATTTGGTCTTTTACTAATTAGCAAGTACATATATTAAAAAAAAACCTACCTAAAGTGAACAGCTTGTTTCATTAACTGAAATTTTCATGGCTAACTTTTCCTGAGATCTGGAATATTATATGTTAAAATTGTGACTTTTAGTGATGCTCCGCTGTTTAGGGCAGTCTCGACATACATAAGTTGATTAAAAGCTTTAGTTGCAGTGAGATAGATATTATTTTTGTATCTGGTCCAATTGATTGGGACTTGACTGAATCTTCATTTTACTAGAAGACAAGTATGATGATTCAAGATGTATAAATTGCATATTAAATTACCCACAACCATGCAACATTTAATTCAACAAGAAGAAAAATGTCAAGATTTCTTTTTTACTCATTAAATGCTACTTATATTTCTGATAATTCCATACTCAAGATATAGAAAAAAGAGAAAGAATCCATGAAAACAAATTAGGTAGACATCTGCAGGACAGAAATTTTTTTTACACAGTAATATTTATGACTTGTTTAGTGTTTGGAAGAAAATAATGATATGGTATGTGTTGCTTGTAAATATATTAGGTAATGGTATACTGAAGCAGTCACACAATTGTTCCTATTTAGCTTATCACACAATAATGGCAACTGACAAATAGGGAATATCTAATTAACCTGTGGAATTCATTGCTACCTCATTTTACTCTTCTCAGTGAATTAGGTTACACAGAAGAAAGTGTAATGGGTATCAGAGGTCCAATATTCTCATACTTCTGCATATACAATCAGAGTTTGCCTGAGCTTAGAAAACACCCGTAATTTATTTTCAAATTATTTTAGAAGAAATTCTTATATGCAAATCATTGGGGAACTTCTGACTGTCTCTGAAATTTCCAGCATCTGACTACTGTGGCAAAATAGACTGAATCCTTAAAACTCTTTGGTCACAGAAGAAGGATGTGGTGAAATGAAACTGAAGTGTGCAAGAAAACTACATGTCCGTGGGCTGAAAGGATTTCGCTCTAGAACATGAGCCAGATCAAACTCAACACAGTGACCTTGCATGGTGAGGCGAAACTTTTCTTGACTGTGTCAACCAGAATAAACTGTCATGAAACACATTTTTCTCAAAATTTATGGAAGGTACAAAGTTACTATTTCACATCTTCGTTCATCTGACACACTTCAAAGGAAAGTTCTTCCTCCCTTACATTATCAGCTGCTCTTTATTTATAGTTGCTCTATCTTTAATGCTGATGGACTCCTTCTACAGTAAAATATTATTCATCAAATATGATAATGTCTAGTCAAAAGTGACTATCTGACTATTTCCCTCCCTTTGAAAAAGCTTTTGCAGACCAGTGTTGAAGTATATATGTCAATGAATAAATAAATTTCATTTTCAGTATCATCAGTCTGGCATCTTTCAGGAGTAATAAATCCACTCAGAATAAAAAATGTGATAATCTTGGTGACATCATAGGGATCTCAAGGCTTCTTCCTAAAATTGACATATTTCAGCAAATATGTTTATACTATTTATATTGTTGAAGAATATTCTTTGCTTTCTTTCTCTGAACTTGTCTGGAAGGCAAAAATTTTAATGCAGTTGTACAGAAAACACAAATAAAATTGCGAAGTCAGTAAGAAATAATTCACAATTTCTTTTTTTTGGTAATTATAAGTACAGAAACAAAACAGAGGTATAGCCCCAAGATTTAACTGCTTTTATTCTTCAAGAACAATTTATACTTGATTTGCATTAACATATTTATTTTTAAAACAACAAAAAAAATCTTTTTGGCTTACAAAGAATGTGTAACACAAGTTCACTCACAATAAGACTTATGTATACACATAAGAAGAGATATTTAAAGTTATTTTTTTACTTAATTGCTAATATTTTATAACATCTTTTCATGATCTCCAGATCTGAAACATGAAATAATCTGATTAATTTAGAGTCATAAGTTTTTGAACTAAAATAAGTACTTAAAAGTAGCTAAAATTACAGCTCATAGATGTTTAGAAATAATTTTAAAGTTTGAGGATTAATGAGCTCTAGTTATTAAAGCTTTCAGCCGTAGATCACTGATTTGTAACCTATTTTAATGCTACCCAGTGCCTCAAACTTTTTACCATTTGAAGGATCCTTGGCAGTTCAATCAAAGCCATCTGTTAGACACATATTTCTACAGAAAAAATTGTTCACATAATGAAAATCAGTCCAATTAAAAGAAACCTTTTTTCTTTAACTAAGGCCATGGAATAAAATAGGAGGAATATCACCGAGGGATTGTTTTCCTTGCTGAGATTAAATCCATCAAAGTGTTCGTAGACAGAGGAAAGAAGTAAGATGGAGGAAAAGAGGACAGAATATTCCACAAAATACTGTTTACAGCTTCAGAAAGAAACCTTATGCAGAATAATTTTAACAATAAAATATTTGTAACCAAAACATATAGAAGTACTATATATGAAGCTACAATATAGTATTTTAAGATATCCTGATTTACTTAGCCCATTCAGATATTTTCCAGAATGTCTCCAGCAGCACACTGTTGGTAAATTGCAGAGATGTTCTGTTTTTTGTTACTGATATTGCCATGACAAAGAAAGCTTATTCTCTTCCTGTATTTGGAAGGATTTCCATCTGAACTTGTCCTGAAAGACACCTGTGACAAGTCTTCCATCCCTTGAACATTAATTTATAACAAAATGAAAAAAGCAATGCCTTGCTACTTCCCACACTATGAAGTGTTAATGAAAAGCCTGCAGAGCTCTTATGCTTGAGGCCAGTTCCAAATTACTCAGTGGTTTCCAACCAGCTTCCTGGTATTACTGTGATTAGATTTAGGAATATTAAATTAAAGTGAGTAGAAAAAAATTGTCTCTGTTGCTGATATTGTGTGCTTCATGCAGAACAGAGAGATCCTAGATGCCACTAACTTCTTAAGAAAGAGAGAAAGAGAGAAAAAGAGAGAAAGAGAGAAAAAGAGAGAAAGAGAGAAAGAAAGAGGAAGGAGAGAGAGAGAGAGAGACAAAGAAAAAGAGAAAGAGAGAAAGATATGAAAGCAAGAAATGAAAGAGAGAAAGAAATGAAAGAGATATGAAAGCAAGAAATGAAAGAGAGAAAGAAAGAAAGAAAGAAAGAAAGAAAGAAAGAAAGAGAAAGAAAAAGAAAAGAAAGAAAAAGAGAGAAAGAAAAGGAGCAAACTTTTTTAAATCTTGTTTTATTAGTGGAATGAAGGTAGGAGGATTCTTTATTCTGTTCTGCACAAACTCTTAGCAAAATTTGCAGTAATTCAAAACTATTCACCAGCACAACTTTCATCCTTCTCATTTCCTTCCTGTTCCTTACCACAATTATTTCAGCAGCATGTAGGTTTGACTTTAACCCTCCTTTCTGTCCATTCTTGGTTTGTAAAAGAAGGGATGATGTATTTAATTATTGTACTCCTTCAATCACACTTTTCTTCAGGTAGATATAATTCAGTCTTTGAATCAGAAACCCTTGCTCTCCTTATTCTAAAAATCTCCACTTTCTGTTATGGACTATCAAAGAGTCTCCATTTGAACCTTTAAAACCTCTTCATAGAGCTGAAAAAAGGCAAAAATCTGAGAAATAAGGCTGGAACATTTCCACATTGCAATAAACTATTAGATACTGGAGAAGAAAAAGAAGAATCTCAACTTTGAGTCAGAAATTAAAATTACTGACCAGCTCTTTCCTTACAGGTCCTTTGAAATAACAGAAGAAAAGAATTTATGAACAAGATCCTGTATTCTTACTCACTTTCTGTGTAGCTATTCAAAATGTGTGCTATCCATACTGCATTTGTTGATTGTATGTGACATAGCACAAAAATTTAACAATTTTCTGCAACAAAGATCAATTCAAAACTCATAAAATGTTCTTCTGCTGTGTTCTTTTTCATTTAGCATATTGGATCTATGTACTTTTTAAGTTACAATTTACTTTTCTGTGTATAGAGGAGTCTGATGAACGAATGGTTTAGGATTTCCTCTGTGGAGTGATAGTGCATCCTTACTGAGAATCACAGTTCCACATAGATCAGTTTTGTTTAATTAATGATATTTTTCCATCAGAGGCTCAGACAACATAGCCTCATGCTCAGCCAATTTATGTCTGCATATTCTTTACATTCAGGTAGCATTTACTACTAATCAAGATCAGAATCCCTTTTCTCTGGAATCAAATTTTTGATGCAACAGATCTCTGCAATTGTTGACCTTGAGTTACTGACACCAGGTAACAGCATAATAAACCTACTTTTTCCATTTTCTTCATTTCAGTGATTCTACCGTTATCCCCATCTGAATCTTCACAGAAAAAAGCCACAAATGCCACAAAATGCTGCTTCTCTCCTATTAAAATGCAATAATCTCACTAGTTTGATGATGAAATGTCATGTAGGTATCAGTCCTGCTGTCTACCCGAGAGAAATCCTTACACAACTGTTGCTAACATGTTATCGGCCAATGACTAGTTAATTTTGGGTTTTGTTGTTAAATCAATTCGTTCAATAACATGCTTAACAACTGTTTTGAAAAAGGGGATGCCACAAGAAAGAAGAATAAGTTTATTTCAGATTGGAGTCTTTACAGTAGTTAACCTAAAGTTTGGGGTTATTCAGACTCAGTAAAGAGCAGAGTACACACTTGTTATCTAATCCAGATGTGATCTTAGTGTATGTTGCAGCTTTGAAGTCCACAACACTTTTGCTTAGACCTGCATGCAGGAAATAAAGAAAAGATAAAGTGATTTAGGAAGACAATCTTAACTGTGCTCTTTATATTTATGTTTAAAGTCGATACAAACAAAACGAAATGAAATATTATTCCACTTGTGCTAAACTTTCTGAATTTCTAGATTTGAACTCTATAAATTCTGAAATGAAACCTTCCAGAGGACAGACCAGATTCCAAACCAGTTTGATAGCTATGGCTCATTTCTGGGAGAGCCATGTTTACGTTTATAGTAACAGTCCAACAGAAGAGAAAACTGAGCTTCAATCTCCTGCAAAGCCAGAAAATATACTTAGCACCATGCTGTTACTCACTGCTGTGAATGTAGTAGATAATAGTGCACCTAAAATATACACAGACATCTGTGTGAGCAAAAATCTGCCATTAAACTCTGACACTTCCCCCAGAAATTCAGAAGTTCATTAAAATATTTGTAATAGGCATTAGTCATCCTTCTCTAAGGGATACAAGTTTTCTTGCAGTGCAGAGATATTAAAGATAGAACTTCTACACCAGACAAGCAATTAAATGTGCAGAGAGATCACCTAGCTGCTCATTTATTCTTTAATTGATTTAAGTTAAATAGATATATTTAAAAGGACCCAGTAACTGAAAGAAGTAGTCTGAGCCTATAGAAGGACCTGCAATTTTATCTTTCTTCCATTACTCTCACTCCAGATGAGTAGAAACAGCAATGCAAATAATTTAAAGCACGTCTTGTGCTTTAAATCCATGCAGGCTTGTAGCTTTCCATCTAGAGATTAGTCTTATATACATAATAATTTGGCAAACCACGTGGTATAGAATGACCACAGGGAATAAAGTAAGAGTGTCCTATGTTGCCTACTTATCCAGCACATTTAGGGAATCAAAATAACAAGAAGTTGAAGAACACACTCTGTTAAGGAATGATTTTAGCCTCATGATGATACTAAAGGGTAGCAATAGCTATTCTGAATCAATGCTACTTATTATTTTGCATTTACATTTTCTTAAGCAGAGTTTCTATTTTTTTCATATCACCAGGACTATTTTTTTCTAAATGTTGACTTGTCCTATCAAAGCAAAGATAATGCCACACAATGTTATTTTAAAACAGACTAAAGCCTTCTAATATAGATTTTACAAAATGTTTAGTCAGTAATCTTTGAAAATTTAATTGGCTAAAGGTTTCCCTTCCACGTAGACAGCCATCTAACTATGCCATCAAAAATTTATTGACAACTAGATTTACAAAACATTAAACCTTGATGAAAATTCCTTAAGTTTCACTATAATATGAATTAAGATTAATTCTGTAACTCATAAATTCAATTTACCCAGACTGGTTTTCATATGGTATATGTATGGTAAAATTTGAATTCAAAAAAAGAACTGAGGTTGTGGTGTCATCCCTTCACCTACACATCAAAGAAATCTGAACATTTTCTTTCCTTTCAGCAATGATTTTCAAACCGAAGATATATGACATGGTGAAAAGTTACATCCACAAGAATTTATTGCTATTATCCAAATAGTGGTATTGCTCAGTCTTTTTCACAGATTTTCCTTTAACAGATGGAATTCGCAATGGTTCCTATTACTCACCTGAGTGGATGGGCCCTTTCATCCACACATGGGTGCATTAAATATCTAAGTTGGGGGCTGGCTCCTTCATTTACAATACTAGTATTTTTACCAACTAGAAGATGCATATGGAAGTTGAAACATGTATGACATACGAAGCAAAGCAAGTAATTTCTTTTGTTTGTGCATGAAACTGGGTCTGATAGAAAAGAACGGAAGAAAGAAAATTTTTTAATAACATCCTTGCTTTCTGTGGTACTTTAACTAGAATTTCCCTGAAACAATGTGGGGCCTGCAACAGGAAGTGTGAAGGCAAACACCTGTTTTAGCTCTATGGGCGCAGGTTATGTTGTACCAGGTAGCCTCAAGGTCAAGTAACAATTCCAGTTCTGTGCGCGGTAGTAGCTACGTCAGGGTGGCTATTACTCATTTCTGAATTCATATTTATACATCTATTTAATAGACATAAATTTTCACAAGAATCTATGTTTCTGTAGGTTCTAGCTAAAGTTTGAACTATTTTCACTGATTTTCAGAAATGAAAAAAGAAGTTTAGGACAAACTGATCAGATATACAGTTACTAAACTGCTGAGCTAAAGTAACCACCCACATGTAAACTCTTTACTCTTTTACCTGAAGTAAACATATCATAATTTGGATCCGTTTTAGCCCTTGTTTTTGTGAGTTATGTTTTAAATTAATTTCCTTGTGTTTTTGTTAAGCTAAGATTATAAATGCGTATGGCTAAAAGGGATTTGCTGAGGAAGCATTACTTTTCTTCATTGGAAGTGTCTTGAAAATATTTCTTAGTGGTCTGTCTTACAATATTACTCTCAAAAGATTTTGGATTTTCTCTAACTGAGTCATCAGTTATTGGTGGCACAGTATGTTTCTGCTGTAGGAATTTTTAGATTCATAAATAGGTTCCATTAAAAAATTCTGATTGATTATATGTGTCTCTATTTGTTTTTATGGTAAAGAAGGGCAGAGAATGTGATTAAATAGTAAAATTACTAATAACACAGCTTCTATAGGGCAGAAATCATGTAGATTTTGCAAAGAAAAGCAAATGTTTTACTGAGTCATATTCAGTCACACTAAATTCAGGGATGTTGAACATGATGAGAAATCAAAATTTCGATCAGCAGAAGTCACCATTATGTATTTTTCTGATGTTTTAATTTAAAAAGGATATGTATGAACTGCCTTTCATAAGCCTGTGTTTTTTTTGTGGTCAGATAACAATTTTATAACAATTTCTTCTTATAAGCAAAATTAACAAAACTCCTAGTTTTACATCTAACACTTCAAATTACCATGGTTATTCTTTCATTATCCTTCTCCATGTGTGCTGCTACCTATTCACTCAACATTCTCATTTTAATATTTAATATCTATCTCCCATTTTTCATTTGTATCTTGTTTCCATTCTTTATTATATTTTTTTTCAAATTTTTTTGACCAGTACCATTAGAAAACAATTCTTTGTACACTAATAGTCCAGATTAAATACTGTGTGTCTACTGGTGTTCATGAGCATGAAAATATGATATGAAGATATATGCCACCAGTTCCATTCAGAAATAAACAATCTTTTTACTGCAGAACTACTGAGCATTGTTGTAGGGAATGATATTTTATATATATATTTCATATATGTATATAAATGTATGTGCACACATACTCTAAATTTTAGCCATTTCCAAAACAAATAAGACAACTGAAGTCCAAGATAGGTGTGCTACTTTTCTTAGTGGAGGATTTCTGCTTCGAATTTGTTCATTTGTTTAAGCAATTTAATTTATGCTGATGTTCTCTCATGGGGTAGATATGCAGAGGTACATATTTTACTTTGCTCACTGTTGTAGCTGTTTATGTCAACATTTTACTTTGTTGCCCAACTTGTTCTGTTCTACTGGTTTCACCAAGAAAAGATAGTAAATTTGGAACATGCTGACAGTTATTTGTAGCATTGTAGTCACTGTTTAGAGCAACTCCTGACATAGCCTTTTCTCAAAGCAGGGTATTGGAAGGAGGATAATGTTTAAATGTAACACCCAGGGGCTGGTTTTGGAATATGGATATAATCAGTAGAGTTAACAGCATATATAAACTGTCAGTACTTTTTTGTATTTTATGATGCCATGGAGTTCTGCTCACTTAGACCATTTAGAGAGATTTTTCAGCTCAGAAAGTTTCATGTTAGGTTCCCAGTTCAGGTATAATAAATGGAAAATAATTCATTGGATGGAAAAATTTTATGTCAAAAATATATGTCTATACTAAAATAACCATTATCCTTAGGGTAATATGAAGGTAAAATACAATGCTACTTTTCCTGTTCTTTTTTCTTTCTTGAACTCCCTGTGTTTCTAACATTCCCAATTTTTTGTGACATGCATCAATCCTGCAATATTTCTATGCAGGCCACTTACATGATGACGGTTTACCCAGCATGTGAAAAAGACACCATGCATTTAGTCTTATGGCATACCTGTGAATCACAAGATGATAATATTCCTGTCTAAAAGAAATGTGTAGGGTGGTGGGGTGGAGGAAGTAAAGACAAGGAGATAAAAGGTCTGTAAATAAATAGGATATAAACTCACAAACAGTTACCTGATAAACCAAGGGGTCTTTCTTTTATTACTCACAAAACGAAGTGGCACTTTATAACAATTTTATACTGCATATCCCACAATGAAACCAGAGGATGAAAAGGTGCAATTAGCTATACATTGTGGTTAAAAAAAAAATTAACAGGTGCAGTTATGATAGTGATATTACATTTATAGCACTCCACTGTGCAATCAGTAGCTCGTAACACAGTACTGTCCCCATGCTGAAGTATTTGTACTCTAGTGTATTAGGTGTGGATGGCAAAGGTTTGGTATCGGGGATACAGTGGTGGCTTCTGTGGGGTGAGCTGGAAGGTTCCCCTGTGTCTGACAGAGCCAATACCAGCCAGCTGCAAGACAGACCCACCACTGTACAACACTGAACCCATCAGTGATGGTGAAAACTCTTCTGGGATAGCGGAGTCAGAAAGGGGAAAAAAACTGCTGCACAACAGCAGCTGAAGAGAAGATTGAGAATATGTGACAACAACAGCCCTACAGACACCAAGGTCAGTGCAGAAGGAGGGCAGGAGGTGCCCCAGGTGCTGGAACAGATATTCCCCTGCAGTCCATGGGGAAGACCATGGCAAGGCAGCTGTGTCCCTGCAGCCCATGGGTGTCCCTGGTGGAGCAGAGATCCGCCTGTAGCCCATACAGGATCCCACACCGAACAGGTGACTGCCCAAAGGAGTCTGTGACCCCATGGCAAGCCTGTGCTGGAGCAAACTTCTGACAAGACCTGTGAGTCTTTGGAGAGAGGAGCCCATAGAGAATCAGATTTGCTGGCAGGACTTGTGATCCCATGGGAAACTCACACTGGAGCAGCCTGTTCCTGAAGGATTGCAGCCCATGAAGTGACCCGTGCTGGAGCAGTTTGTGAAGAACTGCAGCCCCTGAGAAGGGCTCACGCTGGAGGAGTTTGTGGCACTGCCTTCTGTGGTAGGGACCTCATATTGTCCACGACCTCCATTCCCTGTTGCTGCTGGAGGGAGGAGGTAAAGAAAGCAGGACTGAAGCTGAGCCTAGGAAGAAGGGAGGGGTGGGTGAGAATGTTTTTTAAGAATTGGTTTTATTTTTCATTATCCTACTTTGATTGGATTGGTAATAGATCTGGCTAATTTCTCCAAGCTGAGACTGTTTTGCCCGTGAGAGTAACTGGTGAGTGATCTCTCCCTGTCCTTGTCTCATTCTTGTCTCATCCTTGCATGGGGGCTGAAGCACATGTCTTGTTAGGAGAGGCTGGGGGAGCTGGGCTTATTCAGGTTGGAGCAGAGATGACTTCATGGGAACCTAACTGCAGCTCAGTGATCATAGGGAGGTGGAAGTTGCTCAAGTTGGAGGTGTTCAAGACTCAACTGGATAAAGCTGTGAGAAGCCTGGTCTGACTGTATAGGTGACCCTGCTGTGAGCAAAATATTTTTAGGACTGGAGACATCCTGATATCCCTTCTGGCTCGAGTTACTCATTCTGATACAGTGGTTCCATTTCCTGAAAAACTTGAATGTACGAGAAATTTGATTGAATGGTGTTTGGCGAACACAAAATAAATTGACTTTTTCAGTTAAGAATGCAGATGCTTGGCATCACAAAGTGTTGTATATCGTACAATTGTATTTTATTTATTCAGCCTTAAATTGCCCTCAGTAAGTATAACAAAACCAAACAGTCACAGAGCTTAGATAATGAATCATGAATAAGTGAAACAGATAGATCACAGCAATACACGTAAATAAACTCCCATGAATGTTGTGAAAACTATCTAATAACAGCTAAGTTTACAGAAATATAAAAATAATTTCCAACAAGCCTGAAGTCTAGATTAAATAGATGATTTATTAATGAGAATATTTGATTAGTCTTTCTATATACAAATTGTGTATGGTAAACAGCTCAAGTTCACACATGGAAGTGAAATGTCATACTTCTGCTGTGCATGATTTGTATTCACCTGAAACTGCTTTAGAACACAAGTTGCTATGAAAACAGATTGCTATGCCTTGTCGACTTTTATTGCATTTTTAATTGATGCCTAAAGTTACAGAGTAACACTCATCTCTATTTTTCCATTAAATCTACATCATCTGACATGAAAATCTTGTCTAGCATTGCTTAGATATTCCAGGAACACAAAAAACTTACTTTTTATTTTCCAAACTACTTATTGCTTGCTAATGGAAAAAAGTTATCCAGCAAAATTTGTTTACCTTTCTTATAAGGCAGAACCATGTTGAATGCTCAAAAATTTTATTGTTTCAGCTTTTCTTATTGGCAAATAATGTGTATCAGTTCTTTTAACTGTTCCACATCAGAAAAGTAACCATCAGAATGTAACCCTTGGAGTAATAATAACGAAAATCATAGTCCTTTTATCCATGAAAACAGTGAGCCCAAAACCATAAGTACTAATAGAGAGAAAAGATCCTCCAGTTCTTCATTATCTAGCTATTTCTACCTAGGCAAATGTTTTCCCTATTTGACATTACTCTAAAGAATTTACACTGTCCTCTGCTTTTCCAGATAATATCTAAAAATATATGCAGTCACAGCCTGAGCCTGTGAGTATCTAATTTAGCTTCTAATTCAGAATATCTTTTAATCTTTCCTAGTCTCTGAAGTTTACATGTTTATTTATTTATTTTTATTTCCATTTATTATTTATTATTTGTTTGATTTTTTTTTTAAATTTATTTGGCCTTTTTCACTAGTGACATTCTGCAGGGCTCCATCTTATACCCCGTGCACTTCAATATATTCATAAACAACTTTGATACAAGACTCAAATGGAACACAAAGTTTGCTGATGGCACTAAATTGTGAAGAGTTTTTGACTCCCTCAAAGGCAGAGAGGTCCTGCAGAGAGACCTGGAGAAGTTAGGGGGCTGAGCAACCAACAACTACATGGAGTTCAACAAGAGAAATTACTGGATTCTGCATCTGGGATGGGGCAGCCCTGGATGTATGGACAGACTGGGGAATGCAGTGCTGGAGAGCAGCGCTGCACAAAGGGACCTAGGGATCCTGGTTGATGGCAAGCTGGACATGAGCCAGCAGTGCCCTGGCAGCCAGGAGGGCCAGCCCTGTCCTGGGCATCAGGCACAGCATCACAGCTGGGCAGGGAGGGGATTGTCCTGCTCTGCTCTGCACTGGGGCAGCCTCACCTCCAGTGCTGGGGGCAGTTCTGGGTGCCACAGTATGAGAAGGATATTCTGCTACTGGAGAGTGTCCAAAGGAGCGCAATGAGGATGGTAAAAGGGCCTCGAGGGGAAATTGTATGAGGCCTGGCTGAGGTCACTTGGTCTGTTCAGCCTGGAGGAGACTGAGGGGAGACCTCATCACAATCTACAGCTTCCTTGTGAGGGGAAGCAGAGGGGCAGGAACTGATCTCTTCTCTGTGGTGACCAGTGATAGAACCTGATAGAGTGGCCTGTAGTTGTGTCAGGAGAGGTTTTGTGTTGGGTATTAGAAAAAGATTCTTGTTCCTGAGGGTAGTTGGGCACTGAAAAGGCTCCCCAGGGAAGTGGTCATAGCATCAAACTGACAAAGTTCAAGAAGCATTTGGACAATGCTCTGTTTGAAAAATGTCCTGTGCAGGGCTGAAAATTGAACTCAACAATCATTGTAGGTACCTTCAAAACCAGGATATATTGTGATTCCGGGATTCTGATGTAAAAATGATGAGATAATGACTCAGAAATCAACACAGCATTACAGAGACCAATAATGAAACCTCTACTCTCATTATAAAATCTATAGTTTAAGCAAGACCCAAACACCTGGTCAATGCAGGCTATTTGAATTGACTCTTAACAGTCAAAACTGCCTGGAGAATGAAATGCTATTCACTATGGAAAGGTAAATGTGAAAACTAAGTATTAGAAAACTAGAATAGTTCCTAACTGTTCTTGGGTTTGGTATGGGTTTGGGGATTTTGGGGGCTTAGGAGAGGCTAGGAGGTCTTGGGAAGTTTTGGGGGATTTGGTCATTCTGTGGTTTGATTTTGTTTGTGAGCTTATTTTTCCATTTAGAATGAGAAATGGCCAATAACATCAGACTTTTTAGAAGCTTGAGGAATCCCTGTGTGTGATTAAGCAGCTCTAATATGAAAACTGATTCAGCATAAACTAAGGCAAATACTAATGGCCTGCTATCCAAGGAGGTATAAATCTCTCTTCAGGCAACTGAGTCAATGGATGAGGAACATGAACAGGAACTCTGGTTATTTCTGTATTATATTGCACAGCATGTAGCTCAAAATTCTCATTATGACAAAAGCCTCCATCCAGAAGATATTCAAAATATACTGATGAAAATTTGAGATGTTTAGTTTTAAAAGGCTGATATATTCAAGAGCAACTGAATGTGGATACTCTCAGAGACAGGAAAGAATTAAGTTTGCCTCTTTCAAAGATCTAGGGAGTTTTATAAAGACCAGACAGCTGTCACAACATGCCTATGTCCTCTTCTGGCTTTTTTGAAAGAAATTGGTATCTGAAAACACATTTTATGAAAATTTCAAACCTATAACTTCATTAAGATTTGGACAAAACCTGGAAGTTCAAAACCCTAAAGGAGATAAAGGGTCAGATTCTGGAACCCCATTGGTTCAGTGAGAGCTGAGATTACATTTTGCCTAAGCTGTGGCATTACTATGTTTTCTCTGGTTCCAGAGAACTCTAGAAATCTACAGATGTTTATATTATAAATGTTTATGGGATGTAAAGTTTGTTAGGATTTGAGAGCACTTACATAGAAGCTTTCTCAGTCAGAAGTTTCAAATTCACAACTAAAATCCTAATTAATTTCTACACTTTCCATCTTACTTTGTCAGAGAAACCTTTTCTTTTTCTTTAATCAAACACAATGCCCTAAATATGTAGAAAAGCCCAAATAAAGTTCTTTGAAAACATATCACCAACAGAGGTGAAAGAAGAGAACATACAATCTTCCCAGAAATATATCTGATAGAAAAGGTGAATCAAGACCAATTTAATAATATACTAAAAATGGATCCTATTCCTCTGCAGTTTTTCAGTAGCAAATTGTCCAAAGATACACAAATGCATAGTTTTACTGTATCAGCAATTGATCCCAGGACATGCCAGGACATTTAAAACTAGGTTCATGGAAATATACATTGAATCAGTGTCCTATGATGATTCAATTATCCAGACACAGTCTACTAGAAAAAGAGCAAAATTTTCCATTATCAACCAGTAGGAAGTGGAAACCATTTTTAGATAAGTCTTGGCTTACTTGCTTTTTTCCTCCTATTTTTGCTGTGGAAGGCTAAAGACTAAAGGCTACCAAGGTTCTCTGTTAGTAGGAACATATAATTTACTGCCAGTTTTTGAAAGAAGAGTGTGAATGCATGTGAAGAGGTGTTAATGTTGGTAAATATGTTGCATAACTAATCAAATATAAAATATTTTCCAGTGTCCATTATGTTCATTAACAGAAAAGTCACATTTTGCATATGTGCCTTCTCTTGTATTTGCAGAGCATCATGACTTTATCTTGGTGACTCTGGTCACCAAGCTAAGTGAATCTGATTTCTGTTTCATTTCACAGACAGTTGCATATTTGTTTCATTTACTGCTAAATAGCACACCAGAGCATTATGTTAATGTGCACCACTCACTGGTGTGGTAATCATCTTCAAACCACTGTAACTGTTAAAACCACAGTATTAAGTATAAGCACAACTTTAAAAAGCAATGATCAAAGGAGAAATGTGCAAAACCATACCATTTAGCAGGGGTTCATAATAAATGAATGAAAATTCTGCAATAAGTGTCTTGTTTCTGAAAGGCTTGACTAGAGCCAGCTTTCTACAAGCAGGAGCAACTTATTCCAGTGTTATGTGCAGAAAGAGAGATCATGGCAGCCTTTGGAATATTTCCATTACAAACAATGCTCAGTGTTCAGGTGAGTTTATAGTATGCTAATAAGATGTACTATAATAAATCCCTGCTTGTCATAGGGGGAAATGAATTAAAGTGGAGGACAACAGTGCTTTCAGTTCTGGGAGGTGTGGAACTAAAGCCAAGGAAGGACAGAAGCCCTTCACTTTGTCTCATCCGGCTCTCTTTAGTCTTTCTCATTTGAAATCTATCACCCTGAGATAAATGTGTAGTGTCTCTCTGATACACTGCAAAGTATTCACAGATCACAGCAAGCAGAGATTTTACAGAAGGCAGCACACAGGGAGTTCATGAACATTACTAAACAACCCATCCAAACAACTGCTCAGATAGATGGAATCATTTGTCTTTTCCAAAGGACTGCATTTCAGTGGGAAAAGTAGTCCAATTTCATACTTGCAAAAATGGAATTACAGGAGTATTTTTTGATATAAATCTAAAATAGTTTTTCAACAGCCAGTAAAAAACCACTGCTCCTCAACATCATCTTCCTTGAGAATAATATCACTCCCACTTAAAATATCTGTAGAGGAATAAACACACTTTTCATCAGTATCCTATATGATTTCTAATTTAAGATAAATTGCTCAATGCAAAAGAACATTAAAGCAACTCTTTCCTCTTTCTAATAGCCTTGATAAGGAGAAATACTCATCAACGATTAAGTCAACAGTCCAAAGAAGGCCTATCCTAACACCAACCTATGGAGACAACTTCATTGTGAATAGGCAATTGCCTCCAGGCTGTCTGCTAAAAACTGTTCTGAAATTACCAGGGGGAAAAAAAATCTCACTTGTGAAATCTCTCTCTTCTATTAGTGCAGGAAAGGTTTTTGGTAGTACGCAACATTCATTCAAAAATATGGAAATCATATTTAGTCACTGAATCCTCACTAAAATATGCAAGCTTCTTTTCACCATCTGTTACATTGTACCCACAACTGTCATCTAAACCTATGTTCATCATCATTGTCATCATCATCAAAAATTAAAAATAAATGCATTTTGAATGGAAAGCAAATATTTTTAAAAGTATGCCCAGAGTGCTCTTCTCCCGATTTAATGAACGTATTTCCACTTTCAGTTTTCCCAACCTGGCACAATACCTGCGCATCTCCTCTACTACTGTAATTCATTCCACAGATTAATAATAAAAAAAATTCCCCTTCTTGTTCCTTGCTCTCAAATAATCTG
>VXBQ01014013.1:35923-220134 GCA_013400175.1 Phainopepla nitens
GTTCCTTGCTCTCAAATAATCTGGTTTCTTTTTTTTTTTTTTTTACTTGTACGAATATATCAAAGTGATAATTTTGCATGTATTTGTGTGATTTAATCTGACATGAAATGAATTTTTAAAAATTTTATTAAAGATTTAACTTCAAAGAGGACTCTTTTATTTTATTCATTTCTCTGCCAGCTGTGTATTGTGCTTTAAATGACAGATTCTCTGTAACTAATCTGATGTAAGAAATGGCTGCTATGTTCACAAAGATCCTGTTACTTCTCAGGTTGAGAGCAGACTGTGGCCATGCTAAGATCTGAAACTCTGCAGGGGAAGAGATGTAATCTCTACCAGGAAACAGGGGTGATAGGCAGGAAGTCATGCCAAAAAAAACAGGCAGGAAAAGATATTTTATACTAAACTGAGTGGCCTACAGTAAACAAAGCATGTTTTCTGACTCCTGACTTCTTTTGCTCTGTATTGTCTTCTTAATCATCATCATCCCATTGAATCAACATCATTGACTCAAGAATGAATCACATTCTTAATCACAACGTTTATGATTTTCTCCAGCATACAACATTTTATCACATTATAAGGATTTTCCAAGCTCTTTCTGCTTTTATTCTTCGGTGCAGAGATAACTGCCACAAATAGCAATTCCCTTTAGGATTTACTGAAGTATTACTTGCAATCGTTGTGAATGTTGCAGAAGAAATCTAAATGCAGTCTTTGAAATGTTACAGAAGCTACAGAAATGAAACAGGATCCATTCCAGTTAAGCTCTTTCATTAATTTTGTTATGTTTGCAGCCACTGTAAAGTTTAATATTTTGCTTCAGCTTTTACTCCTTGATGTTTCATTTTTTTTAAATATCTTTAAGTTCTAATACTCTGAATTGGGAATTCACTTAGCTTTGAGATTGCAAATGTTTTTCACAGAAAATAAATAATAAAGAATATCCGATTTTATAAATTTAATACTTACATTTACAGATTTTCATCTGAGTTTCCTATATTACATTTCCTATACTACAGTGATAATGATTTTCTGCACTGCAACAGTGAACTTTAATTTAATTACCATCAAGCGCGGATCACTGTAGTATTTAAGACCCTTGCATTCTCCTAGGAGATTTTTCTGCAGTTGCTATGATGTGCTTCAACAGTTGGAAAGGTTTTACACTTAAATGAGCGTTTTCTGTTCTCATCCTGCCTGAGAAATAAATGTATTTTTTAGTTTCATTATTTTACCTTCATAATTAAAATAATTGCAATCATAGTTTGAAATCCTAGCTTACTGTGTTCTTGTCATGAAGTTAACACAAAAAAGCTCCCTCTGCACAAATAAAAAAATCACTTGGAGGTGCTCATCCTCCATAGTTAATCCAGGGCTTTATGGTAGTTAACAATTTAAACAGAAATGTCAAAAAAACATAAAAATTGCACTGATATCTGCACCTACGTGAAAAGTCATTTGCAGATGACACAAAACTAGGAGTGTCTGTCACCAGCTGCTTGTGTTGCCATTCAGTGACACCACAACAGGATGGCAAATTTCACAGGGAGGGTTCTTGTGAAGTTCAAAAAAAGGGAAATGTCAAGTTCTGCACCTGGGGAGGAATAATCTCCATGCACCAGGAAGGATCGTGGGAAGCAGCTCTGCAGAAAAGGACCTGGGTGAACTGGTGTGCAATCAAGCTGACTATAAACCAGCAAAGTGTTCTTATGACTAAGCAGGCTCCTGGATTCCATGAGGAAAAGTTGACAGATGATCAAGGGATATGATCTCTGCCCTCTGCTCAGCCCTGGTGAGACACAACTGGATCGCTGTGTCCAGTGCTGAAGCACAAAAACATTGAAAGGCTTGAAGCACCATTGCTACAAGCGAGGCTGAGAAAGAACAGATTGTTCAGCCTGGAGAGCAGAAGGCTTTCATTACTGGTGTAAGGCTTTCATCTCACTGGTGTGTGTAAGTTGCTAATAGATATAGTAAAGAATATTAGGCCAGTGGTGCCCAGTTCACAGGCCAAGAGACAAGGGGCACAAACTGAAATACAGAAAAACACTGGAAAACACAATCATCAAAGAGATGTGCCCAAGAGTGAGATCATGGGCCTGAGAGTGTTGTTCACCAAGATTGGAATGAACTCAGTCAGCGCCCTTAGGCACCTAATGCTGACTAAAATCGGAGACTGAGACAAATTCTCCAAGAGTAAAGAATAGAGAAAGAGTCTTGTCAGCTTGAAAGAAGCTTTAGATCCAGACCTGTTTCAATGAACAGCCTGATAATTCTATAGTTGTTATAAAAATACACAGATCGTACATTATATCAGGATCAGAGGACTGGAACACTTCTCTTATGAGGATATGTTGAGAGAGTTGGGGTTGTTCAGCCTAGAGAAGGGAAGGCTTCAGGGAGACCTTAGAGCAGCCTGCCAGTATTTAAAGTGGGCCTAGAGGTAACGAGAGACTGTGTATCAGGGGGTACAGTGACAGGACAAGAAGTAATGGCTTTAATCTGAAAGAGGGTAGCTTTAAATTAGATGTTAGGCAGAAATTTACTCAAAGGTAGCAAGGCACTGGAGCAAGTTGGCCACTGAAATAAGATACCTCATCACTGAAGGTGTTCAAGGTTGGATGGGGCCCTGAAAAACCTGGTCTAGTGGCATCCCTGCCCATGTCAGGGCCTTTGCAATCAGATGATCTTTAAGGACTCTTTGAACCCAAGCTCTTCCACGATTCTATGGTTATATTATATTCAGAACATTATCTTTGTGATTATATTCAAGCAAAATGGCAACTTTAAGTATGAAAGTGATGTTTGAAAGGAGAGACTAGGAAAAACATCTACAAGTTGTTACGAGAGAAATAGATTGTTTAGGACCTGATCCATCTCACTTATTTCCAATGTTTAGCTTCAGGTGAATCACTCCCTAAAATATCTATTTCTCACCACTGTAAAGTGAGACTCAATGACAAGCTCAGATATAGGTGTTGACATTATAAATACCAGAAAAAAAATCTATTAAAAAAAAGTTCCCTCCTTTTGATATATTCATAATGTGTACAGCATAAATTTAGGATCCTTAGTGAAACTTACACAGAGAGAAGAAGACTGCATACAGCAATCATTGCTTAATGTTTCACTTAGGAGAAAAAAAATAGAATCTGGAAAACATCCAAAATTATACATCTGTTCCTTTTAATTTACTGCTTAGAGGAATGGGCACACCAAAAAATCAGGGGAAAATTAATACATTTATTATTAATTGATATTCTCTCTATCTAAAACATTGAAATGACCCTTTCTGATAGAGAAAACCTCTGGCTACACCTTTAATGCTAGGAAATACAATCAAAATACTGGATGCTTGAGCCAGAAAAACACTGACACAAATGGAAATTATCCCAGTGTTTTTGAAGCATTAATTTAGAATTCCAGTGTGGATCTAATGGGGAAAAACAGGATGTAATTACACATCAGACAAAGTTAAATATGATTTATTCCAATTACCTCATTCTTGGTTGGTTTGGAATATTGTTTAGTAGTAAAATAAGTGAGAAAATGGGTGTGATCACATCTTTTGGATCTGACAAGGCAGAAAGGGAAAAAATATGTCAAAATAAGTTTGTAAATAATGTTTTGACAAAAGGATAACCTCACACACCAAAACGCCATATGCTGCACCTATAATTAATTAGTGCAGAGTGCAAAAATAAAAAAAAAATGAAGAAGAAGAAGAAGAAGAAGAAGAAGAAGAAGAAGAAGAAGAAGAAGAAGAAGAAGAAGAAGAAGAAGAAGAGGAAGAAGAAGAAGAAAGAAGAAGAAAAGTAAGAAGGAGAATGTGCACACTGCATTTACTGTAGGACTAATGGTAATGCTAAAAATGTCCAAAGGTTTGATTGGAGCAACCTGCACTGGTAAGGTGAAGTTGATGTGGTGAGTTTGATTAAGGCTGCCACCAAAGAAATAAGACTCCTTTTCCGTGGCTACAATTTGTATTGCTATTGCTACTCTACCAAACAGTGTAAGTTTGTTTTGTTTCCTGAGCTGAACATATTCTGGTTGTATTTCCTCATAAAATTTTGAGGTTCTTTGGAAATCTGAGGCCATTCATAGCACAATCTGCATTGGTTAGAAGCTGTGCTCTTTTTCTTTTTGACTTCTGGGGAATTAATTAAAAATTATACCATCACCACTCACTCTGACTGTAAAAATTATCAGGCAAGACTTTTTAATTGTTTAGACTGTTTTAAGAAGTACACTCCAGTGTAATGCCCAGTTTATTTTTAATATTTCAAATTTGGTGTAGAATAGGGAGTCTGCTGGTGTTCAGCTCCTAGCCCCTTGAAGTGTCCTTCCAGTACTTACTTTCCAATAGGATTAAAATTTTTTATGGTTCATTTCTTAAGATGGTTCCCTTCTTTTCTTCATTTGCCAGAATCACTGATTTTAGCTTCTATATTATCATCATGATTTAATTATTACCTGCTGTTTCTATATGTGCTTGTACCTATTCATCTGGGACATTTCGTAGATTGTAAGTACTCGTTATTCTTTTTAGCAAATTATTTCTGGTTAATGTAATTTATAGATAACTATGATAAACAAATACTTATGAATAGAAAGTTAGCAGGATGACAGGGGTGAGTTATGCAGCCTCTTAAATGTGTCTGATGTGGTTTTCTACCACAGCTCTCATTTTGTAGAAAATGGATCATGTGTGGTCTTTTCAAAGAGCTGCTATTATACCAGACACCAAGTCAGTCTCAGCTTGTTTAGTATTCAGTATAAGGTAGGGAGGTTCCAGCTGGGATTAGGGAATTAATTAAACAGCCCATGTTTGACCAAGGTAGCTGACTATCAGTCTGAGTAGGAGTGATCCAAATATAACAACCTGTAAGTGCCCACTGCATTTGGCCTGGGGGAAGACCAGCAAGGATAACTGCACTGATATCTAAAAATCAGATTTGAAAGACAGAGCAAGCAGAGGGAGAGAAAAGAGCAAAGCTGTGCCTCTTTTGAAAAAAAAAAAAAAAAAAAATCCTAATAGGCAGAAATCTGGAGAAGCTGCTAAAGGAGAGCTCCCAACAAAGTGCTGGGGGGGCTCAAGGCTATGTAGGTTTTATGTTTTAGGGCCACCTGCAGAATTATGCTGCTGGTTACTCAAAACAAGTGGCTTGTTTCCAGACCATTCAACTAAAAGGGCATCAGTTTTACACTGAGGACAAGACAGGCATATATATTGGTTTGCAGGTTAGCCAGTCTTTAGAGATGTCTGATAGGAGCCCTGAGTTTAAGTGATGCTTGATAAATGTATTCTTCATCTTGAAGTCTGCCCCATCTTGAAAGGAGGAGGTGAACAGAAGATGCAACTTAGATACCAAAATAGCTTTCTCAGTAAAGTATAAATGTTGCAGGAGTGCACACACCTTTGAGGGAATAAATATCCCAAACATCTTTAAGGAACTTGGGAAGTGAAGAGTGTTTTCTGCCAAGCTTCCAGGAACCTGAACAGGAGTGAGTGCAATGCCAAATTCAGCTAAAGGATTCTCTGGCATCTACAGACGAATATTTTTTCTGCATTTTAAGAGAGTCAATAGGCCTCTTGTTCTGAATAAACCTACACCATCACGCTATTGTCTTTTTCTCTCAGACTGTAGATCTTAGCAGCAGTTGAGATGTCATGGCAATATTTCCCATTTGTATCATAAAGAGAGCTATACTGTCATATTATGTGACTTGTTAATTAGAAAAAATATTTCACATTGTGTTATGAAGATAAGGAAGAAATCTTTCCAGCAGTAAACTGTGCTATCATCAATGCACTGTAGTACTCAGTGAGTATGGTAGTTGTGAGAATGCACCTACTGACTTCCTGAACTTTTCATGTGATAAAAGTTTGATATTAGGATACTAAGTTTGAGAAACCAGTAAGGTTAGCATAGGGGAACCTTTTGGAAGTCTTCTAGTCATACAAAATCCAGAAAATATTGATTTTTTTAATATATTTTCCAGTTTATTTGCATTTTGTTTGTCTTTTTATGGCATTCTTTTGAGAAAGTGGATCCGAGTCATTCTTCAGTAGACACGTGGTTGTTGTGAGGCATGTGACAATGCTACATAACTGCTAATACAGTCAGTGTGAGAAGAACTTTTAAGATGCATATCACTTCTGATAAAGAGCATGAAATACTACTAATGTCATATCAGGATAAAAAGGTATTGGTAAATAACTCAGAAATAGTGCAGGCTTTAAAAAAAAGAACACCTAAAAGTCTTTTCAGATCCTTTACTTAGTTCTTATCCATAAAAATATCAAACACTTCAGTAAAACTCAGCAGCAAATGAATTACTTTTCTAAGTGAGAGAAGGTGGAGTAATGAAGCTAATTAATTAAATAAAAAGTTGATATAACTAAAAATGGACACGTTTTTCCAACCATGGACATGTTCTATTTAAACAATGTCAGATATCTAATAGCAAAATAATGAAAAGTAGAAGCACATTTCAAAATATTTTTTCCACTTGCTGTGAGCACCAGTCTTTAAATTCTGTGAACATAAATGGTGACTGAATTATGGTATAAAGTGAAATGAATTTTGTAGGATCAGCTGCATCTCAGAAAATAATGTATGACTCAAACCTTTATGGTTTAATTCAACAAAAATGACACGAAGTCCTAAGCAGGAAACTCCCTTCAGAAAAGGTTATTTATTGGACATCAGAGTCAGAGAAAATTATAAAAATACAACTAGTCTCTTGATCTTTGTCAGCACAAACACATTCACCTTTCTATAAAATGATCATACGTGCTGTGTGAATTAGTAATATCAGCACATCATGTAGAATAACTGAAGGTTCCCATTCCCTGTGTCAGTGGACACTGAGTGCTTACTGCTACTGACACAGAAAGTTAGTGATTGCATGGGATTCTGGGTTCCCCCTTATACTGGGACCCACAGGGTTACATTCCTTTGTCTTTACACATGGGATTTCCTTGCCTTTGATGTTTTATCCATGCAGCTCTTAAGGCAAGACACCTTTTAGACACAAAGTAAAAAACAAGATCAACTAAGCTGAGCTCTAGTTGGTATCAGCTGGCCAGATTTATATTCTGGAATGTCAGAGTAGGTGGATTTTCAGATGTGCTCCAGAAGCAGTGCTTTCTGCACACACATGAACCTATGAAAATAGTTCCAGACCTTCTTTAATTATGAAAGCTACATGACAATTCATAGAGCACATTAAATGAGACTAGAACTGTGTTGTGTCCCTAAGCGTCACAAACGTGCTGTGCCAGATGAGCTCAGGATACAGCTGCGGCAGCTCATGCTGGCAGACATGCTTTTTATAGATTGCCAATGCATTCCCTTACCTAAAGTGCAGGTAGAACAAAGACTTTCAATTTAAAGGAAAAATACTTTTTTGAAAACTCCTGATCTCTTCAAGAGAAGGAAACTCAGGAGAAACAGTTTATTTCAGAGGTACCCAGGAGGATTATATCCCTAGAGCTTGTTCCTGGAAGCTGTTGACAAGCTCAGGGGAACAATTACTTCCAACAGGTATGTCAGTGTTTGTGAGACAAGAAAGCTTCTGCAGAAGAAAGCACAGGTGTAGTAATCAGAGGCTGCAGTGAAGCCTTTTGATAAAGTCCATTCTTTTCATGGTTCCTGTTCAAGATTCCCATGTTGGGACATGTATTTAAATAATTGTAGGCAGTCAGACATATACTATTGCCAAGTGAAGCACATATTAACAAACAAGGAGTACTGCACAGTCACTTCATCTCTTGACACTCTAGTTCTACCTTTATGAAGGTATATTTGACCACAGAAATCAGAAATTTTATAAGACTACCATTAACCTTGAGAAAGTCAATGAAAAGGTATCCATCTATCTCAGTAGTGTTAGGTTCAGAGTGGAGAAGATTCAGTAACACCAGAAAAGCAAGAAAACACAGAAACATTTATATGAAATATTATTAAAAAATAGTTTAGAGGAGGGGAAGAAGATGCTTAAGATTATTTTCAGGATCTGGTTTATTTGCTTCAAAAATTAGTCAAGGACTGTACTCTTCCCATGAGGCATGTTGACACTATAGATTTTCATTTGTTATCTCCCTCATAGAACAGTTTAAATTGTGCACTGAATTAGATCTATATATCAGCTGTCCTTTTTTACTTCATTGGTGGTCAGTTAAAAGGAGAATTTAGTTCAATGTCGCATGAGAGGACAATGTGTCTAGTCCAGCTCTTATGTTCAAGAAATTTTCATGTTCAAATGAAAAACATTTCTATCCAGTGAGGTTTTCATGGTTTGGCTGGCAGAGTCAGGACTGATCTGACTAGTGTTGGTGGCAGCTGTGACAGGTTGGCCTTGACAGGCTGCCAGACCCCCTCTCAGTTGTTCTCTCACTACACCTTCTCAGTAGGACAAAGGGAGGAATTAAGCTTGATAAATTCATGATTTGTGATAAACTGTGTATGAAAACTGAATATGAAAAGGAATTTATCCAGCAATTCCTATTGGCAAGCAGATGTGCAGACACTCTCTAGGGAGCAGGGCCTCAGTATTTGTAATGACTACTTTGGAAGAAAAATGTCATAACATGATGTCATACGGTCTGCAGGGTCCCCTTGATCAATTTGGGTCAGTGTCCCCTCCCAGTCTCACACCTACTTCCAGCCAACTGGCCTTTGGGTGTGGAGAGGCAGCCTTGATGCTGAACAAGCAGCAAAATATGATGTCTTATTAATACCGTTCTAGCAAATGCACAAATGTAAAGCACAGCGCTGTATGGGCCACTGTAATGACAGGTAACTCCACAACAGCCAGACTAAGTGCAGGAGTTTATCTCTGAATTGACAGCTGGGCTAAATTACCTCCAGAGGTCAATATTTCCATAATTCTAGCATTCCTTTCTTACATCCCAAACTCTTGTGCTCTATACAATCAAACTGGTTATAGTGATTGACTTTTACCCTTTTATTACTGCATGAAGGTCATAAAATTGCTAAAGTTTCTCCTCATGACACCAAAAATCTCTTTTTTGTTGTTTCATTTACAGACTTGTACACCTGCAAAGACTATAAGCTGAAATCATGCACACAAACTACACCATAATAATTGTGAGTCACCTTCAAATATCAAAACCCATTTGACAGTATCCAGGTCAGCAGACAATTTTAACCAAAAGATAATCATACATTGACTGCTATCTTGCTTTGTAACCTGACAATGCTTTGGCCTAAATTTCTGTCTCTATTTCTTCAACATGCCTTGGGGGACACTATTTCAGTTTTATCTTTGCAGAGGAAATGAGAAAACTGTCTTTATTTGTCTTATGGCTCATGGAATTAAAAAAAAAGAAAAGAAAAAGAAAACTGCTCATCCCCTGACTTGCAAGAAAATCTTTCCTTTTAGTTTAAGACAAATAGTCTTTTAGGAATCACACACCATAATGCTCATGAAGGAAAAAATAAATCTGAAAGACTTCTGAAGCTTTTTAAGTCATTACCGCCCCATTGTCATCACCTTTTCATTTTCTATTCAAGTGAAAAGCTAGAAATTGCATGACCCATTTCCTATACAGTTGGAAAACCCAGTTTGTGTTTTCTTTCTTCAGATTCATTTCACTGAAACTGTCTGAATTCTTCTAGACAATGAATGTCATTGCAGTTAGATTTACATCTAGGAAACCCAGGAGATAAAAGGTCATTTGTGAAAGAAATCCAAACACATGTTTACTGACAGCAAAATAATGTTTAAAGTATTGTGTAAAACCATCACATTAAGTTTGGAAAAATAAAATGTTTCAGTCGTTTCCTAAAAAGTACTTTCCAAAATTAGATGAGGTGGTTTTTTTGCAATGGAAAAATTGTCTGTTTTCACCTTTTTTTTTCTGTCTTCTCAAATAATTCCTAGGGCAGTGGCCCAGCAGGAGCTTTCCATTAATATGTCCCTACAGGAGAACAGACTCCTCAACTTCTTTCAAGAGTTTAAGAGCCTCCTGAGCTATTATGTTGCTGAATGTATTCATGATGTAGGAAGCCGAGGATGAGGACAGCTGTTTCCAGCTTGTTTTCAGCTGTAATCTGATCTGTGAGGCAGAGATGGCCTGCTTGCTTGTTTCAATTCTAAACTTCATTGCAAGAAAAGTGTAGGGGTTTACTTCCTTTTCTACAGCACTGGGGAGGGAACGTCGATGTGTAGAAGATACAAAAAGGAAATTGATAGTTAATTCTTTTCCCTGCAAAGAAGAGAAGGTCAAGGACCCTTTGAGAGGTTGAGAGGGCCTTGATAGCAGAAATTGAATTTCACATTATCAAATTCATTGTCTTTAGTTTTTTAAATAATCTCGAGGTTTTTTTTTTTTACCAAATAATTAATATCAACTTTAACCAAATTTAACAGTTACAGCGCTCACAAAAGCATTACTTAAATGAAATTTGGTAAAGGATGGTGTGTTAACAACCAGAGAAAAGCAACTTATTCAGTATTAAACATCAATTGCATATTTAAGGTGTGAATTTACACATAAGGGTTTGGCTGACTTAGTTGCTCATGCATGTGTTTGTTCATCTTTGAGAGATCCTTTCCTTTTGCATCTAGATTTTTTTCCAAAGGTGGATGATTGTTTTCTTTTTTTTAATAGCCATTATTACAAAACTCTTTCTTTTCCTAATCAGGGAAAAAAATCTTTACTTCAGACTACAAAAGGTACTAAATAGAAAGGAAACACTATTGAGTGAATTACAAAAACTTCTCCCAGATTTAAAAAAAAAAAAAAAAAGAGGCCTGGGATTTAGTTCTGGGCAACAAAATGGGCCTGCAGCTGAAGTGTCTACAAGTATTCTTACTCCCTCTTTGAAGAGCTAGTCATGACAATTCATCAATTATAAGTTTTTACTTATTATTGAAATAGTTGAATATTTCCCTTCCATGTAGCTTGACATGACCTTGTCCAGATCTCTTCTGCACACTTTCTGTGACTACTCCATTCCTTATTCACCTCATTTCTAGAGTCAGACTTCAGGAATTGGTTCAGCCTTTTTCTTTTTTCTTTTTTTTTTCTTTTTTTTTGGTATCTAAGAATAAATGCTCTCAGTGTGACATGACACTTGGTTACTAGACAATTCAGTGATTGACACTACAAGTCAAGATGGTCTCTACAGCAAATTTAAACATATTATATACCAATCAGAATGAAAAATTCACAGTTACATTTTTAAGTATTTAATTCCTTCAGGATTCACTCCTAATAATCAAGTGCTACCATAGTTACTGCCTGCCAGATTTTTTAATCTCGTAGCCTTAATTCTACTTCAGAGAGCCAGGCAGCTTATTCAGAGTATTTTTAGTATCTAGAGACTTTTTTAAAATAGTAAGTCAATCTTCATCTCCAGCAGGTTGCATGAAGTTCTTCATCATCCCTACTATTTGAAATAACAACTCCATTTAGACCCCTACTTAAACATGTCTTCTAACAGAGACTTTCCACAGACTGCAAGAATTTAGGAGTATACCACCTGTGCCTTCATCTTCCTCACCCTCTTCAAATTTACATGCTTTCTGTTGCAAACTGCGTCGGAAAATAGGCATATAGATGACTAAAACCCACTATTTTGTCGTTTTTCTTTCCACTGCTCTCATGCCTCTTAAGGCTTGTTTGCACAATGAAATAATACAGAGGTGTCTAAGATAATATAGAAAAGACTAGAAATCCCCCTGGTTCTGTGCTCCTGATTCTGGGATTTTGGTATGATGCTGCAACTGAACTGATTGATATTGTCTTTCCTCCAGGCTAACCGGTGTGGCTCTGCTGCTTCCAGCCTGGCTGAGCTACACATGACATCAATACAGGTTTATGCATTGGCAGCTTATGCCCCACACAAACCTGTGTTAGACCTTGATGTATAAACCACCTTCTTCCTTCTGAGTTTCCCCACTGTTATACTCCCAAGGGGAAAGGAAAGGATCTCCAGACCTTAGCCCATGTAGATGCCCAACTGGATGTCCACAATGCTGCTCCCACATACCCCATAATTAACAGCTTGACCAATAATGCCCGTAGATATCCACACTCTCAGTTCTCTAGGCACTGAATATCACCCTACTTTTTGATAGGCAGAAAGAGAAAGAAATTGGACTCTGTTGGTTTCAGGTGGGGTAGAGTTAATTTTGTTCCTAACGGTTGATATCGGGCTGTGTTTTGGATTCGTGCTGAATGCAGGGTTAATATAGAGGTGTCTTTGTTATTGCCGAGCAGGGCTTGCACACAACCAAGGCCTTTTCTCTGCCATGCTGGCAAGGAAGTTAGAAGTACACGGGAGGTTGGGAGGAGATGCAACAAGGATGAGTGACCTCAACCGACCAGAGGGATATTCCAGACCATATGGCATCATGCTCAGTACCTAAAGTGGGAGAAAGAAGTAGGAAGGGGGCAATGTTTGGAGTGACAGTGTTTCTCTTCCCCAAGTAACCATTACCCATGATGGGTCCCTGCTGTCCTGGAGATGGCTGAACACCTGCCTGCCCATGGGAAGCAGTGATTTAATCCCTGGTTTTGCTTCATCTGTGTGTGTCTTTGGCTTTCTCTATTGAACTGTCTTTATCTCAATACACAAGTTTTCTGGCTTTTACCCTTCTGATTCTTTCCCTGATCCTACTGGTGGGGGAGCAAGTGAGCAACTCTTGGCTGCTGGATGGGGTTAAACCACGACAGACTCAAGGAGCTGAGTGAAATGTTTGGTTTTGGGAATAATACAAAAAGTCCACATTATAAATATTCCCTAAGTGTAGAATTTGAACTCAGTAAAACTGGTGGAGAAGGATTTCAGCTTTAATTTAGGATTACAAATTAAGTTTTAAAAAATTATAGTTTTATATGTATACACAACTGCTTATTTATGTATTTATATTTACACCTATATTTAGGAAACAGGGACACTCTTTCCCATATTTTTTCTGTTCTGATTCATTTTTAGTCTCATTGTGCTGGTTCATTTGGTCAGTGAATCTATTCTAAAATTGTTCTCAAATTCATTTTCCTTGCTTTTGCAGATATTCTTTCTAATTACTGAATACTTCTAGGTTGTTTACATCCTTCCCCAGATAGGTCTGAATTTTTCATTCTCTCTCACAATGCTTAAATATATTGTCTTAGCCATTTTTTTTTCTCTTATCCACTCCCCCAAAACCCGCCTTTCTTTACTGTCCATTTTAATCTGTATTTTGAGCCCAGGAAAGATTTCCCCAGAGTAGCAGCAAAAATGGTATTATGAATATTCATAGATTGCTATGATCTTGGAGTTTTAAAATAGAACTGACTACTGTCATAGCAATTCTTATTCTTCCTGGTATAAAATATTCAGTCTTGCTGATAGTTGATCTCCATTATCTAGGGCACCGGGCCTTTCTTTTTTTAGGGTTTTTTTTTTTTTGCAACACTTTTTGAAGTTTTACTTATTAATTACTACACATCATACCAAGACATTGTAATTTAGCACTTTAATAGCCTTTTTCCTCTTTGAGCTAGTTGAAATACTAGGGGAAAAAAATATTGAAGTGATTTGATCTGCTTGTGGAGGAAAATTGGAATGGTCATTCACTGCATAATCCACTTGGGCATTTTTTGCACAATAATTTCTATCACTTTTATTAAACATAGTCAACTTTCTTCTAAACCTTTCTGTCTTTTGAAACTTTCATTTCTAAAATGCAATCTGGGGAAAATGCTCCATCTTGTTCCATAAATTCAGTTTCTAAATGGAGAAAGCAACTTTTGTATTTGAAATAATATGTTAAGCTATAGAGGTCACATGTTGCTCTCTAAACAATCCTGAAAGCAAATTCCTCCATTTTCTTCCTTCTTCCTCACTCATCAACTGTTATGAGTTATGCAGTATTAGAACTAGATCACCTTTTGTTAACAAAAATTAATGTCTCTCTCCCAAAGAGATAACAGGAAGACAGACTGTAAATGAATAAACATATATCAAGTGAGCAAAATAACCCCAAAATACTGTGCTTAATGTAACACAAAGCAATATGGCACTGTGCTTAATGTAACACAAAGCAATATGGCACAACTAGCTGCTTTTAGAGTTTGGCCTTCCTATAAGTTTCGGAAACTTTTCTTTAGAGCCCTCTCATAATGCTCTTTAAAGGACTCTTTTTCCCATACCTAAATGTGAACTCAATTACCTACTCACGTGCCATGTATTATTAGAGATTTCTTTTCTCTTCTTTAGATCTAGAACTCTAACAATGTTACATTTACCACAATGGACAACAAAGTCAGTTGAAGGAGAAATTCTGCGTTATAACACTTTGTTAGATTCAGTATTTATTTAGATTGTTTTCTCTAGAAAGTTTGGATTTGTATGACAGTGACTTTTTTGCCTGTGTCTTTTTTTTTTATCCGTATCTGTGACCAGTTTTGCTTCTGGGACTTTGATTTGTCTATAAGTCATGCAGAGCGTAGTGACTTGCAGTTCAGATATGGCAAGTAAAGACATTTCAAGCACCTAATTTAGCAGATAGAAATATCTTTTCAATTTAAGTTGCACTAGGGGGAGAAGGACTGTCCTAGAAAACAAAGTAATGAGCCCAAGGTAAAAAGGGTTATTGAAGTCATTGGGATGAATAGTGTCTGCAAAGAAAGGGAAGCATAAACACAGAGATCTGTGATGCTAATAAATCAGCAACGTGTAGAGTCTTATTTTATAACAGAAAATAATGCTGATATACAGAGATTAAACATTTTCTACTGCATTGTGGTCTAACTCTCACTAATCAACATGGGCATACAGAAATCTTCTAGGAAAGACAGAGACAAACGCTAAAAAAGTTATAATGTTTCTGAAGTGACAGATAGTAATTTGGGCCGAAAATAATTTATAATTACAGTTAGCAGATCTGCTTATTAGTGTTTTCAATCCCTGGTTGCCACTTGGACGCTGACCCATTGACTGTAACTCTTTCGATGCAGCCATGCAGACAAGGTGTTATCCAACAGTCCAATTTTCAAACCTATATCCCTCCAACAGAGGGGCAAGAACGTTATGGGGGTATCAAAAGCCAATCAGAAGTATCCATATACAACATATGTGGCTATCTCAATGTCTTGGACTTCCGTATGTTTCAACATCTCTTCCAGGATGACCTGTTCCATGATCTTACAGAGCTGAGGCTCATTAGTCAGTAGTTCCCGGTGTTCATCCTATTTTGCTTTCTAAAAAGGGACACGGTGTTTCAATTTTTCTAATCATCAGAGACTACCATGACTTATAAGGTATGATGGAGAATGGTTTGGCAACTCTATCAGTCAATTCCCTCAGGACCGTGGGATATATAATCTCAGGGTCCATGGATATACATATATTCAGGTTTCTTATGTGGTTTCTAACTTGATCTTCACCTATGATGGAAAGGACTTCACTCCCTATTCCCTAACTTCAGATTCAGGGACTTAAGAGATGTGGGAAGAATGATTACCATTGAAAACTGAGGCAAAAGTGCTGAGCAAATCCTTTTTCATATTTGTTGTCACTGTTTCTCCTGGTGATGTAAGGTAGTTAGGAAATACATTTTACTCTGCAAAGAATAAAATTTCAGATGTCATGGAAAGTTACAAACATTGAATTTTCTTATTCATTAAATGTATCTGATTTCGAAGGCTGATTTTCAGGATTTTTATATAGTTGAGAGGAAAGGGTTAAGACATGGAGATTTGGTGAGGAGGAGGGAATAGTTTCTCTCAAAGTGACCTTGCAGCTAGGAAAGGTAAAAATGTCAGTGTGAGAAAACTCCATTTATTATGCCTATTGTTGCTCATCCTCTGCCCATTTTAAGAAGTAGAATTCCTGTGAAGAGATAACACACTCTCAGACACATGTGGAAGCCTTTTGTTACAATGAGGCAGGTGAGCCTCTGCCCTTGCTGTCAGCTAGGATGAACTGAGACGAATGGAGCCTTGTGTGTCTGTGTGTGTTAGTGAGGCAATGAATTAAATCTACTCTTTGCATTTTGGCTGTGGTTTGATGGTTGCCCTTGGTTACCTGTATGTGTTGACTCACAACACATATGTACACAAGAAATGTTTTATTTTACTCTACAGACATTTTATTCGACAACCATTTATTCTTTTGCTCAAAAAACCCACACTTATTTAAGGTGGTAGATTAACTTTCTTTTACTCTACTTTGCCTTATATGAATGTATCCTAGAATCGTAGAATTATAGAATCATGATTTGACAGAATGGTTTGGGTTGGAAGGGACCTTCAAGATAATCTAGTTCCAAACCTCCTATGCCATGGGCAGGGGCTCTTTTCACTAGATTCTCTCAGCCTGTATTCTTTGGAGAGGAGCTCCAGTCCTCTAATCATCTTTGTGGCCCTCCTCTGGACACACTCCAACAGGTTTACATCTTTCTTGTAGTGGGGACCCAAGAGCTGGATGCAGCACTCCAGCTGGGGTCCCACAAGAGCCAAATAAAAGGAGAGCTTCACCTCTCTTGACCTGCTGGCTACGTTGCTATTGTTGCAGCCAGGATGCAGCCAGCTTTCTGGGCTGCAAGCACACATTGCTAGGTCACGTTGAGCTTCTTGTCAACCAACACTCCCAAACCTTTCTCCTCAGAGGTGCTTTCAATCCGTTCTCCACCCAGCCTGTATTTGTGCTTGGGATTGCCCTCCCCCAGGTGCAGGACCTTGCATTTGGCCCTGTTGAATGTGATGAGGTTCACACAACCCCACATCTCCAGCCTGTCAAGGTCCCTCTGGATTGCATCCCTTCCCTCCAGCCTATCAACTGCACCACACAGCTTGGTGTAATCAGGAGGCTTGTCAAGGGTGTACTTGATCCAACTGCCCATGTCTCTTGCAAAGATGCTGAACAGCACTGGTCCAAATGCCTATCAGTTCCTGAGGAACTCTGCTCATCACTGATCTCTCCTCGGACATCACATCATTGACCATAGATTTTTGAGTGTGGCCATCCCGTCAATTCCTTATCCACCAAGTGGTCCATCTTTCAAATCCATTTCTCTCTAGTCTGGAAACGAGGATGTCTTGCAGCACAATGTCAGATGCTTTGCACAGGTCTAGATAGGTTATGTCAGTTGCTTTTTCCTTATCCACCAATACATTAATCCCTTTATAGAAGGCCACCAAATTTATCAAGCATGATTTGAAGCCTTAATGAAGCCATGTTGGCTGTCATCAACCACCTCCTTATTTTCCATGTGCCTCAGCATGGCTTCCAGGAGGATGTGCTTCATGATCTTGCCAGGCAAAGAGATGAGCCTGTTCCAGCCTTCAAACCTCTGCAACCCCACCAACACGATTGATGCAGGAATCTTTGAGACATTGAAGATGCCTCTCAACCAAGAAGAAAGAAGTATCTGTTCCTCTCTAAGCTATTCTTATGGCGAATGTAAAAAGAAAGCTTGTGAGTGTTTCTAATTTGCTTGTAAATATTCAATTTAAACGCCTTCACCAGCAGCAGAAACCTGGATGTTTTCACACAGAAATGTGTAAAAAACCACACATTTATAAAACTGAGCAATGAGAGTAGTAACTGCTAGTGATGGGGTAAATAATAAGAGACTGAGAGGTTTTTTCCTTAAGCTCTGGCAGCTGTTTCTGGAGAACTGACTGATCACAGTCCAGGTAACATCATAGTGGGTGCAATTGACCATACTGTTGTCCTACATCCATTTCTACCTACTTGCATAAAGGGCTTTCATATAACCAGATGTTAAGAAACACAAAATTAGATTAATTTGAGTGCTGTTATCTTAACTGGTATAAATTACCAGTTAATAATCTTTGCTGATAATAACGCTGATAAATCAACCTAAAAAGATGCTATAGGATTATGTTCCTAAACAATATTTAGGTGAAAAGGATCCTCTGAAAGTAAAACTTATGTTTACATAGGTTATGTTCTAGAAGCTACAATCACAGCTGTAAGTTTTCTCAAGTAGAAGTACAAAAGGCTGTGGCTTAGCTCCTAGCTTTCAAATTTTTGTTGTTTGGGATTTGGGAATTTTTTGGTCTTTATTTCATTTGTAGAGAGAATTATTAAATATTGTAATTTTCAATTCCCATGGTTGTGTACATCTTCAGATACCTTAGACATAAAGAAAAGGTCTGCAAAGTACTGAAAAGCAATATCCTTGAATTTCTATCAGAAAGAACAATTATCAATACTTTAGATTACAGTCTTTGTGTTGCTAAAATGGAATTTTAATTAGATAGGGATAAAAGCATGTGATTTGCTGTGAGAAAGCCTTATCCATAAAATATTCTTTTTTTAGCAGTAATATTCACTTCTGTACTGGCTGTTTAGGAGCTCTTCTTATGACTGCGAAACATCAGCTTCACATATACAGAACATCAAAATCCTTGCTTGCTTCAGGTGGATTTTTCTGTTATCACTGCTCCCAGAGTGGCCTGTTAAGCTGGATAAATATGCTATCTTTTTTTCCAGAGCATAATAGAGTTGTTAAAGGCGATACATAAAAATTACTATCTACAAATCATCCATTTTTGCAAAGCACATGAAGAAGAAAAGACATCAACAGCATTTGCAAGTAATTACAGTGGTTTGTGATTTATATTTTTTTCTTTTCACTAAAATGTACTGTGTTTTCTGGTTGATAGCTATGCGTCTGCAATGGCAATGTACTGCTTACACATCTGTAACACTGTTTGCAATGATTCTCTCCTTCCTTATTCTTCTGCATCCAGTTAGTGAGGATTGTCAGAAAATGTTTAACATATATTCTAATAAAGAATTCATCCCTTTTTATGAAAATACCAAAGTTATTTATTCTGTATGTATACATTTCTTTCAATCTCCTCTTTCTTCTGTTACCTGGTCGAATTCACTGGTATTCACTGAAACAAACTCACCTTGGAATGAGTCTAAATATTTCATAAGCTTGATTTAATTGCTGTCATTTCCAATAGCTTCTCTACTCAGGGGACATTCTTTTTATAGGAACCCTACTGGATTTTTTACTGTCAATAAAAAATTTTTTAGACATCATTAAGTTAGATTTTAAGGGTGAATGAACCTCTAGAGTTTTTCTCCTGATGGCTGTTAATTTTAAATCTACAATATTTATTTCTCTTTCAAATCTTAGATTCATTTCAGGCTTAATAAAACAAACAACAGTAAAGGAAAGTGTAAACCTTTAATATTTTTTATTAGTGTGTCAATCACCATTGTGTAGATAATCTGCCACAAATACTTTTATTTTTTCCAGGCATTCTTAAAACATGTGGAAGTGAGAAAAAAATAACATTTGAAGAGATTCCACAACCTAATATTAAAGACCATGCCATAGTGTCATTCAATTACTTCTTTCTGTTTATTATTTGGTTTAATTTTATTATAAACTCTTTACCAAAATGAAGTTTAAAAATGCATTCATTTATTGTATATCACATTTTTGACATACAAACTTGTAAGATTTTTCAGTCAGAAAATATCAAATGCTATTAAAGTCGCAATGAAGTCTAAGATTCTATACCCACTTTGCAAATTATTAAATGAAATATTACTTCTAATCTTTCCTTGTTTTCCCTGTGTATGTGTATCTGTGTTTATGTGTTCAGATAATACATCGAGCCATAAATACATGTGGAAATAAACTTGCCCAGCCACATGAAATGACAGTATGCTTGTTCACAACAATATGGAGAACATATGTGATTGGCCAAAAGGTAAGTGCATGAACTAGCACTTTAAGAGGAGCACAAAACTTACTTAGAAAAATGAAGGATGATCACAGGGAAAAGGAAAAGTAAAGGTAAGCGGCATAAAGATCCCAGTTGTTATTCCTCTGAAACAGCTTTCTTTCAATGTTGTAGAGAAAGTTCCAACCAACACAGAATCACAGAATGACTGGGTTGAAAGATCATTGAGTCCAACCCAGTCATGTGTCCTATGTAAAAGCGCAGCATTGTAACAAACATCAGTGGATGTGTTCATCAGGAAAATCAAAAGGATGCCTGATAGGTAGTATAAGAACCACATGATCTCAATGAATGAAGATCCCCGTGGTTATACTCATGTTTTGTTGTGTCTGGCCTTTTCCTGTAAAACCAGATCAAATGTATTTTTTGTTAATGTGGGTCTGAAAAATACTGGGCCAAATCTTCTTAATAGGACAACTTGTGGCTCTCTGCTGCATCAAGTTGTGTGGCCCAAGGTTGTGTTTGTAGAGACAAGCATTCTCACTGAGGATGTGATGTCTCCAGTTTGTGCCTTGCATACGTGTTTAGTTTGGATTGGCTTTAACTGTGCTTGGCTGAGTTTAACCGACCACCCTTTAGCAGTTGAGTACTCTCCTGGAGTGAACCTTTTAATTTTGTCTGAAAGAATCTGATTTATGGTCTGAACCCCCCCTACTTTTCATGAAATAGAATTGTCTTGTGGAGTCATCTCTCAAGGTTCATTTTAGCATCTGGCAGAAGTTGTGAATTTCAAAAGCAGTTCACATGCACATATATAACTTCTTCATTCCCCCCCACTTTGTGCTCTGACAAAACATTTAAAACATTTTTTAATAGTATAACAATTCTCACAGGCATATATGGGTTGCCATGTAAAAATATGAACCAACATTTTTTCAAACATATTGATAAATTCTCTGTGCCAAACATTCAACAAATAAGTCTTGTGTTCACGAAAAAAGAAATGTCTTTTTTTTATAAGCTTTGCTTCGAGTCACATCTGGAACTGCAGGAAATGATATAGAACCATAACAAGTAGTAGAAAGAAATTTTATGCTATGGTGACAAGTATAAATAAATTAAAAATTCATACTAAAATTTTAAAACAATCGACTTGACCAAAGTGTAAAAAATGGGTACTGAAATAAAAGTCAAACCAAAGAAAACAAACTGGCAAAAACCCCAAAAAACCTGACCTAAAAAATTCCCAAACCAAGAAAAAAAAAAGATATTTACTTTCAATGCAATAATTGTGAGGTTTTCAAAAGCAATTTAAAAACCCCTTTCATGACTTGTACCTACAGTGAGATCCAAGACATCCTCCTCTTCCTTCCCCTCCCTTCCACACCTGCTGTCTTTCCCTTCCCCTTTCCTCCCTTTTTTCACTATGTGTATATTGTGTACCAGTTCATCAATACAATATTTGAGAACCTTTGTGAGACCTTTTCAAAATCCAGTGCTTATTTTGTAATTATTTAAGGCAAAAAGATATTGAAGGAAATTTTTTAAAAAATAATGGTTCAAAATAGTTAACTTTGGGAGAAACCATGTTTATTATATAAATTGTACTAAAATTAGTTGCAGCAAACACTTCCAATATGGATAACTATTGAAATAATAAACATTTCAAGGAAGGAAGAATGTGAGACACAGACTGTAGGTTGTAACACATGTGCTGTGTAAATCACTACTTCAAGTAATTACCCCCACATTATTAAACATAAACAGTAGTTTATCTCAAGATTTACCCTGACATATGATATTCCAAATGATATGGAGGCTAAACACTGTATTAAAAATGTGTGAGTGTAATATGTTTCAACTAAACAATTGAAAAATTTGAGCGTGCTAATTCTTTCCAATAGAGAGAGAAATCGATGATGAGGTTCATGTTGTAACAAAAATTTTTACAGTCTCCATGGTCAAGCTATTAATTCCCTCCCTGTTGTTGATTCCTTTTATTTTTCCACAGAGATGGTTGCAATTCAAACTGTCCTTATACCCCTGTCTGCATGATTCCAAAGTATCTGTGCCCATCACAGCTTACAGATGGTTCACACAGTAAAATTCATAGAGATTCCGAAGCATAAGTCACAGGAAAAAATGGATTTGGGGAGACATCAGAAGGACAGATTTTGTACACATGCCTTAAACACTTATTACAATACTTCTTCAAACTGGAAAAGGATAGATAATGTTGTTAGGGAAATATGACATCTTATTTTGGTAGTCAATTCTGTGATAGGGAAAAAAACAAATAGGGTTTGGGGCATAAGTTTTTACTGTCCTAACTAATTTGTTCATATACAATGCCAATATAATTTTCATATTATTCCAAAACAAAAGATATTAACCCTACCCATCTAACTAGCTGCTCTTGACCTTACTTCATCTGAATTCTGACTGTAATTTGGCCCAAAATTACAACTCATGTGACTCCAGGCAGAAGGAAATGAAATATTCCACTCATAAGAAATTTTGTGAAAATGCTGATTCAGGGCTGAAATGTGGTAATAGTCCTGTATAGGGTTTGCATTGCCAAGCTTTGGTAGCAGAGAGCTCCAAGGCTGGTTTGTGAGACAAGCTGCCAGAAACTTCCTCGATGTCTAGCAGATCCAGTCTCTGGTAGTTCCCGAGACAGATGTGACTCTGGTCAAGGCTGAGCCAATTAAAAATTGTGGTAATGCCTCTGTGATAACATGTTTAAGAAGAAGGAAAAAAAAAGAAGTTGCTGTTCAGATTCCATTGAGAGAGAAGCCCACAATTTAGCAGCTGTCCTTGAAGAACGGCACCCCTTGGAAGAAGAGCCGACACTGTAGCAGTTTGGGGAGGACTGTTGCCNTGGGAGGTGGTGCTTCAGGTAGTGGACCTGAGACTTCTCTGCGTCCAATAGCCCAGATGATGGTGAAGCAGCTGTGCCTCTGCAGCCCATGGAGGAACACAGGGATGGAGAGATACATCTGCAGCCCCTGGAGGAAATGCCAGAGTGGGTAGATGCCTGAGAGGAGGCTGTGAACTCATGGGAGGTCCATTGAGAGAGAAGCCCACAATTTAGCAGCTGTCCTTGAAGAACGGCACCCCTTGGAAGAAGAGCCGACACTGTAGCAGTTTGGGGAGGACTGTTGCCTGTGGGATGAACCCATGTTGTAGCAGTTCTCAGACATCTGTTGCTTATGAGATGGATTCATGTTGTAGAAGTTGATGGAGAACTAGCTCCTGTGGGAGNGAGAGATACATCTGCAGCCCCTGGAGGAAATGCCAGAGTGGGTAGATGCCTGAGAGGAGGCTGTGAACTCATGGGAGGTCCATTGAGAGAGAAGCCCACAATTTAGCAGCTGTCCTTGAAGAACGGCACCCCTTGGAAGAAGAGCCGACACTGTAGCAGTTTGGGGAGGACTGTTGCCTGTGGGATGAACCCATGTTGTAGCAGTTCTCAGACATCTGTTGCTTATGAGATGGATTCATGTTGTAGAAGTTGATGGAGAACTAGCTCCTGTGGGAGGGACCTTGTGGTGCATCAGGGGAATGACTCCTCTTCCTGAGCAGCAGGAGAAACAATGAGTGACAAACTGACCATAACCCCCACTCCCTGTCTTCTGGCACCTCTGGGGAAGAAGGCAGAGCTGGGAAGGAGGAAGAGGTGATGGGAAGGGCGTTTTAAGGTCTTATTTTTTCTTCCCATCATCCTGCTCTGACCTTGTTAGTAAAAAGTTCAATTAATGTTTCTAATTCAAGCCTGTTTTGCCCATGATAATATTTGATCAGGGATCTCTCTCTGTCCTTACCTCAATTCAAGAACCCTGAGTTTTGTTTGCTCGTCTTTGTCCAGCTGTGGAGAGGAGTGAGAGGTTGGCTTTGACAGGTGCCTGGTGTTCAGACTGTGTCAACCCACCACAATTCCACATTTCCAGAGGTTTTTAAGTTCAACAGCAGATTACACTGTCTTTTGGGAATGAGATGCAAGATTTCTTGCAATCACCAGTTTAGCCAGAATTATTCTGTCTCTAAACAAACCCAAATCCTTGTCTGTTTGTTCCTGTTTTCTGAAGACCAGTGCATAAACAGATACTACAAAACCAATCAAATGCCAACCTCAATTGCTGTGAAGGTCTGTGAAATTATTTGTATAGTGAAACTCCTCTTATTGCGTCTCCTAGTTTTGTGCATTAATGATGGTTGTTCTATTTTCTCCACCACAAAAGTAATTTGATGTTGTTTTTTTGGTTTTGTATGGTTTTTAATCTACATTTGTCATTAATGGGGGCAGTGTTTTACTTTATTACAGTTTTATCCAATCTCCAGCCCCAGAATAACCACAGAATCATTTGCATTAAAGAAAAAATATATTTTATAAATTTAAGGGAGGGCACATATCAGCAGAAGCATAGCAAAAGGACAGAAGACCCAGATTGAAGCACTTGGACATTGGAGTTTATCCTTGTCACACTTCTCTGTTAAAATTTATTAAGACCATTTTTGAGGAGGTATGAAATTCCCAAGAAACTGACTTGTTGTTTCATCAGCAATACAGTCAATGGTATGACAGAAAAGACAATTATATTTATGGGCCAAAATCCATATAGACAATAATTACCTTTAAAATATATTATACCATTCATAGTCAGTGTTCAATGTGATTCAAATTCATGAGGGTATGAGACAGGTTAAACAGATCCTGTATTAGATCAATTCAAACACTTGGAAAAAAAACCCAGATAACTTTCTAGGTTCATATGCTTGTAGTCTGCTTTGAAATAGAAGCATTGACTTTTGAATGAACATAAACATTTAGGATAGTTGCTCCAAGTGTAATATGCTGCTTTTCTATAGAACATTTGAGTAGAAGAGATACTAGGAGGTTGTAAGGCAGGGGATTAGGCTGAAACAGATGAAAGACTTGTTAAGTTTATATACAAGAGAGAATCAGGCATAAACTGTCTCTGGTTGCAGTGCTGCTAAGTTGAGACTAGTAAAACATAGAGAAGTTCCTATAAATTGAGTCCATGACTGAGGGTCCTCACAGATTTGTGCAGTTGGAAAGGAGCTTTGAAGCTGTCCCTCAAAAATCTGCATTGTGAAATCTCAGTAACTGTCTTGTAAGTAGGTGTCTTGTAAAAAATTGCCCACTTAGGGCTAATTATTTGGTTTACGCTTTATCACGGGTCTGTTTGAGCTCACTTCAGTGTATTGTAGTTGGTCAGCTTCACATATATCAGTGTCCTTCAAGGAACTCCATTGTACTCTGGGGGACGGCCATTTGAAAAACAGTAGAGGAAACCTGAAAATGTATTTCAAGGCATGAATAGCATTTCTTTACTAATTTTAGCCTTTGTTTTAGGTTATGGTGATATGTGGCTATTAGCAGTTTACTAACAGTGAATATTTTGCTTTTTGTATTAGGTTTCCGTATATTTCTTTTGGAGGTCATTCAAAGATACAATCTGGAAAACAGTTTGGTAGTGCAGTTTTCTTTTACTCAGATGAGGTGGTATATCAAGCAAATCTTTAATGGCCTAGCTGTATATCACAGACTTTTTTATGTGTTTTTCAAGTGTTTGCTGACTTTTCTGATCTGTGAGATATGTAGCAGTTTGTAGAAGCAACTTGTAGTTTATCATCTCATGCTGCCTCTGGTGTCTGAATTAATAGCAAGGAAGCTGCAGCTGGGGTTGATGCAGGAGCATGTCAGAATTGGAAGATGGAGAGATGGTAGATATGGAATTTGTGACAAAAATTGGTAACTCAAGGTAAACACAGATGTCACTCTTGTTATCTATGTATGTTAGCTACACTAAAATATAGTTGTTTAGAGTCAGTTCCATTAAATAGCTAATGAAATTAGCTGTACACATATTATGAACTACTTATTTGGCCTATCTTGATTGTAGCAGCTCTGAACCCTGCTGAAAGTGTCATTTATTTCTTATTTAATTTTTCCTGTGGATAACAACACAGTAGATGTTGGATAGTGTCTCACTGTTCAAACTGGAATCCAAGCATTTGTTATTAGCTGTTACTGTGTTACTCATGGGAGGGACCAAATTAGTAATCACGCTAGTTTTTGTTCTACTCAAAGAAAGGGGACATTTTACCACTCATGTAATAAAATGACTTTTCATAAATTTCCAGTTCTCCATTTGATATAGTTCTGGCATGGAAACATCTATCAAGAATTTTGAATCTAGTGTGGAAACTGTTTGCTCCTCTTTCACAATATAAATAATTTCACCAAAACCAGAGTCATGAATTGTCTTTCCAAAGTTAAACATGGGCTTTGGCAGTCAGATCTGAGACAAATACGAGGGCTTAAAACATTTTTCTATTCCAATAAATTACTCAGGAAAGTCCTGTTGCTGCTATCAGAGTATTTGGGATAATATTAATAATTTCTTTTACTTAGAGCCAACCCTGCTCCCAATGTTCCAGAGTTTAGAAATCTCACTCTTGCAGCCATAATAATGACAACTACATCTAAGGCTGCTTCATTTTTCTTCTTGTAGTAGTGAGTTCTATATCTGCTGGTTCTGTTGCTTGTATTCTTCACACATTGAGAGAACTAATGTAATGAAGTAGGATAACCATGATAAGATTATGAAAAATATTAGGAAAAAAATAAATTAACTATATTTATTTATTTCTGTATATCTCAGTGACAGAGCAAAAGAAAATAATGTATTTGTAGAATACCAACAGAGTATAGATTATAAAGAAGTTGCATGAATACGTAATCACTATTCAGAGTAAGAAAGGATGTCAAAAACATTATTAGTACTAATAGTTTTGTAACTGGCCACCAATAGAAAACTCTTTCACCTCCAGGTTGAAAGGGTCAAAGTAATTCTAGATCCCAGGCTGCAATAAACTTTTACTTCAACTAATATCTGTCCTGCATTTGGGACTGTTATACCACCGAAGGATTTGTCCTTTGAATAAAACATTAAATCAAAGTCTTTTCTGCTCTGTAGGCATTATGGATAACATGAAATGACTAATAGGAGAGTAATAATGATTTGAAATCTCTAAAGACTACTGACTTGATGTTTATCAAATGTACATAGTGGATAATGAAAACAGTTTGTAAAGACTTGAGGATCAAAAAGTCTAATGCACAAAAAGGCAGTGGGACTTCTTAGGGACAAGTATTCCACTCTATTTCAAACACAGACCCAAACAATAGTGAAGATTTGGGCTAAACCAGGAAATTTCTAAAGCAACTAAATGACTTTTTACATTCCCTGTGTTCTATTGAATTAAAAAACTTGTATTTTTATGACTATTTAAGTATCTCTACCAAGCAGAAGGAGGTGAAAGAAAGTTGAAAACAGACAGATTTTAGAAACCCAAAAAGAGATAAAATTAGTCATTTTTCTTGCTTATCTAGCACATAAACAGAAGATGAATGATTTTCCCATGTTCCAGTCATATGGAACGGTCTATGTATTCATATACATTCCAAAGCTGTAGTTCATTAATCATATTTTCTTTTTTCAAAATTAAATATCAAAATTGCAAATGAAGTTACATGTATTGGCTATTATGATTCTGTGAAATGCTGTGGAAATTTCAGTATAGTTGTATATGGTTATAAAAATGGACCCCACAGATAAAGTTGCTACTTACCAGTTTTAATGGGGAACTCATTTCAACGTTAAACCCTAATTTCCAGACATGACAGAGTTTGTGACACAGCTTGAAGTCATCTACATCAGTGGATCAGGGGACTACATAATTTAAGTGGATCAACTGTTTGTTCAAATAGACTTCCTTGAGTTAATCAATAAAAATACTACCTTTCTGAACTAGCCAGGAGTTCTTGACCACCTGGTCCAGCCCCTCTCTCTAGTGGGGGCCATATCCAAGTGACTTCTGAATATCTCCAAGGTTGGAGGCCCCACCACCTCACTGAGTAACCTGTTCTAGTGCTCCATTACCCTTACAGTAAAGAAGTGTTTCCTAATGGTCAGATAAAACCTCCTGTGCTTCAGTTTACACCTACTGCCTCTGGTCCTGTCACTGGGCATCATGGAAAAGAGCCTGTCTCCAAGCATTTGGAATCCTTCTTTCAAGTGTTTATGTACATTGATAGGCTCCTCCATGAACCTTCTTTTCTCTAGGCGAAACAGTCCCAGTCCTTCCTCCCAGAAGGAAACCCCTTTCATCATCTTCATGCCCCTTTCATTCTCTCAATCTGTCCATGTCTCCCTTGTACTGAGGAGCCCAGAGCTGGACACAGCCCTTCAGCTGTGGCCTGCCTAGTGCTGAGCAGAGGGGAAGGAACACTTCCCTCTGCTGGCTTTGCCTGGTGCTGCCCAGAGCATCACTGACCTTCTTTGCAGCGGGGGCTTGTTGTCAGCTCACATTCAAGTCCGTGCTGACCAGGAAGCTCAGGCATTTTCAACTTCTTCCCAGCTGGGTGGCACCCAGCATATGTTGGTGCCTGGGTTTTTTTTCTTTTTGCATGTCTCCTTGTTGAACTTCAGGCTGATCCTGTCTCCAGGATCCATTTCCTGTCTCCTGTCAGCCCTATTCTCCAGACTGTTGAGGTCCCTCTGAGGTATCAACCACTCCTGGTTGTGTGTCATCTGCAAAGTTGCTGAGGGTACTGCCCCACCATACAAATCATTAATGAAGGTATTAAACAGGATTGGACCTGGTAGAGACTTCTGGAATCTACACCACCTGTTTCTGGCCTCTAACTAGATTTTTTGAAGTCTTTAACTACGGTCTGGGCCTGGTCATTCAGAGAGTTTTCAACACGTGTGTTCAAACTATGCGTATATACATCAAGTTTGAAAGAAATATTTCCTAGAAATATTCCCCTCTTTCCTTAAGTCTTTAAATTGGATGATAAAAAAAGACTTCGTAATTAGGTCAGTAGAGAAAAAAAATATATGATTGCCTGACAACCTTTGTGTATAGAATAATTAGAAAATGAAACAAGAAATTGTGGGAACAGAGATCTTCTACTTGTGTAATATTCATATTTATCTAGCGCAGAAAGCACTGATAGGAAGACATCTCATATGCTTCCTCCTTTCTGATAGATAAAAGTAACTATCAAAGGAAAAAAAATGAACAGAATAGTGAAAAAATAAAATTCTTTTAAATATACAGTCTTCTTTGCCAGGCTTGGTTGCATCATCTGCAAACTCATTCCCATTGAATTTATTTAGTCATGATTGGTTTCAATACAAATCATTAGCAAGACAGATTTGGAAGCACTTATCCAAATACTAGTGCTAGACAGCATATTCTAGGCTTTTAAAGACAACAGCGTGAATTCAAGACCATGGCTTTTCTAGGATGAAAATTGAGGAACAGATGTCAGGAACAGTAAATGCTACATCACTGTGGAGAGGATCTGCCACTGGTTGAAAACAATAAAAATGTACAGTGTAAGTCTCCCACAGAAATCTTGATATTTCAGATATAACTGTGAAACAGAAAAGCAAGCAAATGACTAATGAATAGATATAAAAACAATGTAGGAAAACAAACAAAGGATCAAAGCCCAGATCTTTAGGTTATGTGGTTGAACCCCAGCTTGCAAATAAGTTCCCTGCAGGTGCTTGTTCACTCCTGGGGTGGGATGGGGGAGATGTTTGGAAGGGTAAAAGTGATTAAACTTGTGGACTGAGATAAAGACAGCTTCCTAGGTAAAGCAAAGGCTGTATGCACAAGCAAAGGAAAACAAAGAATTCATTCACCACTTTCCATGGACAGACAGGTGTTCAGCCATCCGTAGGAAAGCAAGGCTCCATCATATATGATGGTGGCTTGGGAAGACAACAACCACCCCTCTGAACATCCTCCCCTTTCTCCTTTCTCCCCCAGATTCCTATACCAGCCATGACGTCATATGGTATGGAATATCCCTTTGGACTAGCAGACCCAGCTGTGTCTCTTCCCAACCTCTTGTGCACTTTCAGCCTTGTTTTTGTTGGGGTGGCATGTGGGGCAGAAAAGACTCTGTGCTAGAACAGCTCAGCAGTAACTAAAACATCCCTGCACTTTTAACATTGTTTCCAGCACAAATCCAAAACACAGCACTGTACCAGCTACTGAGAAGAAAATTAACTCTGCTTTAATTAGAGATGGGAGTGTGTTCACTATTTACCAAATTAGGTCTTAAATTTTAATTTTCTCAGGAAATAATATCATTTGCACACACTGAAACTACTCTTCAGAATAAACCTTCAAATGATAAATGACAATCATGTGGCTGCCTGCACCAAAACTGTGCTGCTGATCTGAGCTAGCTTTTCACAGATTTTCTATGCAAGGCTTATGAAAAACAAAAGCAGAGAGTGGTATATGTCCCCAGTAATTACTTTAAAACAAATGTGGTGGGATGCTTTAGACAAATTCTCAGTGATATCAGATTTATTTTGGATTTTCTTCTTTCCTGTTTTCTATTTTTTATCTTTATTTTTTTTCTATTCACATTATAAAAAATGCCCTGTGAGCAGAATTAAAACTGTTATTCTATAATGTACTATTGGAAATAATAGTAGAGACTGACTTACAAACTTATTTGATATCTTTATTTCTAATCATTCTTGCAATATGGCTTCTAGTAATGCAAGTCTCTTCTGCTTTTCATTTTCAAACAAATTTCTAGAAGTAAAGACACCTGGGATCTGTCAACTTTTTTGCATAAGTAGAAGTAGTGCAATATGATCTTGCACCGAATCTAAATCTGTACATTTCATCTTGCAAATATTAATGTCAGAAGTGTTTTGCATTCTACTAGCCCATATGTTTTCCTCAGTTTTTTATTAACCTTATTTTTTTCTTGCAACCTTTATGTTTTGCTTTTGCTGATATTTCTTCCCCCCTCAATGGCCATTTTCTTCCCAGAGATTTTTCCTTTTTTATCTCCAGATTCAATAAGACTCATTTGAGACAATGATAATGTTTTCTGGATGAAATATGCCATTTTTCTTTTTTTTCCAGGTGAAGTGTAGGGTTTTTTTTTGTGAAGAAGAAAGAAAATTATGTTGTAGCTATTTAACCTGAACATATTTTTATAACATTTTCAGAAAGATGGAGTATTTTTTTAGAATGGGACATCACTTTTTCAGACCAACAGACAACTGAGGCAGTGAAAACAGTATTTTAACTCCTGAAATATCAAATTGATGCCATAGATTATCACAATCATACAGTTGCATATGTTATTATGAATCCAGTAAAAACTTGAAAGTACATAATCTACCATGAACTCGTCCCATCTTCTCCTATTTTTCAAGTCCTAATTTGATTGAATCATAATGAATACTAAAAAATCACAAGCAATGCTGCAGAAATAAAGGTTTTAAATCACATGTGCATTTTTGAAAATTAAGCACATTAATTAATAAGAGAAACAGAAAGTAAATTACAAGTTTTAAAGCAGGGATCATTATGTAATGTATCAAGTCTAATTATTCATTCTCAAGCTGTAAAGAAGAAAAAAAATGAAAAAAATGTTTTTATGTAGCAAATAGATTAACAGTGACAGTGTTCTTCATGTTTATGTCAAACAGACTCAAATGACAATTAAACCACAATTCAAAGTCACTAAGTATTAAAAGAAGCAGACAAAGATGGATTCAATGCAAAGGTTAGTAGCAAGAAAAATACAAAGCTAACATCAGTTTTATTTACCTGCTTCTTGAATCTTATGGACTATCTTTCATTTTAGATTTACTTTAAGTGATTGTTTCTGGCATAATGATTTATGGATGGTTTGCTAAGTTTGAAGCCAAATTTAAAATGCTAAAATTTCACAAGAAACCATCATTTCAGCTTTTGAGTGTTCAAACTTTAAAGGGAATGTTACTGATTGTAAACTGCTAATATATAAATCAGTTCATGTGTGAAAAAACTAAACTGTAATAGCATAACGTTGTTTTTGTAATCTATGATTAATGAAATGGAGAGGGATTGCTATAGAATCACAAGATCACTTAGGTTGGAAAAGACCTCTAAGGTCATTGAATCGTATTGATATAATGACATGTTACTGAAATGTACATATATATTTAGCTTCATGAAATATTAACACACGGTTCTCTTTCAGGATGGATGTAAAATTATTTAAAACATTGCAGAAATAGTACCAATTATTCAGGAAGCAGTAGGACAGTAGAGCTAATCTACTTCTTTTACAAATTAATCTAAAAATAATTCATCAGTTCTCAGTGAGATCTACTATGCAGAAGAATGTTTTGTTGCTTTGACTTATTGGATTTTTTAAATTTGCTTAAGTCCTGCCCAGCCATCAGTTGGGGTTATACATTGCACAATCACTTTAGTATACATAATGCATATAGATCTTTCTGGTTGCCATTGTATTTCCCATGAGGTTAGGTGGCTGCAGTCCACTTCCTAGTTACCAGAGACAAATTCACAAAAAACATTTCCTTTTTTTTTAAGGAGACAGAGAGCCTTACTAAGACTAAAAGAAGGATTAAAGAATAACAGTAGAATTTTTTTTTTAATTACAAAGCACTACCATCTTATTTTTCAGTTCTACATGGCATTTTCACTTGACAGATTTGTAGTATCATTAAACTGATAAACAACATATGAAAAATACCTTTCTTAATGTTGACAAAGGACTCCTAGAGTGACTCCAACATTAATACTTAACCCTGAAATAATTTGAATTTTGTTTTCCACCTACACACAGTTATATTTTGTTTTGGGTTCCAAAACTGATTTGTGAGTGTGGTCTGTGGAGCATAACTGAGGTTTTGTATTCATTTTTTCCTATGTTGCTAACTGCAACTGTTGCTGCGTTTGAACTAAATCTTATTTTTTATTTGTTTCCTTATAAGTGAAACTGGGACCAGTATCCATTTTATGGATTATAATTCATATTGAAAGTCCTACCAGAAAGGCTAGACATTAGTCAGCAGATAGTCTGCCTTTTTTTCTATGTACAGCAAACACTGAAAAATGAAGAGCTACGGAATACTAATCTGAAGAATGAAGAGAAACAAAACAAGTGCAAATCTAAAGACTTTCTCTTGTTTATGTAACACACTAGAAGAGCAGTAAATATTTGCTGCCATAAATATACAACGTTGTTATTATAATCTTAGTACATAACAATTAAAGATAATCAGAAGACTCAGTACAATGCAAACAGGAATGAACACTGGGCTGAATGGAGATTGTCATTCCTGCAACCAAGTTATAAACTGATATATTCCAGTAGCAAAAGAGAAGAGGTGCATGTTGATTGCTGGTAGAGTTTGAATAAGAGATGGATAAAATAGTATAGGCAAAGTGAGGGGAAGTCTGGACAGCTGCCTAAACTACAAGAAGATCCAACTGAACTAAAAATTAGCTCTTTCTAAACTAATATCAAATGATATTATCTCATCTGTATGTCGAATCATCTTTTCCACTTGCCATTAAACAATATTTCATCTGTCCAGAATAAGACTTAATTTACAGAAACAACCAATTTTTCTCTTTTCCAGTCAGTCAAGCACTTGGCTAAATTACAATTGAGATAATGAGAAGTCCACAGCTTACTCAAGTCTCTAATGAATCAGGGCATGATTCACCTCATCTGACTTTAGATGCCTACAAAGCATTTATTCATCTGACCTGTTTTAGGCAAGTACTTTGCAAAGAGATAAACCCCTCCTTCAACATGCTCTTTTCCCCAATTAAACTATAAAAGCTTATTTCTAATCAGACTATGAAGGACATTACTCACTCAGACATAGAAATTCATGTTATAGACTGCATCTGGCCATGTGAATCACAGCCAGGTGTCTGATCCTGTTTTAGTTCATGGAATCCTTGAGTCTGCCAAATTAAGAGCCAGTATTTGACCCAAGTGACCTATTGCACAGAACCTAGAAAAACAAAATCTGTATTTTTGGGAAAAGTATCTTTGACTCAGCTAGACTTAATGTTTCACTGCACCTATTATTATTGACGAATTTAATTTTTCTGAAATCTGGTAAGAAGAGTATTGGTCAAGTAATGTATTGGACTTGGTATGAGACAAATCTCATGGAATATCAGGTTGTGAACTGGGTACCTCAGTGATTTACCATTAAAAAAAAAAATAGACTGATGATGAAAATGAGTAAACAATATAAAAATATGTAAATAGAATCTAAAAAATCCCTACCAAACAAAACTCTTTGAAGTTTTATGGATATTGTCTTGTACTATAAAATCTGGTTTATTTTAAAAGGCATTTCATGATTCTAAATAAATATCTGCTACTATATATTCTGGACTCACTGAATGTGAGAAAATAAATTACTGAAACTACAGGCTCAGATTTAAATAGTCATGGAGAGTTAATTATTAAAACATGGAAAGTCTGGAAGTCCAAGGCAATAGAGAAAAAATTTTCAGAACAAAAATGGCACTGGGTCAGGATAAAACAGCTGAACTTCGTTTCATGGGGACAACATGAGAAATGTGTGGGACTGTGTCTAGAACTAAAGCTCGAGGAGAACACATGCAGACGGTCTGTTTTGAAGGTGTAGCTGTTATTTTGTGATGCCAGCCAGAATGCATATTCCAGCTTAAGGCACTTTGCAAAGCAGAGGTGGAAAGTAGTATTGGAGCAGCAATAAGTACACTTTTCTTTTCCTCCAGATTGATAACAGAATTAACGTCTCTAATGAGGATTGATCACATTTCCCAGGACTTGTAAAATTGCAATTGTAATTGTCACAAGAGTTGGAGAAAGCTCATTTTCACTTGGCAGGCTCTTCTCCAGTGAAGAAATATCACTGCTTCCACTTTAGTTAAGTAAAGATTTTGTCTTCTCATTTTTCACACATTTCTACTTTGAAGCTACTCAAAGAAGAAATTCTTTGCATTTTCTTCATATTTTTGTACATCAAACATTGACACTTTTCCTTTAAATGATTTGCTGCCTAAATGTACAGTAATTTAGATTAGACTAGGAAGTAAAAAAATCCAGATTTTTTTCAGCAATGGAAAATGTACTTAAGAATGGCTAAAAAAGAAACAGTTAAAAGGAAGGATTAAGTCTGAGAAAATGAATCAAAATTAATTACTTATACTATAACAGCCATATTAGTGTCACCAAACTTGATGTAGCATCAGACAGCAACATCATTCTCCACAAATCAGGTAACTCATCAATAATTTTTTTTAGATTCTGGTGATAAAATACTATTACTAAAAAGATGGTTACAATCAGAACTGGGAGGAAACATAGAAAAGTAATAATACTTATCTGTGTTAGGAAAGTTCTTTTTTTAATAGATGAATCCCACAAAAAGCCTGAATTTTTTACTTCTTCATCAATATACAAAAATGTAATACAGCTTCATAAACAAAAAAGTTCAAAAGTGATATATAGTCTCTTATTTAATATCTATTAATATTTGAAAAAATAAAAATACTTTTCCTCTCTCTTATTTTTCTATTTCCCTTGTGGTTTTCTGTTTTCTGTTCATTGGTCTTTCTTTATCATCCAGAAAATCTTGGTTTGAGCAATATTTGACAGGCAACCCAAGGCAACTCTTGCTCTAAAGACTGCCATTGAACAGGTTCAGTGCTCATATGAAACATGGACTTAATTCAGTTTTTGAGTGGTGACAGAACAGGTTCTGAAAGAGAGGAAGAGCAGGGAATTTGTTTGGCAGAGGTAAAATATCATGGCTGAAAACAACAATAGAGTTTGAGGAACTACAAGGGTAAAGGAAGCTGAGAGGGGTCTCTGAGGGATCTGAAAAACTCAGTAGCAGTTTCAAAGGCTGGAAGGGTTAGGAGTTGTGAGAGTGTAACTGGAAGCAGTAAGGAGAAATTGGGAAGAGACAGGTGGAAGCTGATGGTGCTGTATAATTTTTTTCTGACTGTTACAAAAAGTGTTAGTGCTTTGATTATTTCTTAATTTTTCAATTATAAGTATTTTTAGAATAGTTAATTAAACTATTTGGGCCAGAAATATACTTAGGGCCACAAATTAGCTAGGCTCTTAGGCATATGGAAAACCTCAACCATGTGTGAATATCCAAGGGCTTATGGTTTTATATACTTAAGTCCAGTGGTAGAACATATTTTAAATGATGTAAACAGAACTATTAATACATATTTTTATCCTCAAAAGAAACCTACTTTCTCTAGCTATAGCTCCAGGCCAATTTAATTATATCTCATAGGGAGCATGGTTTAGTATGATTGCCAGAACTAGATCCCAAGCCTCTCTAACATGTTGCAGTATCAGATGTGGAAGAAACTTGTCTTTCCCATGTTTCTTTTGTTCTCAGGATAAAAGAACAGCATTTTCTGTGAGTATTAACAGCTAGAGACTACATCTCACTGTATTGACCCATCCTGCAGAATGTGGAATGCCTCCCTACACATTTCCAGGTCTCTTTACTTAAGGGAGAGAATGTTCCGTACTGCATAGTACCTGTACAGCATTGTAAACACACTGGCAAGAGTAATCATGTCATTGTTATCACTATCAAATTTTAACGGCTCCTGAAGCCTTCATTATTTTTCCATACATTTATAAGCAGCTAGTCATCTGGTTCAGCCGCTTACTTGATACTAAACCAGCACTGAAAAAGCATGCTTTTGTGTCTCTGCTTTCAAAGGTGTTGCTTAAACACAGCACAGAGGCGGCTGCTGGGCTTCGCAAAGGTAGAAAGAATTAAAAACACCATCTGCACCCTCATCAGTGTGTTCCATAAACATAAAAATATGTCATGGATGAAAATGGGAGAGAGAATGTTCAGATCTTGAAGAAAGAAAGATAAATAGGTCATAGTTTAAATGTACTCATCTGAGGGAGGAAATAATTCTGGAAATTTCAGCTAGCAGCAAAGGAATGCACAAATACAGGTGACACCCATTCCATGGTAATTAATTACCAAATTTAAAAAAACTCAAACAACAAAACCAAAAAAAAAGCCCTTCGGTAAATTAATTGCATGTCCATGTAAAAATTTTAGATTCAAATAGAAAATCTCTAGGGAAGAAAATAATGAATATGCTGCATAAGAACATGAATTCAAGAATTGAGTGGTTTGGGATATCTGGGTTTGGTTGGTTGGTTGGCTGGTTGATTTCTTGGGTTTTTTTTATATTTTTATATTTTTGGTGGTTGCTTTTTCATTGTTTTTTTTTGGAGGGGAGTTGTATTTTTTTTTTCTTTTCAGAAAGGTAGGCTTATTTAAACATATAGAAAATACCAAAGCCCCAAACTTGTATCTAAATCCCCCAAAAAATTGTTCTATATTTCTAGCTATATTTAAACAGTTTTGAGAACTGAGTAATAATGATTCTGCCAGTTTAAAAGAAACTGCAGGGACGCGTTAGTATCATATAAACGAATAAATTTAGGTTTGTTATGGTGAAAATCTTGAGGACTATTTTAAATGATCTGCCAGGGAAATATTTAGATTAAATGCACTTTGATTAAGCTCTTCATTTCAGTTTTGAAGAAAATGGTAGTCTTCTAATCTTATTTGAAATCAGTGAATTTATCATTGGATTTCCAGCTGTGAAATCTGGAAAATGGAAGGGCAGGGAAGAGGCATTAGGTAAAAATTCTTAAAGTGTCAGGAAATATAATGGACTTTAGAAGGACTTTCAAATTCTAGTGGAAACCCCCCTAGTGTGCTTTTTTTTTTTTTTTTTGTAATGCAGAGGTTCCTATCTTACACCAATTTTCTAGCTAGTGGCAGCTTAGCTAAAAAACAAAAGTACAAACTATTTTCCTTTGCATAATGAAAGCACTCTTTCCTGAAACATCAGAAGGCAAAACACTGAGGTTGAATTTGAACCTGTTTATTCAACTTTTCTCCCATAACCTAAATGATAAAAGTCTGTTAATCCTTCAAAGAGCAGAATGAAAGAATCCAGATATACTGAACTGCAAGCTACAAAACACATACTGCTTCATGAGTTATCTCATATTCTTTGTAATTTACTTCTAAAGTTTGAAAATGAGAAAAGTCCAAGGGGATTATATATATACTTCAAGAATAAACACATATTTGTTTTAGAAGGAGAGGCAGTAAGACGACTTTTAAGATTTATACTCATACTTCATTCAGAGCACAGTAAATTAAACCTGTAAAGTAGTCAATGATATTGTTCAAATTCCATAAAGTGAAAGTATGGTTATAACTCTTTCCAGGATTATGAAATGCCTTACACTTATGTGCAAAATTCTGAGAACAAACTTTATTGCGAATTTGATCATCTCAGTTCTGTGTATCTTCAGACATCAGAGAATCATGGCACAATACAGGTTAAAAGGGTCCTCCAGAGGTCATGTAGTACAATAACTGCTCAGAGCAGGTCTGCCTAAAGCAGCTTGCTCAAGTCCTTCTCCTGAATAACCTCAAGGATGGAGGTCCCATGAAACCTCTGTCAGTGACAAACGATACTGACAACAAAACCATTTTTCCATATATCAAACTGGTTTCCAAATTTTCAGCTTGGGTTCATTGTCACTCCTCTTATCATTGAGAACCATACTCTACATCCTCTCATCAGGACTTAAGAAGGGAGTAACCTCTTTCTTTTTCTTTTCTTTTCTTCTTAAGACTGAAGAAAATAATTTCTGTTAACCACTCCTTATATTTCACACTGTCCTAACAATCTTGGTGGCTCTCTGTACAGGACTTGTTGGTTATTTCCTTGGTCAGAGAAGTCAAAGTTCTTTAGCAAGGCCAGATTGGTGAGATATGGGCTAGATGACAAGGCAGGTATGGTATTGGCCAGACAGCTGTTTATAGGGTCCCATCAGCCATGCTGTTCTGCTGACAAACAGTGACTCATGACATCACATGAATGTGATTTTCATGAAAACTGTGGCGGCAACAGAATTGTGTTGTCTCTTTCTAGACATGCCACAGCTCCACCAGTGAAGAAGGTTCCTTGGTGTTAGGAAAGAGGCTTGCCTGTGTCAGGGATAGGCACTGCAGCTATGTCTGCAGAAACAGATGGAGCTCTGGGTGTAAGATAAAGGACCAGAGATCTGCCTGGCTCAGAGCTGTGTTTCTCTGTACAACAGAGATGGCCATTGACTCCTAATGTTTGTAGGGAGGACACAGTGGCTTTTTGCAGCTGAGTATGGATGCATGCTCTGACAATAAGCAATGGATCACTAGTTTTGTGTGTCAAAGAACAGTGTCTATGACAAAACAAGGATCACTCAAGGTGTCTGCCAGGTTTCCAGAACAGTAGAACAGGTTTTTCAGAGAAGCTGCAGAGTCTCTATCTCCCCTGAATCAGCAAGGGCCTCAGCAGTCTGTTCCAGCTGACACTCTTTTGCACAGGGGTGATGTAATAAACCACCTTAGGGATCACGTGTAAAATCATCCATTCTGTAATTCTGTAATTCTGTGTAGTTACCTTGGATATATCTCCCTTATAGAGATTTGGGTTTTTTTTTTTCATCCGTGGTGAATAAACCTCTAATACCTCAATAATTTGTGTCATAATGAAGGGCATGTCTTGCATATATTTATCACACCAGAGCTACATAGAAATGAATTTTAGTGCAGGAATAAGGGCTTGAGGAAGAAACCAGAACCAGTGTATGCTGGTGCCACAGAACTGACTAAGCCAAACATTAAGCTCTTTCTGTTTAGGGACTAGTATTTAAAAAAATGGCTGTATGAGTGCCTGTAGGGCACTTCTGGCTTTGCCTGAAGGTATTTGATTATATTTTATGATATTTCCACAGGTGATAAAATAATATTGCAATCCAATTGATTCAATCGTAGGAAAGAAGCTTTAATTATTTTACTCATCATCACAGAAGTTTATTGTAGAAATTTTAAAATAACTATTTGACAGATTGCATTCTGCATGCTGTGATACAAGAGGAGTTCTGGCTACTTCAAAAATAAGACTAAAGTTCTGATTATGTCAAAAATGTGGCCAGTTGTCATGGAGTTGTCAGAACTAAAGGAAGAGTGCTAATCAGACCAGAGCAAAAACATTAAAGTGAAAAGATTATGATTGTCTGATACAAAAATAGAATCTTCATATGATCATGAAACTGAAAATGTTGAAAGGTTAATACTTCAAGAATATGCTTGTTCCCTTCAGTTCTACAAATGATTACAGAACAGGCAGAACTTTAGTTCTCTATCCTTGTATGATATGGTAAATCAGTGCCATGCAAACATTAGGTATAATTTATTACAGCTGTGCAACTGAAGACATTAGGTTCTAGCTAATAGTACCAAAACATCAAGTCCTATTATATATTCAGAAATGCATAGATTTTGCTGAATGCAAGGCACTGCTAATAACTTTAACTTGATTATGTGAGGAGGATGCACACCGAGGAACTAGCCAATTAAAATAACCAGACAGTAAAATTCATTATAAAGTACATAAAAGGCAAATTCCACATATAAAAATAGCAGTTTATAATTTTTATAATAGTAAGTTTTCTTTTTGCATTTTGGTTGTTGGCTTTTCAGAGATAAGGGGATACAGTTCACCATTTATAGGAAATATGGAGACATTTGATATTATGAAAAAGGATAAGAATCCTACCTGAAAAAGTCAAATATAGTTACCTAATGACAAATTCTATCCTGGAACAAGGTCCATGGCCAGACCAGGACTTTCAGAGAATGACTGTTCAGTCAATACTAATACAAACTGGGAAAAAATGACCCAGAGTTGACAACCCTGTAAAACCCACCAGTGACTGTAGAGAACATCTGCTTGGAGAAGGAAAATACATTATTAACATCTACTGACAAGTACTGTTAAATCATTATTGAGGTGCCCTTTCTAAATATCAAGTTGCTTTCCATCAATTTCTTCTTCTTTGGGCTTTTATTGACTTAGTCTATGCCTTAACTATCCTTTGTGGATTTATTTTTGTTAAATAAGGATATGGAAAAAAATTGATTTAAACATTTCAGCTATGAAGTTATTGCCAGAAGTTGTTTAAACAATCTGAAATGACAAGGGTAGGCAAAAGAGTGCTAACTTCTGTTAGCAGTGACTGTAACCAGAAAACTTCATCATGAGAGGATTCGTTAAAAAAACCAAGACCAAACATAATAATGTTAATTCATATTCTTTTTGTCTAACAAAGATATTTATGTAAAAATGTGATATCAAGAACTAGTCAGAGCATTTAAAATTTTTAGAAATATAATGTTGCAATATTTTTCAAAGCAAATACCACCAGAGTGCGTGAATGGTCTCAGAGGCTTGTTAGCATCTTGGTTAGAGGCAATGTGCAAACCCAAGTGGTCCATCCTCTTCAGTGAAGAATAAACAAACAAACAAAAAAATAAAATAGGAGACTGTTGCCTGTACAGGGAGACTGAGACTGTATAAACATGTTTCATCTTTTTAATATGAAGGCAAATTTGAAGTGCTGGAAAACATACATGAATCAAGTTGACTATGTTAGAAATTAATTCCACGTTTTCCTGAAGTTCAGATGAATAACTAGTAACTTTCTGCAAGGACCAGAGAACAGACATTTGTTTCTTATCATTAAATAGAAGAGTCAGTGAATGAGAAGTACAAGAAATAAATGCAAAATGATTATCTACAATTTCTCTGAAATACTGCATAGAATCGGAAAATTGTATTATACAGAATATTAATTTCAGAAAGTCACACAATCCCAGAATGACAGAAAAGCTGAAATTGTAAAGGATCTCCTGCTCTACAGCAGGATCACCCCGATCTGGTTGTCCAGGACTATATCCAGAAACTTTTGAATGTCTCCAAAGAGGGAGACTCCACAACTTCTCTGTGACACTCATGCCAGTGCTCAGTCATCCTCACGGTAAAAAAGGTGTTTTCAGTTGATCAGAGAGAATCTCCTGTGTTTCAGGTGGGCCCATTGCCTCTGGTGTTGTCACAGGAAACCACTAAAACAAGCCTGGCTCCATCCTCCACAACCAGGCCCCCCTTTCTCTTGAGAAATGAGCCCATGTTTATTTAGGCTTCCTTTTGTCATCTCTATTCTTCTTTTTATATTTGACACCCCTTAACAGGTTCAATTCTATCTGGACTTCAACATTTCTAACTTTATCTCTTGATTCAACCCCACTAATTCTGGACAGAGATTCCATGTACTCCAGCTGCCCTCTCACATAAAGGGCAAACATCCCTTCTTGTATTCCTTTTCTGTACTTATAAATGAGCCTGTAACCCATCACTGAAACACTCCGTCATGGGAACCATCCTACAAAGTCTCCAAGATCCCAATAAGATCAAAGCTCTGCTGTGTTTACTCCCCATGCTGCCTGCATTAGTATACACCCACTTCAGTGAACCATCCCACGCTGAGCTCCTGGAAAGGGTTGGGAAATCTCCCAGAATGGTACCTTTTAGGCACTTCCTTGCTGATGTTCATGTACTTTCTTGTCATGTCACCCCATGCCCTTTACCCATTGACCCTGTCCATAGGTCTCTTGAAGTGCTGCTAAGTGTTCTTGCTTTCCCTTGTCATTCTTAGTTTGTTTATTCTTTCTACGCAGGTGCAGAAAGAAATCTCCATGCATAATATAGTTACAAATAAGGAGGCAGAATATTTGTGGTTAGAATACCTGATATCTGGATACTTGAAGAGACGAAATATTATGAATCCAATGTGAAAAAGTGATGGTGTGATTTTTACAAATTGTCCTGTTACTTATCACTATAATTCGTGTAGTATGAGGTATTTAAGGCATATCTCAACCATTCCATTTGAATAACATAAATAAATCCTTTCTGATATTCTTTAAGAGATTATTTTCTGTAGATATGCTTCATTTCTACAAGTTGTCTTTGAACCACGAAGCTGGGATCAAAACTAGTAAAACAGAACAATAATGAATCCGACGTTTTGTCTCAGTTAATTTGCAAACTTTCCAGGATCTGGCAACACACAGACTGAGAGTCAGCTCATATAATTCCAGCCACTGGGTTAGACTTTCACTGGTCTTCAAGATAAAATCCTCTTTCTAACATACAACAAATTTAGGGATTATAAGGACAGCTTAAAAAGAAAAAAAAACCCCAAAAAACCTCCCAAAAAACCAAACCCCCCCCCAAAAAAATAAAACCATCAAAAAAAACCACAACCAAAACAAACAAACAAACAAACAAAAAAACACCAAAAAACCCAAACCAATACCATATCCCTACCCTATTTCGGTCTTTATTTGGCTGTCACTTTCTAATAAGTCCTAAGCAACTTCAAATCTCAGTTGAATTCAGAACATATACAAGGCCTTCAGAACCCAGCTGTAAGCCTCCCTCCTTTAAAATATGACAGAATAATAGTTTACAGCAGTCTGGGTTGTGCAGAGGCTGGAGCCACTCCATTTCAAATAACTTTTGCAGGTCCTCAACCTCCTTCTGATTAATTACTGAATTAATGACTCAAAGTATCTCCTACTAAATAAATTCAAAGTGTGTTCACCTCTACCTTATCAAAATATCATGTAGCAGGAAAAAAAATTTGGAAAGAGAGGCAAAGACTCACAATTTACAGGAGAAAAGATTCTTGACAATTACTGTGGCTATATTTAGATTTTTTATTTATGATCTTTTCCCTTTCGCACACATCTTGAGGACTATTTTCCAACCACATTGCCTAAAAAGGTATGTTCTTATATAACTTTTTACACAACTACTTACCCCTTATTCTTTCAGTGCCCACTCATAGAATGCCTTTGTTCCGAGCTCTCCAAGTCAACTAAATTGAACAGCATTTCAGTCCAAACTGCATCTCAAACCAAAGATTTTCAACAACAGCTCACTGACTCTCCCCTGCTCAGGGCAGATGTTATAGTAAACATCATGGGAATCAAACAAGCATACAGCAGTAGAGCACTCATCATCCAGGCCACAATAGTTCAGTCATTCAACACCAATAGAGCTTGAGAAATCCCGCAACATGTGAGCATTTAGATAAACATCAAGCTGTTTTCCAAGAGCACACATGTAATTCTGAAATGGTGCTGAGGGCCACTGTCATGGGGACATAAACACTGAATCTGACTAGCAAAGTCAGAGCCTCTGTAAACCTCTTGGGCCATGAGACATTGGTATCTTTCAACCACTGTGACAATAGTCTCCCTTTCAATATTTCAGCCTCATCTGGCCGTGAAGTACAACTAACACTGAGTAATAAAAAAAAGTCCTAATTGCTCTGTTTCACCCTCAGACACAACTAAACAGAATCTAGTGTGACAGAATCACCATATAAGAATAAACAGTAGGTTGTCTAAGATAAACAGAGATGAAAATTTTAATCACTTTAGTAGGCCATATATTCAAAAAACTCTTTGAGTACACAGGTTTCTTCTTGAATTTTCCCATTCTATTATTGACCACACATACTTCTTGTTACAATTAGCAGATCTCAACCTATAAATACTCTACACTTTTATTTTTTTGGTCATTGAAATCTCTCCTGTATTGATGCATTCATTAGAGGATTAATGTTATTCTGCTATAGAAGTTGCAAACACTGTCTATCCAATATTTAATCTCTTTTATTCTGCTAGAATATCTTTAAGTATATGGTGTCTAAAAACTATTCCTTAAAAAACTGTTCACTTTAAGCTCTTTGCCAATACATGAGTGTGTTCATTACAATAGCTTTAAAAAGAACAGCTGTGGGGTTTTGCTACTGAACACGAGTGACCTTACCTTAAGAATAGGATAATATATTGCAAGAAAGTTGAAGCATTCATATTTCAATGGCTAAAGGAACCAGATCCAAAATACAAGGGAAATTAAAAATAACTTATGATATATGTGTACTGCTTCACTGCTGGTCACCTTTTGTACAAATATAATCTCCATATGATTAAATCAAATCCACATTGGTCTAAAATCTACATAAATAGCTATAAAAGACAGTTACTGAAAAATGCTATTTCCTTTAACAGAGTTCGTTATTTCAGACTGGTTAAAACCATTGTAAGAAGCAGTACTTAGAAAATTTTTATTTGTAAGTAATTTATATACGCAACCTGTTAGAAATAAAACTTTCTGATGATGCTCATAAAAGTTGAATTAGTAAGAGATAGCTCTACACTAATGTCTACGATTTAATGTAGCTCCTTAATTGGATACTACTACAGCAGCTGACATTCTGAAAAACCCAGAATTCAAATTACTTTGGCAAAATTTCAAATTCATGAGCTCATTATTTAGACTGTACACATAATTTGCATACCAATGTAAATCCAAAAGTCAAAGAACTTCCACTCTTAAAAGTGCTTTTAAATAAATATATTTTATCACAAACTTCTGATTTTATGAAAGAGATTGCTTTATTATTTTGGGAATTTATATTGTCAACATTAATACATTAATACAATTGCATTGTAACTTATTAATTATATTTCAAACTAAGAATACTATTAATGCCAGATCACTTACATTAGATTGTATTTCAATCTCTTCTCCCTAAATAATCTCTAACGATTGCATTTGTTAATTTTTAATAGTTTGTGGTGAATTATTCAATTTCATAGGTAGGTAAAAACTATAAAAAAGAAGTTAAAACAATTTTTCATACATTTTTCTCTTGTTGTTAATGCAGTTAATTTCTGGCATTATAGGTTTTGACTGAGACATCAACAAGTTTATAAAAAGTCTTGGTGAGAAATTGTGGACATAAAATTGTGTTTGGCAACAATCGCCAAGGAAGATTAAAATTACAAATGTAAATATTACATTGTTCTGAAATGCTCTGAAAGACTGACCAATTCAAATATAAACCAGCAGAGCACTGGCAGCAAGATGGGTAGACTCTTAGGCAATGGAATAATTTCTTCCCAATGTTAACTTCCATGAAGCTTCTTATCAAGACTTTGGTAGAGGTAGCAACAGATTACAGCCAAAATACAAATATGCCAAAGGCTTAGATTTAGGCCCAAATGAGACATAAAAATGTAGTTTAAAAAAATAAAATCACAAGTAGAAAAGCTGAGAAACTTGTGAGGAAATAGTAATCTATTAGTGGTGTTAGAAAAGTTTGGAAGATGAAGAATTGTGGTGGCCATGTTAAGATGTAAGGCCTCTGGAAACAGTTCTTTATAAGCAGTGTTTAACTGAAAGGAAAAATAAAGTGGACTGTACAATGAATTCTGACCATGAAATCATGGAATAATTTAGTTTGACAAAGACCCGTAAACTCATTGAGTACAACTGTTAAGCCAGCACCATCATTTCACCACTAGACCACATCACTAATTGCCACATTCACAAGTTATTTTTTCATTTCCAGGGATGATGACTCCACCTCTTTGTTGGGCAGACTGTTCTAATGCTCAACTACCCTTTTTCAATGAAGATTTTTTTTCCAAATATCCAATCTAACCTCCTCTAGCATAATTAGAGACCATTTTGTCTAGTCCTGTCACTTGCTACCTGGGAGAAGAGGCTGACCCCAACTTGGCTACACCCTAACACACTGAGGGATCTATTAATAAGATCCTGCGTTACTCTTGCCTTCTAGGGCTGTTTGTAACAAATCTAAGTCTCTTTTCTAGAGGGGAGAATAGTCTCCCCTTCAATGTTTTTATGTTTTTTAGTTACTATTCCTTCTGACTTTACAGAGAGTCGTTAATGTTATTTAGTATCTCTACATACACCTCATTGCAGTAATTTCATGGAACTGACATAGCTATAAAAGCAAATTCTTAGAATTCAGATTATCATCTCTTAGACCACTGCTCAGAATTCAGATACCATTCCCCACGAATGATTAAAACAGATGAAAAGAGGCCTCCTTTTAATCACTATAACAAAAGATGTAGTATTGTTAATACTTCAATCATATTATCATGGGACGTCATCTTAAAAAGAGGGAGGAAAAAACCCTTCTACACTGTCACATGCTCAGCAGATGTAAGTATCAAACTGTATTTCAAGAGGCATAAAGAAGAAAAATAAAATCACACCATACTTATCATGTTTTTCAAGAATGGATTGAACAAGGATCCCAGGGAAAGGGTTTAGGATCTGTGAAAAATTATGGTCATGCTTTAAATACCTGTGATGATTGGGACTGGTTTTCATTTACAAAATGGGTTTGTGTATGTTGAAATTGAGAGAGATGTGGGGGCAGGGTGTGAGAAAAAGAAAGAAAAGCAGAAGGGACTTCAGAACAGAAGGGATGGCAGCATATAAAACATATAAAACTTCTATAAACTGAGTAGCACTCATGTCCTCATGCCAATCCTAAAAGAGGTAAATGATACTGCCCCTTGTTACCCAAGTGGTGGGGCAAAAAAAAGACATAACAAAAATAATTAAAAGAGTTCCTTTAGAAAATATTTCACTGTTAAAAAATTGCACCCTCTGTAATATCCTGGAAAGTGCATAGATCATAAAAGAGATAATTGTTTAATAAAGTTTTTATTAAAATTAGTGCAGGTGAAGCCCTAATATGCATGACACAGACCTGTCATCTGGCAATTGTAGCTTAATAACTTGATATTTGCGCTATCTATGTTATCTATGTCTGGGCACTTGATCCATGACAAACACAAGGAAACATTACAGAAAGAAGTATTGTAAGTTTGTCTTTGCCTTTACTTGTCTTATGCCTGAAGTATTCAACAAGACAGCTATACAACAACATCAATTTTCTTTACCACACTGCTGCGGTAACTTCATTGTGAAGCTGAGTCTTAAAACAAGGATTTTGCAAAATGTAGAACCTTCTTTGTGTTTCCAGATTTCAGGGTTTTGCCCCATAACCAAAAATATAGACAAAATTACTCCCTCCCACTCCCACCTCCACTTCCATCCTCTCTGCCCCTCCACCCCACCCCCCCAAAGAGTAATGGAAAGAGATAGAGAGTTATTAGGAAGAAAAAGAGGAAATATACTTGCAAAAATATCAGAAGATATCTTTCCTGATGATCGTAGCCCAAAATGGCTTTCTCAGTCTGCTCTGAGAAACTTTGTGCCCTGATGTTGAGTACTTTTGTCCTTGAGAGCCATCTGGTCACAGGTCAGTTGCTTGTGTTAGACCAAACAGGATGGGTTTCCCAGAGCTATGCATGCTTTTAAAGGCTCAAAATTCAAGTTTCTTCATTCCCTGCATTCATGAGATTCAGGTTATTCATATTGGGTTTAACTTCTTTCCTGGGGATGGAATTTCTTCTATCTAAAAAAAGGTTATCTTTTTTGAAGATGTTATCTCTTTGTAATTATATCATGACCACTGAAATCGGTTATTGTGTCTGCATAAGTATCTTGTAGCAAGACCAGGAAACTGCTCAGATACTATGTATTATAGCTAGAGCTCCAGTATTCCTCTTAAACTGCTAGTTTAATTAATTGAAATAAATTTATTCTAATCTAAATTTTGTGCCAATTTGTGCTGAGAACATGCTTCCTACACCACATCTTGGAAGACCTGGCTTCAAAAAAGTTATTTAATACCTTGAGGCTAGATCCCAGCAGGAATTAAGTTTTTAAATTTCCAAAGTCTGAGTTTTAGATGTCCTGTTGCTTAAAGGTTTTCTTGACCCCAAATATTAGGCCTGGGTCTCATAAGGAATGTAAGAATTTTAACATACCTTCAGGCAAGTGCTCCCCCAGGTGTACTTAAAATGCCTAAACTAAGCAATTAAATATTTTTATATTGTGCATGTTACACAGACAGAATCCAAGGAATAGGATTTACTCAGTATGATGATTACAGATATTGTCCAAGATAACCTAAAAAAAAAACCACAAAGGCTGAAAATAAATATTTTCAAGGAAAAGACAGAAGTGGGATTTATATCCAAATAATCACTAGAACATGATAAGAAGAGGAATTGATTCAAAGCTTTTCATTGAATGCACTTCTTTTCACAGCTTTTCTTTGTTTATAAAACTTCATCTTGACCCATAAGTTTTCAGTTTTTATTCTTCCAACTCTCTTTACCACTCCACTAATGAGGAAAAGAGCAAGCAGCTTGGTGGGTGCTTAGCTTCTGGCCAGAGTGAACTTGAATTTTATTGAATCACTACAGTGATTCAATAAAGTAGTACTCAATAATAAAGAACTAAGGCATGCATATATTCAATGTTAACTGCATATGAACTAGAAAAAAAACAAAGCAAAACCAAAAAATCCCCAGGTCTGCATAAGAAAACGCTGTCAAAATCACTGGTAATGGCACATAAACTATTACTGAAACTATGATTATATTAGGCAACAGACAACTTTTCCTACAGGGAACAAAAAGCCTTCTAAAGGATAATATAATATCACATGCAAATTCTGTTTGACTTTGAAGAGTTATGAGCAAGGACATGTTCGAAAAACAATGGACAAATCAACTTGTTTAATCATTTGAGAACTTCATTGATTAAGGCACAAAGTCAGTTACCTCTGAAGAAAAGTGACCGATATATTTGTACAGGTCGGTCAGATGCAGGGCTCCTTGTTTGTATTTATCTCCTGCTATTTCAGACTTATAAATGATTACCACCTCTGTACAGCCAAATCCACTGGTCACGTGCTTGGATTAGCTAAACAAATATAATCTGAAAGAGATTTTTTCATTTATCTGTTTGATGACATCAATAAATCCAAAATACACGAGAACACTCCTAAGGTATTTAAATCATGGCATTTTTCCTTTCCAAAGTTGTCGATCTGCAGAGGGTAATTAATCTCATCTTAAAATGACCATACAGAATAAGTGGATTAGAGAGCTTTCTAAAAATGTACATATTCCTTTTTTTGTGACTACAGAAGATATTGTCAAAGAAAGAAAGTTCCTCCAGCAGGTAGACAGATCACTGCCTAGAAAGCTACCTCTCAGCTTTGATTGTTTGCAAAACTTACAGTTATAACAGAAGAGTCACATTCAAAGCATTACTCCAACTGACTGTTCAAAGAAACTCATTTAGAAACCTCTAACTTGCTCCCATACGGTCACAGAAATGCTTATCTTACCACTCAGCTCCTACAGGAGCAACAGGAGAAGGAAAGACATTGTGGGGAAGGCCAAGTCTGAATAAAAAGGACTAAGAGTAAGGTTATTCCAGCCAGCTTTGCTGAAGCTGAGCTATTTTAGAAATAATATTTTAATATTTTCTGTCGCAGAGCTGCTTTAATCATTTTACTAAAAACAAATATTATTTTTCACCTTATGAATGTACTTGTTCTATGGGTCCCTCATTACTGCAAATGAAGCAAGGAGACTTCAAAGACTTCTTTTTCCTGGCTATATGAAGAAAAAAAGAGTCAGACACTGGACTATGAATTTCCTATTTGTTTTACTACAGGTTTCATAAAGATGTGATTCAGTAAAAAACCAAAAGAACAATGCAGCCAAGTTATGCAGAGGAAAGTTAAATGTGTTGCTGTCCACTGTCAGACTCCTCTCTCCCTGTTTTGTCTCCTGTGTGTCTCTAAGATTAGTAGCTTTCTCATTCAGTGATCACTTCCAATCTATGTGAATAAAACACAGAAAACTCAGGTTCTTTCTCCTGATGTAAATAACTCTTTCAGGAACCATGCAAAGATTTCCTAAAGGACCATTCTTCATCCATGATTGCTGCTCCATCAGCATCAAAACTTCCTCAGGGATTTTGGTTTTTCTGAAACATGGATTAAAATTAAAAAAAACAATAAATTTTTCAAAACCAACAAAGCTTCATTCCTTAATTGAAATGGAGCATTTTGACCTTTCATTTCTTTATGACAAAAAACCAGGTTTTTCTTTTACGTTATAAATTTGAGAATCATAAAATCACTATATAATGCATTTTGGAAGAGACCTCAGGAGGTTTCTAGAACTTTTGCTCTGACCAGGGTCCCAAAGAGATTTCAGATTTCTCATGGCTTCATACATAGTCAAGACCTTAAAACCTCCAGGGGTGGAGATTACAAAACATCTCTGGGTGACTGATGCAAGTGTTCATCTGTCCTCATGGGTAAAATGTTTCTCCAGTCTGTATCTCTACTGCTTCTATTCTTACACGTCTTCTGTCCCTTTTTGCCCCTCTTCCCTTCCCAGGGAAGAGCTCAGCTACAGCTCCTAGCCAGCTTCCCCTTGGTCAGTGGGGGCTGCTGTTGGGTTCTCCCAAAACTGCCTCAGCTCCAGGCTGACCAAACCCAGCTTTCCCAGTTTCTCCTGAGAAATGTTCCTGTTCCTATCATCTTGGTGTCCTCTACTGAACTATCTCCAGTTTAAAAGTGTCTTCCTTGTAGTGAGCAGCCCCATATTGGGCACTGTGTCTAAGATCTAACAAATGTGAGGTAGAGGGGAATAGTTCCTTCCCTGGATCTCCAGGCTCTGTCCTGTGCCTACAGTCCAGATTGCTGTTAGCCCCTTTGCTTCCAGGGGTCCATGATCAGTTCTGGCCCAGCCCAGCAGGACCTGCTGTTGCAGGGATTTTCCCTTCCCAGGTAAAAAGCTCTAAGTTTATCCTTATTGATCTTCTTTATGTTCTTGCTGTCTCACTCCTCCAACAAGTCTTGGATGCTTTTGAATGGCAAAGGAGCCCCAGAGCCCACCTACTACTCTCCTTAGAGCTAAGTCATCTGAAACTTGGTGGGAATACACTCTGATCTCTCACAAAGGTATTGAATAAGACAATCCCAGCATTGCTACCAAATTCCATGTCGAGAATGTCCCCTTAATTACTACCCTCCATGCATGATTATACAATAATATTTTTAGCTGATCTAGTTGTCCACTCATTCAGACTGAAAAACCACAAGTTGGAGATAGGAATACTGTGGGATACATTGTCAAATCACTTTCTTCTCCTTCATTTTCCCTGAAATAATAATATCTATTTCTCAAGACAAAACCAGAAAAGATTTTGGCTTTTGCAAATAAGATTATTTTCTACAATTCAAAGCGTTTCTGCCTTTAATTTTCTTTTAAAATTGAAAGTTTTTGCACACTGAATTGCAACCAAACTAATTCTGAGTTTTGAACAGACATACTTAGCGGTACTGCCTTTGCTTGTCTGTGGCACAGTTCTTATTTTTCAGGTAAGACATACTGGGAATACTTAATTTCTCTCTAAGAATGCCTCATCAACACAGCCCAACGTGTAACATTATTATTTATACTGGAATTTTACTCATATCGATGAATTTTATTGTTCCAGTTTTTAATTTCTGAATTACTGCCATTCCGAATAAGATTGGGCACATCCAGGCTTTGACTACAAATTTCCTTTGCATTATGGGTGAGACAATAAATGACGGGACTATAAAGTATTTAGGAGGTTACTCCCATTACTTGTCTTCCAATGTATTTATTTACCCTTTTACAGTGGGGTGGCAGATGCTCAGGTGCTCATGTGCCATACATGATTGTGTGATAAGACATAATTACTCTGCTGTGACCTGGTGTCTTCTCTACAGAGCCAAGGCCTTTGTTTTAAAAGGTCAAACAGAAGCACACAAGTTCTTACAAGGTATATAGTTGAGGCTGGTGCTCTTAAAGGGATGCTAGCCCTTTAGTCAGATAGACAGTGGTTTATGACATGGAGCACTGATTACCAATATTACTGAAACTTTTTGTAAAGTGTCTTAAAGCCTTTAAACATATTTAAAATTCTTAGAGACTTCAGGGTAAATTGATATCTGTTTTAAATAGCTGTGACCTAAGTAATTGTGTTATCTGTTCAATAAAAGGAAGAAGTATTGAAGAAGCTGTATACAGCAGAATGAGGCCACGTCCACTCACAATAAAATGTGTGATATTGTTAAACCAAAGCAAATATACTCCATGGATATACTGAACTTCAGGACTGTCTTTGGGCTGGCACTGGACCAAGAACTTCTCCATTGTCCACTTTCACTTAAACCTAGTTTTTGGTTCTTACCACTCACTAAGTATCCAATAATCTTTGGGCATAAGAATTTCAAGCAATGGAGCACAGCTCAGAAAAAGCTGGTTGCAGAATTGGAATCGGTAGAAGCAAATTAGTGGAATATTGATGTTATTTAGCCTTGCTGAGGACCAGAGCTGGATCCTAGCTGGACAGTAGCTTGTCTGGATCTATCTGAGGACAGACCCTTCTTCCTTCAATGCCTCGTACTCTTCTGGAGTACTCCTTCCCATGAAAGTTCAGGATGTGTGGCACTGTGCACCTTATACCCATTAATTTAGTAGGATTTGGTAGCTGTTGTTTATCACTGTCCACTACTCACCTCATGTTTGTAATTCACAGGTGACTGAGTTCAGAGATGGGTGAATTCTTTATTTCTCTGGTTCTACAAAAGTGAAGGTATAGTCTTTCTGTAAGCTCATATCACTTTACCTGGATTGGATAAAAGCAGATTGTACAATGACTGAAATGGTGATTGCTGTCAAGTCATTTAGTTTTTGAAGATACTTGATGGTTATTTAGTTCCTTCAAGCCAACAAATGGATCCTTTTAGGGAATACAATTATCCCCAGCCCCCAGGCATCCTTATCAGGGAAAAAAAATATATATTTGACTCTTGTTACAGTTCAGACTCTTTACTCACTATGTTCATGGGACATCAAGAACACGAGTCCTGTCCAAGCCCTATGCCCAAAAATTTAGTGCTGTCTCTCTGTGCGTTAATGATAAATTTGATGAAAGCCCTGGTGAGGTCTGCTTATCAGTGCCAGTGGGTCTGCAAAGGGATTTTACTCTTAGAAGTCAGGAATGTAACTTTGCACAGTGGTGACATGGTCTGCTGATTTCTCATATTCCTCTTGTAATTTCCACCCTAACATCATTTACTTCCTTCTGAAGATAATGGCTTTGGAGAGTTTTCTGAAACTGTGAAATCCTATTTCTTTGTCAGGAGCATTTCTTTTATACTAGATAAACTTTGTCTATCTATTGCTTCAAAACATATTTATTTCAGTTTCACATGTTTGGGCTATTATGTTGGTCCTTCTGTACTTAAATTAATAATGAATTTCTTCTTAAATTCCTGCCAATTCCACATTGTCTGGACAATCTTTCTTTCACTTTCAACTACTGAAAAATATGCTAAAGGCTGGCAATTCTACCCTTAATAGAACTGAGTAAAGGAAAAGAAAGACAGGAAAAATTTTTCTTTCCGGAATTGCAAGTCACCAATTTCTCCCTGGGAAGTAAACTTTACAAGGACAATTTTTCTTCTTTTCAGATTAAGCTGAAAAAAACCTGTGTTTCTTAAATTTTTAAAAACTTTTGCCACCTGGAAAATAATAAGAAAATATTTACCTCTTAGTTATGCTTCATAGACTTTCTGTAGAAAAGAGTAAAAACAAAGAAAAAGGACAGGGAAAAAAAAAAAGAAGAAAAAAAGGAAGAAACTCTATGTAAAGCAATTAATGGTTTACTTAACATAGGAAGATCTTGACCTCTAGAAAAGCCTGAAATCTTCTGATTAATGATCTCATTCTTTGTAAAATGAAATACATGGATTTGACTCATTTTGAGCCTACAGAGGAGTTGAATTTAGTCCTCTAGCCTTCTGTACAAGTGACACATAAAGATATCTTTGTAGATGTGACAGAACTTCAAATTCCTTTAAAACAAAATGACCCATTTTTTTTGAGAAAGGGCTTAACCAAATGTCCTGTTTGGGACACCTAGGCTTCTTGCCCTCTTTTGAGTTACAGCTAAGTCTAATGGCTATATACAATTAAGTAAAGGTGTGGAGCTTTAGAAACAACTTGTCCTCATCATTCTCTTTTAACACATGTTAAATGACTCAGGCTCTACCTGATGGACCACAGTCCCTCAACAAGCCAGAGCAGAAAATTATCTAGCAGATGAGAGTGATAGGTTAGAAATTTTTCCGCCAGCATTACAGAAAGGCTGTACATCCGCTATATGTAACATAAAATATTACATATATTATGGCTTTTTCTACAACTTCACAGCTGCTTTATGTCACATTGTAAGGCTGGAGCCTCAGAGCCCATGCCCACCCGGACGATGACTATTCACTTAACATTAAGAAGGGTCCTACTCATATTATTGCAAAGTATTCTTGCTGAAATAACTGCAGTGATCCAGATGTTCACAAAGATAAGCAAGACTAAGAGTGACTGTCATCTATCGTTCTTTATGACTCCATGTTGTTTTTAGATTATTTTGAGGATGTAAGCCTGACTAACACATTTAATGAATGTGAACAAGGGTTTCATTATTTTTTCCCAGAAGTTAGTGATTGTGCTTGAATTGCTTCCTGTTTTTGATATTCATTCTGCTTTCTTTTTAATATCTAATTTAGTGGTCCAATTAGGAAATTGCCTTCTCTGAAAATCCTTTATTATCTATGGAAAGAAGTAGATGCCTCATCCTCGATTAATTTCATGTAACTAGGGCAGGTTAATTACTGTGTTTTCTATCTCTTGAACAGAGTGAGAGCTAAGCTCTGCCTTCAGCAGGCTCTCTCCCTCTGGAGGTGTCAACCTCCCTCTGCTGAAGGACAAAAGGAGCCAGAGGGGACTGGCCTCTGAAGACAGGCACCTAAATTTGATTTTCCTTAATTTAGTTGATGTGATTAAATTTGTTCATATGTGAGTTTTATCTTCATTTGGACTTTTAATACAACATTCCTTTATTTATTCTCAGCTAGCTCACTGGGAAAACATTTTGGGTTTGTGCTGTTTTGAATGCTGTGCTTTCCTAAAGCCTGTCTGTCAAGGACTCCACAAATTTACCTATGCCAATAACAGAGGTTCAAGGAGAGCAGCCAGGGTATCTCTGACTACAAAATCCTGGGAGTGACATCCTGAACAGTAACCCTGGCCACAGTCAAAATTAAAATAGAGTACAGAGATAAGTGAGAAGGACTATGACTTCTCTGTCAGTGCTAGAAATTGCTGTTCTTCACATAAATTGTCTTTGTCACAGAGTATTTTTGAAGTGCAATGGGAATGTGCATACAATTGGAGGCAATTACCTCAGAAGTCAGATACTTAACAAATATCTCCCTCAGGAAAATACTCTGAGACTTGCCTGTTTACAATGAGAAGCCAGACCTTAATTCTCTCCATCCTTACACACATTTAGGTTAACACTCCAGTCCTTGTCATATCAATTCAAGACCATTTTAACAGTTTAGGCTGTTGATGCAGCACTCTTTATAGTCCTAAAATTCAACATCCAGGCTTGGTAGACTGGATTTCCCCAAAAAATATGAATTTTGGGACAAAGTCTTAATTTCTGCTTGCAGCAAATACAAACCAGAAAAATTCTTCACTGGCATGATAGTGCGTGGAAATGTATTCAGGAAAGAAGCCATGTGGCTGTACATTCCTGCTCTCATCCCATTTCCAGCCGTAGTTTCTGTATTGTGTCATGCTCATGGGCAGCCCCCTTCCTTCAGCCTGCTGTGGCTGCCCACCAAACTTATCCCAACACTGTTTCACTCTCAGGGATAAACATGGAATGAATGTTAAGCAAATGTTGTAAGCAATATCAACTTCCTTTATATTTGTGAAAACATTTCTTCTCAACAATTCACATATATTTCCTTCAAGATCAAGAAATGCCCTTATGTTTGGGGCACAGAAGCATTTATCACTTCAAGAGCTGTCCAGAAAGGGAGATGATTGCTCTATCTTGGGAAAATATTCAGCATGTAATTCTTCCTTCCAATTCTGTCTTTCTATCTCTGCCTCCTTCTGGGTCTGTATGTCTTTGCATCTCTTAATTCTCTCAAGAAACTATACAGAAATATATGTGCATATTTACCAACTGGTAATTAAAAGAAGATTTTAGTTCAGCTGTTGTCATGCCACCAAAATCTTTATATTTTTTTAATTATGCAATGCATTTTAAAAGATTATTTTTCATTTTCAAAACCTTAAACAAGATATTTGAAGCTTTTGCTTTTGAGTTTTGAAGTTTTGTTTTGTTCTGTTTTCTTTAACTAGAAATGTATCAAATCTATTTCCTTAAAAAATATTGCATTCAATGAAAAGACATTTTTCAGCCAGAAAAAAACTTTCCTTCAAAACATGACCAGTAGTTCTACAGCTTTTTTCAAGAAAATGTTGCAGTAGGCCGTGTGAGGGTGGTTGTGGTGCATCCTAGTAAGTCTTCTAGAATTTCTGCGCAACTACCAACGTGACAAGAATAGCAATTCTTACTGCAACAGTATTAGAGAAGCTGAGACTGCAACCCAGCTACTGACATTGAGGATGACACTCTTTGATCTAGGTCTCCTTTCTTGTATAAATAATAAGCTGTATTTTTGGGTTTTGTTGTTTGTTCGCCAAGACAAGAGGCTGTCGCATCACTCTGCTGTCGGCAGATGGAAGGAAGCTGTTTCTTCATATACATGCTTTAAACATAATAGAGTTATTTTTAAAGATGAAGAATGTCGTGTGACCACTTTCCCACTGCTGAAATTGCTTTATAAATATGATAATAAAGAATAGCTTTAGTTTAAGTGAGGAAATTACCCCTCTTTCCTCTGCTATCTGGTACAAACTGGAAGCAAGAAAGAAAAGTCACTTTACTTGACAACCCTGGTAATAGTGATAACTAGCCTTATAATATAAATGCATCACTGGTATATTTACTTAAATTTGATTTACAGTTTTCATAATGCTTTTACTTACTTACTTGATGCTCTTCCTTCTTTCCTTTCCTTCTTCCTTATTTTTATTTTATTTTTCTTTGGGGAGTTTTAGTTTTATATTGCAGTCTTGGACTCTGTCAGGCTCTTCCTAAGACATATTGCAGACCTTCACTTTTCCTTCCTTTAACTTTTACCTCTCTAAATACTCATGAAAAGTTTTGTCTTGCTTGGTAGTTTATCATGCATAACATAAAGACACTGCATCCAAGCAGCATAAAGATCAAGTATCCCACTGGAAAGGACAATATTTCTAAGAGGATCCACATGCAAACATACTGTGAAAGAAATGTTCAGAGGCACAGCCAGAGGGAAAGATGTGTGCACCATTTCAGAGCTGCTCTGAAGAGTAGCTCTGCTGTGTACACTGAACTCATACTCTACATCCAAGTTTTGGAAAAGGCAAAAAATATGATTAAATCTATTGTGATTGGAGGTTTGCACTCATCGGAACAGAAGGGAGAAAAGAAACACACTGAGTTCTTTTTTATAGTAAGTGAACTGCTTTGCCTAAGTAATCAAGCTGAGAGCTGTGTGGTTCAAAGGCAATTTTTGTAGTTCATATGGAGTACCTTCTGTAGTGACTGAGAGATAGTAAAGAATGAACCTCTTAATGTGTGGTCATAAGGCGCAAATTATACACAGGATAAAAATATTGAAGTTATCCAACTGATTAAAGAATCTATGTTTATTAAAATGTGAACTTTTTGCTTGCTAAGTACTGAGAGTAAAAGGAATGTAAAATCCTAAGTAACTTCTGGGCATTTGGATACTTTTTGATGATAAAAATATATTTTCTTCATAATAAAGACAGAGGGAGTAGCTTTTGTCTACTTTCTCCCATTGTAAATCTTAGGTCAATTAAGTTACATTGTTATGAAGGTGGTAAAACCAGGAGCAGTTCTCTCCCTTGCGTTTTCATCCAATATATTCATTAAAATCTATATTCTATGATTTAAGTTTCAGAAGCAAGATGCTTTATGAATGTTGAATCTCATTTCATGCACATTCTCACCTGTTTTAAAGTCCTAAAGTCCTTGTACTGTGCCTGACTTTTTTTACCACGTGAGGTTAAAAGGAAGAAAAGGAAAACCACATCTAAATAAGCCTGTATAGAGAGGACTAGGGATCCTGAAATGGGGACTAAAGCTTAGCAATTTAAACCCAGAAATTTTGAATGGATATTGTTTCTGCCAGAATATTCACGTCTTTATATTCTTATTTTAACTGATCAGGGTAGAGAAGGGGTTAATGTAGCACATTTATTCATTTTATTGTTTAGATACAGACAATCCTGAACTGTATTTTGATTTTAAACTGTTCTGATTGGTTTTTAAATTACTTTGTGCCTTCAACATGGTCTTTGATTACTATGGTTCCCATTAAAGCTTAAAGAAAATCCTAGAAGTCAGCCTCTTTTATTAGAAACACAAAATTCATGATGTTAGGATGCATTTCAACCAGAAGTGAAGTTACAGCAGAATATTTTTAGAAAAATGAAACATTTTCTGTTACAAATAGAAAATTAATAAAAGAAACTTTCCTCTTCTATTTATCAGTGGAGCTTAATCTTGTAGATTGTAGGCATTGTTTTAAAAGGGAACTAGGAGCTGGTCTAGTATCATGATATTAAATTTCCTACTTTTTCTTTTAGGCAAAGGAGCCTGAAGTGCCTCAACCATAAATCAGGGGTACTGAAATGTGTTCAACTCTGGGGACTTCAACGCATTTTCAAATTAATATAGTTTAGCAATTTTTCACATACCAGGTTACAAGTACCTGTCTCTTTATGCACTATGGCAAGTGCGTAGCAATGCTGTTCACCTTCGCCCTTTTTCACTGGTAGCTTGCCTAGCTTGAATGACCTTTCTTTGCCATGGGCTGCAAGTCTGCAAAGTGTTAGAGCTGCTCTGTAATGTGAAAACCTGGGATGAATTTAATTACAAATTCAAGCTTTAGAATAGTGAACTGCAAATCTACCCGTATTAGCTGGGAAAGACACACAAGATCCATGAAGATGCGTTCATAAAGAAGCTACTCTAGACCTTCAAGTTACACTTCTTTACTTAGTACAACATTATCCTTTCAGGTTTTTACTAGGACATAAACAGAGGTACCAAAACATCAGAAGAAATTTTATACCTGAATTCCAGGTCTGATTTGCACATTTGTTTTAAAATTTCTAAACTCTCTATGCTACTAAGAGTCCTGCCTTTCCTGTGGGATGATGAGCAAAGTTCTGCAACTGCCTTTTCCTGACAATAATGGAAGATAATAAGGATGCTATTAGAAGAGTCCCTGAAGTCATAAAAAGCAAAAAGCACAGAAGCCTGAAAAGATGGCAACATAAGCAATTGAAAACAGCATGTGGTGTGAACAGCCCACAAATGTCAGTCTGTGTAATTTTGTGCTGAAGACAACAAAATTCAAACTGGGAGAAAGCACTCATTCTGCAGATACTACATCTAAAAAGACTAGTCAACATCAGAAAACAAAACAAAAAAAAAATCACAGTTAAGAGAAAAAAGTGCTACTCTTGTCTGTACTCTCAAGCACATCCATTTAGGTAGATATATTTTATTGCAGTGATACTGATTTCTGTGGCAGGCATTAAGCTACTGTGGCCAGGTGTGAATTCAACAAAAAATGAAATGGAGACTTACTTCTTTTCAAAGTAACAGCACTAGCATTTGGGGAGCAGCAGTCATTGGGGTTGATAATGCAAAGCCCAAGGGCACAGTCTAGCATAACATAACTCTCAATGTCAGGGAAAAACAAAAACAAAGCCAAAAAAACCCCTTCATTCTGACATAGGAGATTGTTTTACCTGTCTATCTATTCACCAATTAAAGTTGAGACAGCAGTATAAGGAGATCATATACTACAAGAACCACAGAGACATTTTGTGATGAAACAGTATTTAATTGGAAAATACAAACTGGTGGAGTATAAAACACTTCATTGAAAACCTCCTGAGCTTTCAGCAGGCAAACCTACGCTGAAAGCTCAGGAAAGTTCTACATTACTCTGTCCCAATTCCTGGCATATTATTCCTCGTGCAGCAGCTCGGGGACACCTAGTGTGCTAACGCTAAGCACACTTGCCTGCATTCTCAACACTGGTGACTCTACCTGATACGTTTGGGGGAACAGACCTGATTCTGACAATAAACCCAGTTCTTGTCATGGAACCTGTAAGTGTCTAATTCACAGTTTTGAGTCAGCCTGCTTGCAGGTTTTCTTTCAAATTGTGGACAAGAAGAGTTCCTCTGAACCCTGCATAATGTACACGAAACCTGGAAGCACAGGCTGGAGAGGATGATTTTCAGGACAGGCAGCCTCTGCAAAAGACAGAAGCTCTGGGACTTGCTGCTCCACTCCGATCTCATTTCTGGCTCTGGGGAAGGGAAGCCCTGGAAAGACTAATGAAGCAACAGCAGTCTGAAGCACAGTCTCCAAGGGCTCAGTATTTAGGACTAAGGTATTAACTTTGGCAGACTGAGTGCAGCTCACGTAACAGATCTGTGAGAAAGAGGGCAGGCATCTCTGGAGCGCTGTGCAGCTATTCCCCGGGGCTGGTTTTGGCTGAGATAGAGTTAATTTTCTTCTCACTGTCTGGTATGTGGCTGTGTTTTGGACTCGTACTGGAAACCGTGCTGCTAATGAAGAGATGTTTTCTGATTGCTGAGCACCGCTGACAGTGTCAAGGCCTCTTCTGCTCCTCACCCGGCTGTACCAGTGAGGAACCTGTGGGTGTACAAGGAGCTGGAAGGGAACACAGCTAGGACAGCTGACCCCAAGTCACTCAAAGAATATTCCAGACCTTATGGCATCATGATCAGCAGTAAAAAGCTGATGGAAGAGGGAGGAGAGAGGGACATTGGGAGATAAGTCATTTGTCTTCCTGAGTAACACGTGATGGAGCCCTGCTTTCCTGGAGATGGCTGAACACCACTGGGAAGTGGTGAATTAAGCTTTTTCTTCTTTTATTTATTTTTTTTTAATTTTTTAAATTTTTTTTTTTTTTGCTTTGCTTTGCTTGCGCATGCAGCTTTTGTTTTATCTATTAAACTCTGTCTCAACCCAGGAGTTTTCTTACTTTTACTCTTTGGATTCTTTCTGCCATCCCATGGTGAGGCAGTGAGTAAGCAGATGTCTGGGGCTGAGCGGATGGATGTGGTTAAACCATGACGCCCCCTCACACTCACATTTCTTTAACACCACATCTAGTTTCTCATCTCCAACTGTATTCTTCAACAGAATAAGAAAATGTTTAAATTCCATAGAAAAGAAAAATAAAGTAAGTAGTTTTCCTATCAGCTGAGCTTGTCACACATTTTCTGTAGGGTAATAAGTGTTCTTACATCTTAGACTTCATCTAGCACTCCTAGAAATATACATCTAGCACTCTTAGAAATATAATTCTCCTGTCAAACACAAGTTACAGCCACAGCTCAGTCTTTGTCTGGCTTTTTCTATTGCATGAATATTGTGCTGAGGTTAATTAATATCGAAACAGATCAGGTTAAATCAACTCAATCCTACTATACTGAACCAAGAGGGGTTTTATTTCCAAAACCAATCTATTACCTACCCTTTTTTTAACGTTTGATGTTAACTAACGTCAACTATTTAAAATTATGAGGCAGATGTAGTATAAACTGATTTTCTAAGACCCATCTACAGGTTATATTACAAGATTAGGTTAGCCAATTATTCTCCTAAAAATCTTAGGCTTATTCTTAAGAACAGTCTTGTTCTCTTTGTTTTAAAATTTAATCTCTCATAGAATATGCATGAATTCATTGGACAGGCAAGAAGAAAAGCAAAGTGAGCACTACTAAGCAGAGGGGAACCATGTGGAGAACCCTGCTCCTGCTAAACTCAGTCTAAGCCCTGATGTGTGGACTGCTGGGGAGCTTCCTCAGTGTGTCATCTATTTTATTACTCTGTCCAGGGCTGAAAACAATTCCTGTAGAATTTTCAGCTGAACACACAGCTGGAAAGACAATGTTCATGGTGTATGAATTTGCTTTTTGAAGGTATTTAATTAATTTTTCTGTTTCCTGCACTATCACCTCTCTGCATCTTGTATCAATTACGGCAATTCACAAGCAAAGCCCTGTGAAGTTCCAAGCAGTACATGTGCTCTTACAGGAGATTTAAAGGAGGGTTTCTGTGATAGACTGCAGTTCCCTGTTGACATCAATGAGATTCAAAGTTAGATAGAGTTATAGCAAGTGAATTATGAAAATGAGTAGATTTGTTCAACAGCTTCCCTTTCATATCAAGGTATTAGTAATATTTACTTTTTTACTTGGAGTTCTGTTTCAACATAATTTCCTGTAAAGGAACATATTTTTCAGCAAATTTCATGGCCTGGGAATCTGAATATCAGCAAAAATTAAACAACGTGTGATAAGCATCTCTTTTGCCTTCATTTTAGATGTTATGAAAAAGTATTTAAGGCATAATAGAACAAACCTCTTTTTTTTCTTTAAGGGTTCACTATGAGGGCTACCTTGCATGTCAATAATGGACAGTTCCATCGAGCTGCATGTGGTACACAATCACATAATTACATGTGATAAAATGTAATATTCTTTCAAGCTATTTATAGAACATTTCCTTTATGTAACGGAAAGGGACTTCTAAACTTTTCAAGAGAGGACAAATTATGTTTTTCTGGGATCGGGCAAAGTATCAGGAAACCTTGCAATCAATAATTCAATTTGCCATTTCTCAGCATTAATCCTTTTCTTAATGATATTTCCACCCCCTTGCATTGATATGGAGTTTAGACAGAACTGCAAGACTGCAAAGTCAAAAAATATAATGCTTCCATGTTGGAAATAAAAGTGATGAAAATAATTCAGACTGACTGAAGACAGGGACCATACCACAAAGTAGGGCAGTCCATGGCCATTAAATTATTTTTAAATCTTGGTGTCAGAAGAGCAAGGGAGATTACACTAGCCGTTAAATTTCCATATGGTGATTTAGTGATCTTTTTGCAAGGCAGAAATGATGGATAAAACAGATTTGTTGGCTCTGCAGGAGATTATTGAGAATTCTTAGAGTTGAAGCTAAATCTATGCGCAGAGAAGTTTATAATCACAGCCTCAATCCTGGTAAAACAGGGCAGGAACTGGGTGTTCTACCACATCAGAACACTTCAAAGAAAATCTGTACATTGGGCAGGATTAGTCCTTCCTTCCTTGGAATCAGCTTTTGGGCTCCTCAGAGCAGTGAGCACAGTGACAATGGGCTCTCTATTAAACATCCATAGATGATGGCGAGCACTGGGTGCCCGTTGCCGTGTAAGCACCAATTAAGGGGTTGATCTGTTGGTTTCTTTGTAAGGATGTCATTGATCTAGAACTCTGCTACCAAGAGTGAAAAAAAAAGAGTTGTGTGAAACAAAGAACTAAGCTCTCAGTTTCCTAACTAGGGAGTTCGATCTGGAAAATCTCAGTGGAAGAGTGAGCAACAGGGAAAAAAAATTTAAAAATTTAATTAATAGATATTTATAATTAATACAATACTAGTAGCCTAAAAAGAAAAAAGAATATAGAATCCTGCTTCTATGAAGGCTCCTTGTGCTCTGTCCACAGAGCTACACCTATTTTTCAATTATTGGAAGTTTGATCCCCAAAATTAATTTTATAATGATAGAAATTATTAGGACACTTATAAAACAAAAGGATTTTCAAATTTTTAAAATATACTTTTTTTAAAAAATATGGATCCAAACATCTCATTTTGACAGCTCTAATTAACATTTTAAGTCTTAAGTTTTGAAATGCAGTTTTTAAGTTTTTAAATTGAAGGAAAAAATGTTTCAGTATTTTAGAGATAAATTAACTTCAATCTGATACAGCAGCAGTTTATTTAAGGATATTTTATTTAAAAATTATACAAATAAACTACATGCCCTCTCTCAAAATGATATATAAACTGGCTATCATTTTAAGGACAATCAATTCATTGTTTTGTGATATTTCAAATACTGGAGTTCTCAGGAATGTCTGCCTTGGCCCAGGGTCCCAAAATTTTTCAAAGTTCCAGACCTGTAAAAAATCTAAGTGAATCCCAGTGAAAAACAGCCATCAGCTCAGTAGAAGTTAGTTGAACTTAAGTTCTTTTCAATTAACTGTGTTTGCTAACTGAAACTCTCATTTCTCCACTGTTGGGATTACGCTTTGATACCAGTTGTTACAAGAGACGACTGTTTGTGAATTGTTCTTACTGGCAGCAAGGAAAAAGACAAGTATAATCCTGGACTTAGGACTTAGAGAATTGAAGTGTTACCTAAAGTCACTCTTGCACCCTTTTTCTCTGCACTTTTTGATATGTATGATGGAGCAACTCATAGAAACATTTAATTGAAGGAAAAATCATCACCACAGGACTTATCAGTTAAGTGTAGTGACTGTTCTGCCATTGGCCCTGGCAGAAAACCTGGCTATTTTTCATTTAATATGAAAAATGGTCAATGTTCTTTGCATACTGTAGTATCCAAAGAAGTAATTAAGCCTCAGGGGTAGTTTTGTCAAGTTTTCCTCATTTATGAGTCTGTTTACAGAAAAGGGAGTTAGTCTCACTTGAATTAATGTACTTTTAACTTTTTATAAGCTGATGTCTTTTTGCCATTGTGCACCAATTCTGGTTAAGTAATGTGAGTACTCCAGAAATGCAAACATATAATGATGTAGATATTAATGAGTTAAATTTCATCAGGTGCTAGATTTAACATACATTTTATTTGCTAGTTCCTGCTAATCAGGTAAACATCTGCTATATATGAGGCACCTGGGATTCTTGAACTTAAAGTAAGAGCGGGTCTCAGGTGATCTTGGCTTGGTTTCTATTTGTACCAAAGACTCTTATTCTGTATGCCAGGTTTTCTCACTGCAATCTTTCTGACAGGTCTTGATTGACAACAAGAAGTTGATTCATATTTGAGAAGATTATTACAAAATCTCTTGGGAGACTTATACTGAAATTCTTGGTGTTGTGGGAGATAATCTTTCACACTCACAAATGGGAATAAAGTTGTTTTAAAAGCAATTTTAATTACAGATGTAAAGAAAACTAACAACACAGATGAATATGACCATTCTATACAATTCTTGAAGAATATTATTTTAGAGCATCTTCTCTAAAGAAAATCTTACACTTTATGCTAGACCTAATGCCACTTTTTGTCTTTCTATTCACTTCCAAAAGCTTTACCTTGTGCCCACTTGTACGTCACAGACTGATTAAGGTAACTTTGGCACCTTTTATTTCAGTTTTCAGTTGCCAGGAGAGTTGGTGCAGAATTGTGAAATAACCACAGGCTCTTTAGCCCACCAGAAAAACCTGAACAGTTTCTTCATAAAGGTTGCATACAGTCTCCTCCTTCTTACTCTCTCTCCCAGCCTTTAGCCTTTGTGTTTCTGGTTGAGGGAGTAAGACTTTTTATCTTCTTCTCCTTTACTCCACCAGATGTCAACACAATGACCTTCCCTTCCTGCAACTCACCTCCTCCCTGATTTCTGGATGAAGGCTTGTGACAGTTTTACTTTCTCTTTCTTCCTCAACATCAGCAGTGTGGGTGCTTTTCTACCTTAATATTCACCCAGCTGGTTGATCTGCCTAGTTTTAGTCTGGATACTTTGGTTGCCAAAAACCAGCTCAATTTTGCACAAAGTTGTTTTTGCTTGTTCTTTGTGAGGGAAAACACAGAGCTTGAAGTTTTTACATACAGGAAGGGGAAGAGGAGGAGGAAGAAAACCAATGTGAGATGATACTACCCCCTGAAAGGGGTTCATCCTTCAATACCTGGCTTTTTCTGAACTGTGATATTGCTATGCAGATTTGTCCTCGACTACAATGAAGGTACAGCCAGCTTAGGGCTGTAAAATCAGGTTTCCTCAGCTCTGGGCATTTTGCAAGACAGAAGCCACAGGGCAATGACCTGAGAGCACACCTCAAGTTGTGCTATGTCTCTCCTCAGGAAGGGTCTGACACCTTTATTCCTTATTTTCCTTCATAATCAGAAAAATGATTGCATCCTCAGGACCTGATTTCTCTGTACCTTAATTCCACTTTGTAGTTCTTGGGGTTTCTTCCTGTCAGCTGCTCAGGTAGTCTGGGCAGAGCATGATCCTCATTCTGACATGAACAGAGCCTAGCATAACATTTTCATAATAGCCCAGGCTTCCATTGTTGCAATGCATTGCTGCATTTTTTTTTTTTTTTGCCAACCCAATTTAATGTTAGTTTGACCTGTGTATATGTTATTTTGTTCTACATCCTCTTTCCAAAATTCATCCTAGTTTCAGATACATTCTGGCTGCAACCTTTAGACCTTTTATTTGTCTTATTCTTTCTTTTGTCCAGCCTTCTGTGTTAAATATTTATGCCTTTCCTCTTTATGTATGATTCATAACAATCAATATTTCTTCATGTCCTGAATGTAAAATAAGTTCATGTAGGTAATATTTGACTGGCCAAGTCTAGAACTGTGACTTGATACTCAGTACAAGGATGGACAAATGAAAACCTCATGATCTAAACCAGTACAGGTTTGGGATTCTTTAAAATAAGACGTAATTAGAATATTAGAATATTTTTTATACAACTAATTAACAGATATAATCAACAGCTGGGATTTCTATGGACTCTGAAAGGTCCATTTTCAAGTTCTTGCTGGTTCCTAATCACAGGAACCTTTTCAACATATTCAAATGATAAAAATAGAAAATAGCTCAAAATTTGTTTTGCTAATAAGGAACCATCTTTTCACACAGGAGGACTGAGCATCACATAGCTCATAAAACCTCCAGGTTCAAATCCCACAACAAAGTCAAAAGAATAAGAATTTAAATCTTATCCTCTTAATGCTAAGAGAAATCCTCAACTCCTGAAATAGCTCTATTTTTTGAAAGATACCTTTTCCTATTTAGAAAAAAAATGTATCTGGGACTGAAATTACTTATTCAACACAAGTTTTTTCTAAACAAACTGCTTTTGTATTGTCTTAATCCCCCCAAAAACATTAATAAATCTCAAACAAATATAAAACAAGGAAAGAATTTCTGGTTTTATCAGCTCTCTGACAGCTACAGTGCATACTGCAAACTAGCTGCTGCTTGACTATGTGGAAATAAAATGTCACTGCCATACTAATACAGGTCCCACTTTTCTGCGAACCAAAACCGTACACAGAAAACTTTTTCAGATTATTTCTTGTATTTCTCTTTACCATGCATGTCTTTACACACCCAAACTGCAGATTATGAGGGTGTGTCATTCTTCAAGTGTTTCATCTATTTCAGTAACATCAGGTGAATTACTTTCAAAACAGGCAACCGACACATATGTACTAGCAGCCGCCATTTTTGTGATGTTCAACCCAGAAGAACTTTTTAGAAGGAGATGATTTTTCTTTCCTTTGAGGAAGATTTCCGCCTAAAAAAATATAAACGTGATATAAATAATAGGTACTAGGTCATTATCCAAGTCAAACTGATTTATATTATCCTGGTAATTTTCAAAAGTACATGTGTATGAATTGGACTGATAAGATTTATATGGATTTTCTTTAGTAGATGGTGCAATGTGTCATCAACATAAGCCAAGAGAGTGGTCTTCTCACACCAACAGTTCAAATAAAAGAAAATATAGAATTATAAGGTATCAGTGGCCTTATTACCACAAAAAAAATCTTCTCAACAACATGCCAGCTTATGTCAACTAAAAGCTACTTTCTAGTACCTGAAGAATAAAAGTTATATTCTATGAAGATAATATAAGAATTACATATAATAAGATCTGTAACAATTTTCATTGTTTGAAGATATAAATAGAATTTTGCCTTTCTTCCAAGCAGAAAACCATTTTATTGAGCAGGAAAACTGACGAGATAAAATCCTTAGAAATCGAGTTATATAAAAAAATGAAATAGGTTTATTCGGAAAGACATTATTTCATCCAAATCAGAATATTGTATAGGTCAGAAACTTAATTGTATCAAGACAGAACTCTGAGCATTTTTATTTGGATAACTAATTTTTGTATATAAGACAGAGCTGTAGTTAGTTCATGTTAAAAATCACTTGTTCTAAACAAAAAACAATTTTGGTATGCTCCAAAATGCTCCATTGCAATAATATGTTATTTCCTAATGATTAAGTTTCCAGTCCTGACCCTCGCTTGAATTTTAGCGATTTAATCTTCACAATATGAGTCTCACTTACTATTTTTAACTATTCTTCACAAAACAAGTCTTTACTCTCATAAGGCACACTGCTTGCTATATGCATTTATAGGTATACTCTTCGAATGGGCAAACACACTTTTAATCAGTGTAGATCTTATATTGTCTGGCAAGAGAATACAATGTTATATTTGAGAAGTTCTAGGCCAAGACACAGTTTGATTCAAAAACATTTCTTTCTTTACAGAGGAAATATAAAGGCTTCTTTGTATAAATGGTTTCTTTGTATGAATAATCCCTGTTACAGATCAGAAAGTGGTAGACATAAAATAAAAACACTATCTCTTTTCCAAAGAATTTAACATCAAAATAGTAGCTTAATAACTAAATTACATAATAACAGCTTATCAAATTGCACGTCTTTGTCAACATATTCGTTTTTGCTTCCCTGAGTGGTCTAAACCACACTTCAATCCTACCTTCTACCCACCTGCCTGATTTTACCAGCTAATTCAAAGAATCTATTAAAATTCACAAAGTTAAGCAGCAGCTGTGGAAGTATTTGCAGGGTCAAGCCCTCGTAGTTTAAATCTTTACTACATGTGTATGCAGAACCTAGCAATAGGGGGCCTTGAAGGCTCATTTGCATCTCCTTGGCAGAAATCTGAGTGTAATTCTTTTGCAGTACTCCAAACTCCACCTTGGAAGCCCTTTGAGGAAAAGAAAAAAGATGGGTACAAGCCTTCCTGGAAAGAGAACATTTTTGCAGTCAAGCTACATGGAAATGACATCAAAAGATCTTTTCAGGTAGCAAGACTTTTACACTCTGTCATTGAAAATACATTTCTTAGTTTGATATTCATGGGAAAATTTTGGATTCTCTGAGACTCTATTTTCTTTTTTAACTGATATGAATTAATTTAAGAGTGTATATATATTTTTCCCTTTAATTTTCAATGCACACATGTAAGTCCAGTTAATTTTGCTAGCAGTAGACAGCATATTTGCATTTCATTAGTATTAATTTTCAATGTATTTTACTAGAAAGTTACCTGCAGGATTGTAGACTGTGTAGATCATAAAGATCTCTAAGAGTCTGTGTGGAGGAGTGTCTGAGAAAAGGCTGGGGTTATGTGACAGTTACAGGGACTTGGTTGAGAAAAAAAATATAGTTTGGAAATGACTCAACTGTTATCCTTCAGGAATATTTTTAGCCATATTTTTTATTTTTTTTTTTTTACTGAATTTTCTTTCTTATCATAGATAGATGTTTTCCTTTTATCCTCTGGCCTTTTAAATCTTAGTTATAGATAGAACTGAGAAAGAAGGCATTTTTCTCCTTGTAGGAAACTTCTCGTCTGAACCGCAAATCAAGATGGAAATTTTAGGTGCTGACTGTTTCACATAAATTTAGAAATTGACCCAGAAATATTCTGACTTTGTGTCACCATTTCAGAGCTAAATAAATTTTTCCCAAATTTGAAACATTTCTTTTACTCTCCTGAGTCACAGTTAGGGCATCATCATCCTAGTGGCCGGAACAGCTCCCTGTGCACAGGGGCGATGACCCCCGCCACAGTCCCCAGGTGCCTCCATGGGACAGGACATCAACCCCTGAGCTGGCACCAGGAACAGCAGAACCATTATGACCCCAGGCATGGCTGCATCATGAAGGAGACTTTGAAATGATATGGTCTCTCCTGTGTGCCATCTCTGTGGCCATGATCTCCCCAAAGCATGTGGAGAACTTCACACATTGTTGCCATGGGCTACAGCAGACTTGTGCTACATCTCACCTAGGAAATTAATGTGGGAACATCCTTGCAGTTAAGATAATTACTGTCCATCCTCATGGTTTGCTAGGCCATACCCCAGCATGTGTTTGGTCCATTCAATCCATCACTTTTTCAAACAATTTCCAGTCACCTGTGACCTCAGGGATCACCCTCGATAGCATAGTGGGCACAGAGCCTACTTGGGGAGTGAAAGAATTTGCCACTACAATCATGCAGACCTTTCTTTATTGGTTGTCGTCAATGCCCAGGAACCTTCTTGGTCATGGTTTATTTCACTGGCATGGATGTAGTCCCTGAAACTTAATGTCTGCTCTGAAAGCCCCCACTGGATCAGTAGAACTTGGAAATGCGCATTAGATCAAAGGAAATGCAATCTCTGTAAAGCTCTCTAGAATATGATGAAAGCACTGGCTATCCTACCATAAGGTAAGGCAGCAGTGGAGATGTCTAACATAGTATCTTACTGAACTAATTCAATATAAATTATTTTCCATTATCAAAAAAAAAGATATTATACTTTGTATTGATTTTTGCCCTATCTTGAATCCTGTGGTGGCTTGCAGTATAAACTTCAGAATTTGCTAGTTACCTCTTATATCACTGTTCAGGCAGTTGTAGCTTAAAACGCATAGATCTTCCGTTATGGCTCTTTTATTCTGTTTTATTAACCTGTTTGTTTTAATATAGACTCATAGGCTCTGTTAAAGGTGCTCCAAATTCTCCTTAGTAATCACCAAAGTGCAGGAGATCCAAAGACACTGTTAAATGTCATCACTCTTTACATTTTATAAGTCGTGGTAGTCATGCCTTTCAGCAAGACACAGTGTGGTATGCTTACTTTTCTCTGCTTCTCGTTTATATGTTAATAACTTCCAAATGCTTTCATTTGATTCGCATTCGATATTATCTAGTGAATTGAGGTAGGGCTGCCTTGTCTGGGAATAGTATCTGTTATTTTCTTTTGGCCAATCCTATTAATAGTAATATTGTAATTAATCACATTGACCAAAAAAAGAAAAAAAAAATAGTGATGCAAAAATTGTAGTTTTTGAAGATACATCATTGATTCAGAGGGAAATCATAAGAGTATATTAGAACTAAATTATCATAATTCTAAAAACTCTAGGTGTGCTACTGTGCAGAATGCAAGGTTATTTACTTGAGATCTAATAATAAGAATTTCTTCTATAAAAGTTGATATCTTAACTGGAAATTAGTAGAGAAGAAAATCACATGTTGGATTTAATCATACCTTGTATACATGAAAATGGTGCACACAAGATAAAAGACCTCACTTGTGAGAGTCAGTAAAAGTCGAGATTACTAAAATTGTCTGTTGCATGAAGCACCATCACCAAAATGTCATTTTCAGGATAGGTGTAGTTCTGATCCTGTTCACGACAAAGAAGATGAATCTAACTAGAAAAGATAAGGTTATTAGGAGAAGATAAATGGGGTGACTCCATTATGAGACAGAACCCAAGTGATTCAGTTGTTTTGTTAAACTGAATGACAAATATAGAGAGGGTATTGTCAATGTCCACCTAAAAGGCAAGTATATGCCAAGAGAAATAAAACACCAGTATTTCCAATTTCTCTGTCTTGTTGGAGCATTACTGGAGCACTATCTCCTCTTTGACAGGGCAAGTCTTCTGTGATGACAGTAAAGGAAATACCTGAGTTGCGTAAATTGCTTTAAACACCTTAGGCATCTTTTTGTAAAATATTTAGATGAAGGAGAGAAAGGAAAAAGGTGGTAATGGGAAATGAAGGTACAAGAGGAAAGAGGCAGGGTCACAAAGCACAGAACAGGTCTTTTGCTAGGGGTAAGGGTATGTGGTTGCATATGAAGAGTGATCATGCTTCAAATGCATCTGTAATTAGACTGTGTGCCTTCTGCTGGGGGAAAAAAAAAGAAAAACAAAAAAACCCCCAAAAATCCAGGAAGTGTTAACTTATAAAACCTAGAGATGCAATATTCAAATGAACAAATAGGCCCATAAATTTAAGCTAAAATTGAAAGAAAGTATCTGGCCTTTCTAGAAATGAGATCCCAAATATCCATGCAGAGATTCTTGGGCGAAAATGTAGTTTCATATAAAGATGTTTCAGTTTATTGGCGGTGTAGTATAACATGTTTATCCTCAATAACAAATGATGTTACTGAAGCTTGGGTGTCTATTCCATTGTTCTCTTTTATAATTCTACAGGTCATTCTTCATCTTTCTGTCCATGCCAAAATAGTAATAGGTGAATCTGGGCTTAAAATTAACTTGCTCTTTTGAAACTTCAGACTTCTGTGTTACTAGGGGCAGAGAAAATATTGCTTCATCTAATTAATTCAATAATCTTCATGCAAGCCCTATCATTAAAAACAAACAAGCAAACAAAAAAAGAAAAAAAATTAGAAGAAAACAGGATGACAAAGAAACACAAAATGGCTTGGAGGCACATAATGCAAAACTGAAGAAAAAAGATCAGCATTTTCTGCCCTAAAGTGATATTGTTTAAGCTGAAAACATTCCATTATTCAAATAAGATTGCTTAAAGTTAACAAATTCTGGTGGTTTCTGTGGAAACAGGGTCAGAAAGCTATAGGTAGTCAGCGTGCTGCCGTTAGCTGAGAAGGAGATCTCTCACTTGCAGATTTCAGGAGTTGCCTGCCTGCTGGGAAACATATAAAAAGTAGTAAGCAGGGTTTCAGACTTGTGGAAAGGACATAAGGTTTGAAAAAGGAGATAATTGTAAAAAAGTTATGAAAAATTGCATATATCTATAAAAAATCTGTAGAAAATATTAAATAATATTAAAAAGTATAAAAAAATTTTACTTTAAAAATAGAAACATTTTTAGTTTTTAGTTAGTTCATTAAAAAAGTTGGGATTTCAGATAATTTGTTATTTTTGGGAGAAATTTAATTGCAGTCATAGCAGCAGCTGCTAAGGAATCTACAGATAACTACTCAAACTGTAAACCAAGCAGATCTGGTGTTAGTAGTCAGAGGCAGGACAAAATAAGAGATAACCCACAGTGATTCTTGATATTAGGATCTATTTAAGAACAAATGAAAAGAGAGGTTTTATCCTATTTGTCTATCTCATATACTCCCTGGCTCACTGTCCTTGGTGCTATGTTCACTAGCTAGATCTTAACTTCCTTCTCAGCAAGGCTGTCACTGCTGGTCTGGGAAGTTCAGTCAGAAATTGTCATTCCACACTCATAGTTCAGTCCCAGCAGTATTTGTCATCAGGGGCACCCCCTTGGGTTTGTCTCCATGCATCTCCCACATCTTCAGGATCCTGCCACTTCTAGGATCTTTCCTCTAGCCAGGGTCTTCACCATTTTCTTTCCTGGTCCCCTTCCTCCTTCTAAGACCACTTCTTTGGGAATCCTTCTTTTCTACCACTAGCCCCCAGTTTTCCTTACCTGTATAGTCTGTCTGCAGAAGAACAACACGAGATCAGATGCCTCAGTCTTTTATCTCTTCTTTAGTTTGATTAATGATGGATGCATGATTAATGAAGGAAGATTAATGATGGAGGATAGTGACAGCAATAATATTTTTGATACAATAAGGAAAATGGAAAACACACGACAGTAAGCAAAAGGATAATTTTATAGACAGTCAGGACATAGTCATTTGCTCTCTGAGGGAAACTATTCTGTTCTTGGCATGCAGCTTCTGGCTGAAGACACCTTGGAAATTCTCTAGGTATGTGAACCCAGGAATGGGCTCAAGAATATATGCATTGCCCTTTAGGAAAGAATAAACCCTTCCTCTACATTTTTTTTTAAATTTTATTCTGAAGAAAAACCTGTTGGACTTTATTATAAAACTATATTTTGATTTGCACAGGTTTGAGAACACAACAATAAAGAGCAGCATCTTTGCAAAGTGCTTTCTTTGTGCTCTTCTTTATATGTCCCTTTCCTATCATTTGCTTTTCAAAGACCACTCTGATGCTTGTCTGACTAATTGCTCCATACTGCTCTATTTAAACTCTCCTTCTTTTTCTGTGACTTTTATTCCCATGGGTGTTCTTAATGTTGCTCTCCTCTTAGTCCCAGCCTCCCTGATATTCATCTTGCATGCTACTATCATTGCAGCTTTGCTTTGACCTTTTACATAGTGAAAGGGTGAACAAATCACAAGAGTCCTCAAACGGATAGATGCTAAAAGGTGTGATAAGAGTGCAGAGAGCTGTCTTTTCGTTTTTCACCCCTACTTATGTATTTTCTCTGTTCCTTGCAGGTTTTATGCAGGTGTATTTTTCAGGGTAGTCAGGCCTGCTGAGATGTAAAATGAAGCAGTGATAAAAGTAGACAGATGCATAAAAAATGAGATTGTGACTTTCTGTTTAAGGTACTTCTGTAGGAAACAAAAAGAAGGGGGAGAACTCTGTGAAGATTACTCTTTTAGCACTGTGTCTTCCCTACCTGTTTTTTTTGTTTTGTTTTGTTTTTTTACTTAAGTCTCTTAGAAATTTATAACTATTAGGGAATTTGAAGAGTCATTAAAAAGAGATACACAAGAAGAATTTTCTCATCTGTATACTTGCAAAGAAGATAATGCCAAATATAATCTCCTCTACAAACTTAAAAATACATTGCCTTTTGAAAAATATCTGGATTTCAATGTCAATTTTTTTTGTAGGTGGAATAAATTGATGACCATGAATGATGGAATGTCCATTTTATGAGTGGATAGCAATAGGCATCTTTGTGTTGCATTAGAAGTTCAAATGTTGTCCATCTGGTCCAGGTTTTTTTACAATATAAAATTTTATCTATCAGAAAAACAGTTTGTCAAGCTGAAGTGCTTTAAATAGTATGACTGATTTGGGTTTTTTATTAAAATATTCAGGTCCAGTTACTATTCTCAAGAAAATGGAGCAATAGGCTGTGAAAATGGACTTCTACTTTCAAATGGTGCAGAGAAGATGTTTAGGTCGAGGGTTTCTTTTCCATGGTCAGAACTCTGCTACTTGTTTATTGATTTGTTAGTGTGGGGATAATAAACTCTGAATGTTTGGAATAACACTCTGATGAATGTCACAACCCAGATATACAGGCTTCATAATGTCTTGGGGGATTGAAAGAGAAAACAGAATGAAAAACCGTTGCCAAAGTCATTTTTCTAATACCCAACACAACATCCATGTTGTCTTCAAAAATTTCTTATGCTCTGAGCTTGCAATGCTGCAACTATATTAACCACTTTTATATGACAAGTGAAATTGCACAGGGTGCACAACATAGGCTTATTTCACGGTACAATCTTCTTTCGCTTTGATTGCTTTGATTGAAGAAAAAGTTATTTCTCACTATTACAAAGATAAATTTACTGATTTCCTAGTGATACTTTTGGAAAATACAGTGTGAAATCCCTATTAGGATCTAAATATCTACTTCAATCTAAGATAGCAATTAAATTTTCTCTTCTAATTTGTGCAATTTCATTGTCTGATTCAAAATTTCCATCACTTTATATTTTGCAGAAATCGCAGAGTAATAGTGATGACGCTAAAATATGTGTGTTCCAGTATATTTTGGAAGTGCCAAGTATATCAATATCTTGGTACTTACCTGAGTCAAAGTCTGGGAAATGCAAATCAAACTAAGTGTGGTATTTGAATGACCTTTGATAAATACATGTGACATTTTGGTAAAAGAAATTATTTTGAACACGTATGTCAGAGTGAATAGGGGTTTAGGAAAAGGTTGTTTGTCTTTGTCTATAGGCACATGCATATGCCTATGCACACACACATACACATATCTACATAAAATTTCATAAAAGCACCAAAGTTGTTAGTACTGTCAGGACTTCTGGCAGCAGTAAGGCTTCAGAATTCTAACTGCAGAATACTTCTTCTGAAGTATTCTTTTCAATTAATCTTGCACAGTATTTTGCTTAATCCATGTGCCATTACTAATAATATTGTAACTGTGAAAAATTATGAATGACTTCCATCAAGGAACAGCTAAACTACCCTATGCTTGGCAGAAATCAAAACAGTGGAAGCCACCAGCCCTAAAGGAGGCTAAATGGAAATAGTAAACTGATAGCTTAAGAACATAACTTTGTGCAGCCTTTTGCCTCCAAAACTGCCCTAGAAGTGGTGAAAGATGAAAAGGTGAGAAGAGCAATGTTTATTTTGTTACCTAAGTTGCAATTGACAGAGATGATTGGAAAGGGTTCTGACTAAAAAGACAATTTGGAGTATAGATTGACTTGTACACAAGCAGCTCCTTTCCAACTGCTGCTGAAGTTTCTCATTCGCACGGACTTGGGACTCATTCTGGCTCCCTGCAGTTTCCTCCCTCGCTGCTCCTTTAAGTTTCCTTTTGATGGACAAACTGTTATTGAAAAGGCCACGAGGAGTTTTCAGACACAGCAGCAAAGAAATGCTCTCAATGTCCCAGCTGGCACACGTCCACATTGTTCAAACAACCCTCTGGGGAAAGGAAAAAGGGAGAAAAGGGAAAAGAAAAAACAAAAAGAGAGAAGGGGCAATAATATACTCTTAAAGACTCTGTGGGAAAATATGGACAGGTGAGGGAGAAGGGCCATAAGTGACACAAAAATTGCTTTGTACCAAAGTTGGTGCATTTCCTTATTTATTTTTAGCTAACCCTGAGGCAAAGCTCAGCTAACAAAAGATAGCTACAAACTAATCTTGTCATTCACTGCACAGCTCTCACATATTTCTGTGTTTCTAGTTAATCATTGTTTAAACCATAGAATAAGATCTGCCCTGTAAGACCATGTGTTGGATGAAGTGGAAAAGCCCACAGGGTGTAAAATAAAGCTAAAGCTGCAGTTTTCATCTGCAACAGGTCTGCCTTGATGTGTTATTTAAATTCTGAATGAATTTGGAGAAGACATATACTCCGTTATGTATCAGAAAGTTCCTTACATTTCAGCTGAATTAAAACAAAAAGGCACCTCAATATTTATCAGTTCCTAAAACTCTTTTCAATGATTGATCACTTAAAGGTGATCTTTGATCTCAGATGAGCAAAGAATTCTAGAAATGCTGCAGAGTTCATCTCTGGATCACCTTTGCAAAATAAAAAAAATATATTTTGCTACCTAAAAAGCAGACCTCACCAACCAACCAAGCAACTCCACAAAAAATAAAACCAAAAAACCAGACATAAACAAACAAAAAAAACTGAACAAAAAACCCAACCAAGCAAAGAAAATCAACCAAAACCACTCATGAAGAAACAAAATACAAAACCCAAACAACCAAACCAAAACCAAAAAATGCAATGGAAAAATTCCTAAGCTTTTGCATATAAGACACATACCTCAGATTGGGATCAGAACGTAATGAGGTTCTTCTCTTGTTAATTGAAGGCCAAATGTGTGAATTAATTTTAAATTCTTCTTCTCCATACAGAATTTTCCAGTATTTCTTCAAAACTTGTCTGTTGCTATCCTAGCCATGTGCTTTGGTCAAGGGAAATACCCTCTCTGGTCTCTTGAACCTCACTATGATCATATGCCTTTCTGTCCCTGGCTATAGCAACCATGAGATGATGGAGTTCAGAATCCTGAGAGGACAGAGAAGGGCAAAAAGCAAGATCTCAGAAGAACTGACTTTGTTCCCTTCGGAGATCTGCTTGAAAAATTTTATGTCATAAGGCTCTGGAGGAAAAGTGATGCAAGAAAGCTATTTGACATTCAAGGATCACCTCCTCCGGCTAATGAGCAATCCATCCGAACAACCAAGAAGACAGGCAAAAAGTGCAGAAGTCTGCAAAGAAAAAAAGAGGGATTTTCTGGCAAAACACACTAGAAGGTGGATATAGGTAGAGGTAACTTAGAATATTGACACCATCTGATAATGTAGATTCATGCTTAGGGAAGTCATAACCCACACAGTGTTGAATGTCACAGAGATGTTGAAGGAAGAAAATACTTCTGTAAGAATGTAAGTAACAAACTTAGACTAGGGAAAATGTTGGTTCAGTGCTGAATGAGGCACCCAGCTTAAAATGACAGAAAATGCTGAGGCATCTTTTTCAGTTCAGTTTTTTAAGACCCACTTCCAGAATTCTGAGGACTCAGAGAGCAGGGTAAAAGTCTGGAGCAAGGAGGACATAGCCCTGCTGCAAAAGGATCATTCAAGTGACCTGTACATGCATAAACCCAGAGATCATGATGCAATTTACCTGTGAGTGCTGAGTGGTCTGGCCAGTGTGTAATGTAAAAATTGCCTAACTACTATTAACAAACTTTCATTGGCCAGTGTGACTGGGACAAGTGCCGGAAGACTGGAGGAAAGCAAAAATCACCCTAAACCTCTGTGATAAATTTTGAATAAATTACTGGCCTAGTAGAGCAGGAAGCAGTGATATTACCTACACAGTCTTCAGGAAGGAAGACAGTCTCTCCTATAAGAGCATCAGAAGCAAGCTTGTGATATATGGGCTGGATGAGAAGTGAACTGAAAGCTGACTGAATGGCCACATCCAGAGAGGGGCAGTCAGCAGTGTAAAGTCTGGTTGGAGGTCAGTAACTGCACTTGTACCCCAGGGGTAAATACTAGCTCCAGTCCTGTTGAACACCTTCATAAATGATTTGTACGATGATGTGCCTTCAGCAAATTTGCAGATTGCACAAAAGGAGGAGTCACTTCTACACCAGAAGGTTGTGCTATCATGCATAAACACCACAGAAGATCACAGAATCACAGAATGTTTTGGGATGAAAGGGACTTCTAAAAGTCATCTATTTCAACACCTTTGCAATCATCACAGAGAACCATGACTAGATGAAGTTGCTCAAAACCCTGACCAACCTGACGTTTACAGGGATGGGTCATCTACAACCTCAGTGAACAACTTTTACCAGGATTTCACCATCTTCCTTGAAAAATTTTTTTCGTATGTTTAGTCTGAATCAACACTCCTTTATCCCTTGTCCAAACTCTTATGCCTTGTCCAATCACTACAGACCCTGCTAAATAGTCTATCTCCACCTTTCTTATAAGCCCTCTTTAAATAATGAAAAACCTCATTAAGATCTTCCTGGAACCTTCTCTTCTCCAGGCAGAGTAATCCCAACTCTGTCAGCCTTTGCTCATAGGAGAGATTCCATTCCACTGATCATTTTTGATGTCACCTCTGGACCTGCTCCAAAAGATCTGTGTCTCCCCTGTACTGGGGACTTCAGAGCTGGAGACACCTCTCCTATGAGGAAAGAGCTAAGGGAAAGGACTAGGAAAGCCTGGAGAAGAGAAGGCTCATGAGGGACCTTATCAGAATCTATAAATATATTATGGGAGGACGCAAATGGGAGGTGTAGAGTCTCTGTCCTTGGAGACCTTCAGAAGTTATCTGGACCTAGTCCTGGACAACCAGCTCTAAGTGGTCTTGCTTGAGCATGGTTGTTGAGGACAAGATGACCTCCAAAGTCATCTTCCAACCTCAACCATTCTGTGATTCTTTGATTCTGTGACATGGTTTGAATGCCATGGCAGTAACACATCTTCTACTGAAGCTTTAAATAGGGCAGAGATGGAGGTCTAAGATAAAGTACAGGAATCTATGAAGAGTTTTTGGAACTTCATCATACATACGCTTCATAATTCTTCTCAATGCATTGAAATGCTCTAAATTGCTGAAAATAAAAGGAACCTTGAAAGGAAACTACATAAAAAAATATGTAAAAAAAAAAATCTCCTGAATACATGCCCCTGCCAAGGAAATTCTGCAGCTGCTGCTGTAGGGATGCTGAGGGCCCTAACAGGACTTAATGGCCCTGACCACTGAGTCCCTTGCTCATGGGATCAGGGCCCCCATTTCAGTGTGGGCCTTGGCAGACCTGTCTTGAGCCATGCTCTAGTTATCCTCATCTCTGGTCCTGTCTACTTCTGCACTTAGTGGGCTTCCTGGGTCCATCCTGGCTTCAATTCCCTTTGGTAGATAATTACAGAACAATCAACACAACACATTGCCATACAAGCCTTCCTTTGCTGCTGTGTGACTGTGCCCCATCGGTGTGGCCATTGCCCATGCCAGGGTCACTAACAGATCCCGGCTCTCCCCAACTCATGGGGAAGTTCTGCTTCTCTGCTCCCAGATAGCTGGGGAGCCTGTATGACTTGTCTGCTTTCCCTGTTACTGCCAACACTCTCACTCTCTCAAGACAGATTTTTTACCTAAACCTTTCTGTATCTTTGGATTTTTAACTAGTTTCCCCTTTAAGGAGTAGCTCATTTCTAAACTATTGCCATGTCTGATTGACACCCCAGCCAAGCCCTTATGAAATTTAGAGTACTGTCTTGCCTTCACAGTAAATTCTCTCTTAGGTGATACTCTTTAAAGAGCTTTTGATCTCCTACTGCAGAGTTCTAAAACCTTGCTGTTGACTTCTCCTTTCGCCCAGAATTAAAAATATAGCTGAAATATTAAACATTTTTTTTCCATTAGAAATGAGCAGAATAGTAAAAAGGATAAAGATGTTGAATGCATATGTGTCACGATCTGCTTTAGTAATAAGGCAGAAATCGTGATGGTTCGTGCTGTCTCGAGGTGCAAAGAAAAGGCAAATAGCAAGAGACAGTTTTTTCAACAAAACAACAGAGCACTTTATTGAGTGCTAATCAACTCAGTTATGCGATAGAGGGGAGAGAGAGAAAAAGAAAAACAAAGTAGGGAGAGAGAGAAAGAGAGGGTGGGATAATAGCTACCAACGGCAAGACAAAGTCCTTATGGCCCAGCCAATGGACGCGTCTTCTTCCGTAGGGAGATCTCAAAAGTTCCTTCAGAGAGTCACAGTTTTTAAGNGAACACTTACAGCAATCAGCAAACATCTCCCCCCCCAGCCAGGCCAGGCTCTGTCTCTTGGGGTCTGTCCCAGTCTCTGTCCTGATGATCGGGAGGCAAAACAAGATCTTCGGGCCGACCCTTGCAATATGACATGAAAAGGAAATGATACATCATGCATGTGTGTAACCCATTTTGACATGAAAAAATCTATGGGCAAAGCAAGTAGTGGTAAGAAAGCCTAGATTCTGAGTCTACAAAGAGAGTCCAGTGTGAGGCATGTGAAACCTGCCTAGCTTTTTCATGTTTAGTATTCATTGAGAATAATAGTAACAAAATAAAACCAAATATAGTCACTGCTAACCATGGAATTTTTTCTCCATCTTTTTTTTAGTTTCTGCCTTTTCAAAGTATGTATTCTAAGTCCAAGACTAGCTTTCAGAACTAGTGAGTGTGAAACATGAAATCCTGAAAAGCCAAGATTTCAAGAAGATCCCATAACTATTTCTAGACAATACCAATATAGTGAACTATAAACTGGATATGTTTTAGAGGACAGTGGTATCGCGAGCCATCCATGAATCTGAACTCTTCATGCAGAAATACAAATGAAGAGCCATTGTGACATAAATAATCATGGCCAGTAATGCTTATTATTCCCCTTTTGGCAATTCATTTTCTGTTTCCCAAGACAGAACACTAATCCTTTTCTGTCTTCACTTGATGTTTTGAACACATCATAGGACCAGTGGATTCCCCACAAGCTCCATAGAAACCATTTGTTTTCTTCCTAATTTTTACCTATTTAATCTGGAATTCTACTATTTTCATACTGAGATGAAAAGACAGTAAAAAACCCCAAGAGTTTGTCAATAATAAAAGGGACACTTAAAATCAGATGATTAGAGAAGAATTGGACGTTGCCAAATATAGCAACAGGCTGTTTAATATTTTAATAGTAGAAACTGTTGGTTTGCCAGTTACTGATGATGCAGTCTGTGCTGCTCAGAAGAACAATTGCATTACCTTGTTCTTCAACTGATCAGTAGGTTGCTTATAACAAAATCCTAAAATTTCCATTAAAAAACTTTCATAAAGTGCTTCTGACCATACAAGATGCTGCGTATGAGAGTAACCATGTGTTTTGCATGTATTAACAAGTGATTTATCAGTGAAAAGCAGCAGGTTGGTATTACTTATGACCAATTGCTAAAGTGTTGCTTCTTTGCTACAGTTGCTAGCAGAAGCAGAGCGCTGGAGCAGAATTCAATTCCCCAGTATCATATAGAAAAGCAACACTTTCCTGTACTTCTAGATTCTAATCCAATAATTACCTCTGCAAGGAGCTGCATCCATCAATTACATCCATTATATTGCACATGCCTTGGCAGTGCTGGGGGTTTATAACCACTGTAATTCACTTGCAGAACTCAGCCCCCAGTGAACTCAGACTGTGCACCCTTATATTCACCTCGGAACTCTATCCTTGCTCATCCAATAACATCTGTGTATTACACCTACTTTTTTAGACACATCTCAAAGCACATGTTAAGTCCGTCCTGACAGATTGTGTGAAAAAGTCTGTAAAACTGAATAATTGCAAAATTACCACTTACCAAAGGCAAGAGTGGTTTTTAACTGCTGAAAAAAAATCTTTACTTAAATTGAAATGTAGAAACAAAAAAAATGGTAGGATAACAGCCATAAAATTTTGAAAATCGTACGCTTCATGGATAATGCAAGAGTAATTTTTTTATAAAAGGTGAATCTTCTTGTTATTTTCTACCTCTTTTATCTCTTGTAATATGGTAAGAAAATTTAAATTAATAGAGATGTGAATAAATAGATGGTTGTAATGTGATTATGAGCAGGACAGTAAATGAATGGATTTAACACCTGGTAGTGTGTGTTTTCATTAAGGCTCCTTGTTATTTGGGAACAGAGAAATAAGACTGTATTGCAATCTATACTGACTGCTATATTGAACTGATTATTAAAGTTGATGTACTGTTATTATTGTTCTTTTAAACAATTTATGAATGGTTCAATACAGTATTTTTTCATGCTCTGGAGACTAGTGAATATAATTTTAGGTGCTAATATGGCTGGATAACAATTATCATGCCAATAAACAAATGCCTAAAACAGAGTTTTGGAATTGTCATTGAGAGTAGGTACATAATTTGGCTAAATAGTTTTTTCTTCATTGTTAAGATATTTAATTTTTTGAACATCATGTGACACCAATTTTAATACTGTAGAACTATTGGTTTAATATCTGCAACAAAACCAAATTTGTTGTTTGTGCCTCTTCTGTCAAGATGGCATTAAGAACCTTTCCCAGAAATTTTGCCTTAATAGGGGTGAAGATCCATGCTCAGAGTGCTGCTCAGCATCTCATCAGCTCCTTTAAAATTCCAGAGTTATAAACTCAACAAACACAGATCAATCTAATTCCCTAGCACCAGCAGAAGATTGAACTTGCAATGTGCTTTCACTAGAACTGCACTGAGGACATCAAAACAATTTAATGTTATCTATCAATAAAGCTCTGTTTTCTTTGTTTGTTTGGGGTATTTTGGGATATGGGTTTGTTGGGGTTTTTTGGTAATTGAATTTCATTACTATGTCTTTAACATGCACTTTTCCTAGTAAGTTATTTTTTTTCCTCTGTTTGGTCTTTGCTTGATTTGCTTGCACTTTCGAGATTAAATGACACATGCTATTATGGAACACAGGAGACACAAGCATACAAACAAACACAATGAACAAAAAATCTTTTAATGCATGCTTTAATTTGCACCACATAAATTAGGTACAGAGATCTAAAAGTTAATTAAAAATGTTGATTTGTGAAACTAAGAGCCATAATTAAGCTGTATTTCCAGCGTGGCCTAGTTAAGAATTTGTACTAAAATAGTTTCCACTACTTCTTGCATAAAGATATATTGTAGCATACAAGTCATTTGAAACTAAGTATTAGTGGACTGCAAAAATAAGGACTATGTAATCCTAATTTTATAACTTTACAGTTTATAAACACTATAGGAAAGCATTGCAATTTACGTATTTAATCCACTAATATGCAGTTCTAAACCGTTACTCTAAAAACTGTTATTATGGTGTTCTCAGCGTTTTAAGCAGGAGAATATCTGCATTCCATGGAACAAAGAGGCTGAATTCTGTAATGTCCTATATCTTATCAAATGGTGATGAAATAAGCACATTAATTAATAATATGGCATCTCCCTGCAAAGCCTCTACTCTGCACTGCATAGTCCAGAGCAAAAAGTGCTCTTATTTATAGAAACTGTCACTGCAAGGTACACAAATATTTCCACGTTTTGTTTTTTGTTTTTTTTTTAATTTGGGGTCATCCCTAATACTATATTTCTCATTCCCACTTTTAACTGTAGTTGCCAGTTTACTATCAGCTATTATGAACGACTTGCAAAATGTGACAGAAGCATGGGTGAAGACTGATTTTCCCAAAGATGATTTCCTTTCCCCCTTTTACTTTAATTCTTTTCAGAATGATGTATAATTATCGTCAAATTTTTGGATCAGGTCCATAAATGTTTAAATAACCTGAGTGTTGGCATGCGACTTCTCTAAAGAAAAACATCTCTGTAAATTTAATAACACCAATCAATAAGAAACACAGAAATCTTAAGCCAGCAGAATAGTTGCACAATGTGTTAAAAAAGAAGCATCTTATATAAAAAGTCTTACTCTGTCTCATTGAAATATTGTGGGATTGTAAAGTTTACTGTGCATCTTAATTAGTGGACCTTCCACCAAACCCCCTAGTCTGAATACCTTTGGAATTTGGAAAAATGCAGATTTCAGACTCTGGTTGGATCCTAATGGTCCAGCTGTGCAGTTTAAAAATTTTACATCATTTATCTGAGCATTTCTCCCTTTAAGACTACAAAATATGCAGGTATATACTAGTTTCTGCTCAGAATGGGTTAATTTTTTCAGTTTCCTTGATAGAGGTGGAACCTGCAGCAATCTGGGTGTTTAAGTGTTATTCTATACCAGGCACATCATCCCTGGGGGGTATGGCTTTGAAAGGAATTGTAGAGGAACATGCAGCAGAACCATGGCAGTTTTTCCCTCTTTTTACAGGAGAGAAAAGCAGTAAGAAGAGTGATGGGGTGGGGTTGCACAGATGGTCCCGCTTAGGAGGGTTTGTCCATCATTGTCTTTCATTGGATCAGGCTCAGGGAAAAAATGCCAACTGTGGCAGGGCCTGCCATTTTCTCCTTTGTCTTGGGAAGCTGCGTGTTACTGTCCATGGTAACACTGGGTCAGTTGGACCTCTGTCAGAACATTTTTTTTTATGCAACCACTTTCATAAACTGTTTTCATTAATATTGTTGCTGTTACTGTTTGTTTTCTTATCTTATTGTTCTTTTATCCAGTGAATTGTTACCTCAACCCCCAATCTCCACCTTTTTGTCTCTTTTTCACTGGAGAGGGAGAGGGGAAGGGAATTTTCTGCTTGGAGCTTAATTTCCAGCTGGTTTTAAACAACAACAGAAATTTATTCCTTCTTTAGCCACCTTTTACTGATGTGTGCGATGTTTCTCAAAAGCTTGCCTCACCATCTGCCCTAGAGTAAGGGAACATTATCAGGTGTAGTTCTTACAGGATTTACTGTGATGACAAATTACCCATGACCACCCTTGTGGAAAATATAAAGTTCCCTAAGTAAATCAGACTTACAGAAGGTTATATGCTCATCCTGCTAATCCTGTTTTGGCCCAACAGAATTACTTCACATAATCCACTTCTGATGTAATTGTGTAAGCATGAATGAAATGCAGGTTTTGAAGTCAGAAGAAAAATGCAGCTCTGAACTTATGTATCTTTGACTCAGAAAATGGCAATGCCTTACTGTTAGAATGAGTACTACAATTTCCCTTTTCTTTACACTTTCTTTGTCCCTCAAGATCTTAACAGAATAACTCTTATATAATAATCTGCCCAAAAAGATAATTTGTTTTGGAGTAATTTATAGGAGGAGAATAACATTGATAGGTTGTTATTTCTCCATGATCTGCAGTTAATTTGTTATTAGTACAATGGAGTGACAGATCCTGTTTAACTGGAGTACAAATGCAGGAATTTAGAGAATTAAAGCCTCTCTAAGTGCCATCCTTATTCAAAGACATTAATTTGCTTGGGTAATTGTTACAATATATAAGCAATCATTCATTGAATGAAGTGTTTTGGCCTAAGAACAGTGTAATTTACAAATGTGCCTATAATACAGTATCTAAATGGAAAAAGAAAAATTAAACCAATAGGAGGCTAATTAAATCAAGCCTATTAAGAAGAGGTTTCAAAATATGCTCATTAAGTATCTAAAAGAGAACCTGAGGAGATTATATTAAAGGATATTTTTGTCCTTCTGCACAATCATCAAGTATCAGATTGTTAACTGATAGAACTACCCAGCCACTCTATTTTATGACTTCACACAATACACAGATCAGTTACTTGAATTACAGGATTATAAGAGCATAGCATGGCTTGGCTTGGAAGGCGTCTCAAAGATCATCTTCTTCCACTCCCCTGCCGAGGGCAGGGACACTTTTTACTTGACCGAGTTGCTCAGTGCCCCATCTAACCTGGTCTTGAACACATCCAGGGATTGGGTACCACAACTTCTCTGGGCAACCCCTGGCGGTGTCCCACAGTCAAGAATTTCTCTACTAACCAAATCAGAGACAATGTGCCAGCAGACTTTGGTCTCCAAATTTTGCTCAAGAGCATCTGAAAGTAACACACTGCCAACAACCCAATTGTTCTTTCTTAGTCTACTGTTCAATTTTTAACTTTTTAATACTCACAAAGTAGCACCAAAATGATAGTCCATGAACCACAGACTAGTGGACACAGCCTAAAAGCTTTGTGAAAATGAAAACAGAAACTGAAAATGCTAATTCGTTGTTTCCTCTTTTTTTTTCCCCTTTTTTTATCTTTTTTCCCCCCCTTGAAATAACAGATCAAAAAACACTGCTTTCGTAGAAAAACTCATTCAGTGTTACAAGGCTTGCATAAACAAATGAGCTGTGAGAACTGACTGTGAGAGTTCCAGATGTGGTTTTTCTCCTTGGTTGAGTCAATATTAAAAACTTTGAAGTTATATATAAATGATAAAAATGGCAAAGTGGATAGATGTCCTGCATGTTTTTAATGGTCAAGCACTAGACCTACCCCCTGTAGTAGCAATTTTAGATGAGAACCTCTGAGAATATAGTCTTACAGAAGTCTGAATTTAGTAAAGAGTGAGAAAAAATGAACTATTTTTCAAATTATTGCATAAATAAAAAAAAAGTCTTACTCTCATTGTAGATGTCATCAATCTAAAAGTACTGGCAACTACAAGGGAAAAAAATTATCTTTGTCTAGGGTTCATACTGGAAGCCGTATTACAGCATTGTTTCTTTCCTGTTAAGAAAAAAAAAAAAAGAGTAAAGAAGCCTGGAACTTGGAGCTCTCATGTAGCTAAGACTAAATAACACAGAATCAACACTATCTTATATAAGGAATACATAAATAAATAAGCCACCAGATCTTCTTTATAAAACATACAGAATGAGTAACGGGCTCAAGCAAAGGAATTTTTCCCCTTTGAAGTTCACATTTAATGTATCTGCTTTTCCAAACTTGTGTATCCCTACTGTATTTAACTATTTGATCTTGAAGAAAGAAATTCTACTAATCACATAGATATTAGTTATGCCACAGAATGCTTCACTAGAATTTACCTGGCTACTACATTGAGTAGTGCACTATCCCAAGCTACTAGGACTGAAATTAATTTTGATCTCCATAAACTATCAACAAGAGATCTGTTTTCTCCAGAGTATTTCTTGCATAGTGACGCCAATAGAAAATATTTATCTACAGCTAAAGCCAGTACATGGCTTTGTGACTAACTCTTGCTAGTTGTTGTCTACAGTGCAGTACCTTGTGGTAAATAGTTCAGAATATATGTTAAGACTTCATGTCACAGAGCAACAGAGGTTGCAGATAACCAAGCTGCAGGCTTGGAAAAGGTAAATTAGAAAAGACATTGGGTCAGGCTAACTTTACTCATTACCACACTAATTGACCCAGAGTTCCTGTGATCCTCTGTACATACACAAAATACTTAGATAAACCTAACAGTAACAGTGTATGCTGGTATTAATAATGCATTTGGAACTCCAAAGTTCAGTCTGCTCTGGTAGTTCATACTACCATGGTGTCAAATTTTAGCCAGTCATGAGCAACATGTGAACAACATTTATTGTATTTTTCTGAAATGCTCATTTTGTTTTTTACTTGAATTAATAGTCCTATTTTTCTGTTTTACAGAATTAAAAGCTGCTATGATATAAAGGTTTCTCTTTTAAAGTTTGGAAGCTATAGTGAACTTTCACTTCTAGAAGATATGAATTTTCTGATCATGTTTTTTAATAAGAATTCATCCTCATGTTTATGCATATAAACAAGTTTTAGAGTATTTGTAAAACAGGAGCACACACTGTTTAGTGCATGGTTCCTTTTGCCAATGAACTGATGAATGTTCTAGAAAATAAAAATCTGTGACAATAGATTGTGTGTAAATGTATATAAAAGTGTGATGGATAATGTGATTTACCTAGAATGTGTAAGACGATCTCAGATGAAATAGTTAATAAATGATGCACTATGTAGTGGAGATCCAGCACAATCATTTTTTAATCAAAACTGTGGCCTATATGCTTGTAATCAAAACACTATTCATTGCTGAATAATTTTAATAGAGCTAAAACAAATGTAGTCATTAGGGAACATTCTAAATTTTCTTAAAATTGTTTCACTCAAGGGTGGTCTTTTGAACTAATTAATAGAGTTATTTTCAGATTTAGTCTTTGCTTTTAATCTGCCACTGTAAAATTTTTGTTTTGTTTTTCTTCATGTCCGTTATCAATCCTCTCTAACATGTATGACCTTGTAATGCCTTTGAAGACTGTGTCATAATCTTCTATATCAAACCACATTATTGTGACTGAATAACACTGTTAAATAATATTTCTTTTTGGTGTCATTTTTACAAAAAGAGGGTTTGTTTTTTTTTTCCCTGTCAAGTGGTACAGTCAATAAGTTGACAAAAACTCTGCTTCTTACTGTCTCATATGAACTGGGTTGATTTCCATAGCATTATAGACAGAGTAGTAGATTTGCGGCCTATGCAATACTTGTTAGAAAAAAATGTATTCAAAACATCAAGCATGGAAATGTTCATTTTCTGTTTAATGAACAAAAATACCTATTAAAAAAATTGATGTGGATTTTACACCAAACTTGATTTTCCTGATTGTCAAGATTATACTCTGATAAGGTCAACACAGATTTTTTTTTTTTTATGGAAAAGCATCAGATATTACATTGGTCTCTCTGGTGCAGCTGGAATCGGTGCTTTCACCCATGAACTGCCTCAGTTAAGAGGCTGAGAATTCAAAGCGTCCCAAGGAAATAACCACACATTTTCCTAGGAAAACATAGAGCAAAACTTAGCCATCTGGGCAGGGCTATACTAGGAGTTTTATACTTTCAATTTTCCTTCTGCCCTTCAATGGTAAGCAAAAAAAGAACTCTAGCCCCCAGCCAAGCGACGCCTTTTATATAATGAAAATATTTTTTTTTGAGTACTGTTAAGTAATGTTTTAAATCCATTTGTGTAATGTAAGCAGTGACATCTTAATTAAGAAATAAAAGGACATTAAATGCTCAGTTTCAGTCACTGTAGATCATAACTTACTTGTAAACACTGTAATGCTAGCGGTTTTTACAGACTCCTCTTTGCTATGAAGTAATAGCAATACATTTTCATGTATCTATTTTATGGCTCTCATGCAATAGAGTGAAAAAATATTTTACTAATACTGTGTTGACATAGGATTCATCATAAAACCTTGAAATGCAGTAACTGGTTTAGTAAAAGCGAAATATGTAACTGCATAGATGAATCTTAATAAATCATATTATATATTGTATGCTGAGATGAGCTAAATGATATCATGTTTTGTGAGCCATTAAATAAACAGATTTTTTTTTTTTTTTGCCACAGTTGTGATGTTTATAGCATTTTCTTTTACAAGGAAGTGTCATCTTCAAATTTTCTTGTTCATCAAGTTTACTTTGAAGATATTTCCTCATGAAATATTGTCAGGCCCGGTCTAAAGATATTTTTTCATTTACTTCCAAAACATTTCAATAGATTGCATTATTACCTTACATTTTACACATTTTTCACTGGAAAGTTTTCTTAAAAGAAGGATTTAAGAACTTTTTTTTCATGTTATTGCACTTTTTGCTGATGAATTAAACTGAAGTTAAGGACTTCAGTGTAGGCATAAATTTGTATCATTGAGGTAGAGAACAATCAATATACTTATAAATATATATATATGCACAAAGTCTCAACTCTCTGACTAGTATTAAAAATCTACTCTTTACTGAGTTCAGCAGAAAACTTGCTCAATACAAATATAAGCAAAGAACTGTAGCAGTTGTTACAAAAAAAATAAAGTGTGACTAAAGTCTATGGCTCATTATGGAAAGATGGCTGGGGTAAAATTAGAGGAAACTGAGAAGTTGCATTCACATCCTAACAGAAGTTACAGCAGTATGGAAGCAGAGTAAAATGCAGCTGCTGCTCCCTGGATAGAACATGGTTGACACACTCAAAACCTATTCCATGATGATTCCCTACACCCACAATCTACAGCCATAGCACCTGCTGAAGGGAATAGAATGGAGGGTGGAGCAGAGTGCAGGCACCAGAGCCAGGCTCTGCTGGAATCCCTGCAGGGAAGGGAAGTCCATGGTACTTTGCAGCTGATCAGCTGCATAGCAGTTGTCAGCCAAGAGGGATTGGGGAAGATGTCCTTCTGCTGAGCCAGACACTGTGGCAAAATTCCTCTCCTCAGATTGACTTGGTTCATTATAGCCTAACTGTATTGTTAATGCACACCTCCACCCCAAAGGTATCCCCACACTGGGAATGTGCTCTATATTTTCTTTGTGTCTGTAAAATGAGGTGACAGAATTTAACACCAATCAGTGACAAAGGTATCCATGACAAGAATCACTCAAGCTCCACCTAAATATATAGAAATACTATGAAAGTAAGTTGACAATGGGGAAAAGTTAGGAAAGACTCCACCATTACTGCTGAGTTGAAGGGCTGAACTTGTTTTCTCCCCATAGGGACACTTATTAGGTAAGGACAACTCTATGCATGCTGAAAACTTTTACTGGGGCTTAGAGCCTGTCTGTGTACTGGTTTGCATATGTTTTTATTTTTTAAATTCATTTTTTTAAATGGAAGAGCATTGATGAGTCAGGCTGGAGGTTTAAGGTGTGCTGTCACCCCTGTTACTTCTTGTCAGAGGTCTCAGATGATATCTGTCACTCACTTCTCTCTTCCAGGCTAGTTTGGATTGTCTATTTAAGTCATTTGACTCTTTAGAATGAGTAAAGGATGAAAACTAATTCCATAACTCCAAACTAAGCCAACTGAAATCAGACATGTCATCGTCATGTTTAAAGTTATGTGAATCCTTGCAGGTTAAGTCTGAAAGGCCTCTGGGCTGCAGAAGTGGATCTTATTGGTCTGAGCATCCTGATTCCCCACGTGGGATAGATGCCTACACTGCCCTAATGTTGCCACAACTCACACCTTAAAGCACTCTTTAGTGCCAACAAACAGTAGTTAAAGTTGGAAAAACACCATACAACTGGGTAGAGGAATGTACAATATTCTGAGAAGATATTAACCAAAGATATGAACGTCCTTTATGTTCTAGCTGTGAAAAAATGCAGCTGGGCTAGGCTAGGTGAAGAAAGAATGGAATTAATGGACATAACGGATGGTACATAAAAATGTCTGAAAGAATAGTTATGTCACATTGGCTCAATAAAGAAGATGCTTTTCTTCCCCTCACCTGTGTATACTTGATTTTCAGTTTTATATGAAGGGAAATTGCAAGTTTACTCATTGCTTCTTCATATAATTTTTATATGTATGGCATCCTCATTCCATACAATGTTTATATTCAATTATATAGCATAGCAAATTGTCTTAGTTGTTTGATGCCTGTTAGCTGTGAAATGTTTAATATTTATGTTCAACTTTTTTTTTCCAGTAAGAAACTCTTTGGGTGTTAGGCAGCAAGACAGAATAAAATGGATATATTTTTCTTTTTCACAAGATGACCTGTAAGATTACTTCTTTGAATTTATGACCTGCAAACCATTGAAATCACAGAGCTGTGACCTCTTCCAGGGACTTATTTTAAACATGGACATTATGTTTCCTTATGAATACCTTGCATTTCTCATTACTGCAATATCCTGTTCACATGAAAGGTTTCTTCTTCCTGCTGTTATTTTTTGAAGCCTTCCACAATGCCTCCATAGATAATTTATAAAATTTAACATTATATTATCAGAGTTTGGGAAGAAGGAACTGACACACATATGAGATTATGAAGTTTCAACTTATCTACCTCAACATAGTCTGGCCACAAGTATCTGCAAAACAATTATCAAATTCAGAGCTTGCAACTCAGAAGTCTGTAACCCAGGCTAAAAGCAGTCTGACTACGCTACATCTATCAGTCATCTATCTAGATAAAATAAAAATATTTAAGCCAATCCACCTATTTATTTTTTCTGATCTTTTCAGGTTTACATATCCGTCACTTTTACTCTTCTTACTAGGAGTTCAAGCTCCATAAATGAGTTGGTCCTGAAATTAGTAAACTATTTGAAAAAACTAGTAGAATAGCCATGACATTGAATGGAAGCTCAGAAATGTATGCGGTACAGAAATTTTTTTCTGAAAATGAGGATCATTCAAAACTGGTATTTGAATAAACAGGCTGAGGCTTGCAATTCCAATTGAATTCCTATGAATATGTGTAACTTTCATATATATAAAAAATAATAATATCATTTAGAATTTGTCATAGTAAGGATAACATAGCACATGAAACTTGTAGTGACTCCAAGACTTTATGATGCAGCAGTTCATCAGAATGTAACCCAGTAAAGTGCCCAAGAAGCTGTGGCAACATGCAATGGAGGCATTCTGAAAAGCCACCAACAGAAGTTCCTACCAATATTCGGAAAACTTTTTACTCACTCTGCCTCAGATTTGTTGTGCAGCATTTTTGTGCTAAAAACCCCTCTTTTTGAAAAGGCATCTAATTATGACTTGTTCACATAGAAGACTGAAATCAAAATAACTTAAAGCCCATGAATAACGAAATGAGGACTATTTTCTGTATGGTTATAGCCAAGTGCACTGGACATTACACCTACAACCCCATGGCCAGTGGTCTTGTGTGGTAGGCTACATCACCAGATGGTGGCTGTACATGTGGGTCAGACAGCCAGAGTTACAGCACTCAAGATGGTTTGTGCCAGAGCGAATATTCACTCCTTCCTCATCTGGAAGCCTGATTACTTCAGAGTCGGAAAATGCTATTCTCCCTTCAACATCTTAATTCATGCATGCATTTTCCTGTGTCAATGAGTGCATGTGCAATTACCAAAGTTAAAAAGAATTTATAGTGGTAAATAATTGTGCTACAAAAACTAAAACAATAAGGGCAGCCACCACTTTCAATTAATGTTCTCACTAATGCCTGTGGAAGCAGCCTTGAATAGCTAACCTCCACACAATATTTATATCACTAAAAATCTGTCCTATACTGCTAACAAACCTAAACAGAGGGATGAATGTTGTTCAGATTATCATTATTATATTAATGCACAGGAGTGTGACAACCTGCACATCCATTTCTGGAAATCAAGAATGTTGTATAATGTTTCTTAAAGCATAAATCTTATGATGAGCAGCTGAGTGAACTGGGGTTGCTTAGTCTGAAGAAAAGGAGACTGAGGGGAGACATTTTTGCTCTCTATGACTATCTAAAAGAAGTTTGTAGCCAGGTGGAGGTTGATGTATTCTGCCAGGTAACAAACAATAGAACAAGAGGAATTGACCTCAAGTTGTGCCAGGGGAGGTTTGGTTGGATAATAGGAAAAAATTATTCATTAAAAGTGTGGTCAAGCATAAGAACAGACTGCCCAGGGAAGTGTTGGAATTACTGTTCCTGCAACAGCTCAAAAGGAGTGTAGATGTGGTGCTTAGGGACAAGACTTACTGGTGGACCTGGCAGTGCTGGGTTAACAGTTGTACTCAATAATCTTAAAGGTATTTTCTAAAGTTAATGATTCTATTATTCTTTATCCATTAATTTGGTAGATACCAAATCCATTGAACATGTTCTGCTACACATATTGATTATCTGCCAAGACTATCTAGCTATCAGACTCCAAATTGTAGTTGGCTGAGCAATAAGTTGACTTGTCAATAAGTAGCTGTAAGATAAGTGTGGGAATGCTACTTTATGAATGGCATATTACACATGGTTAGGCAAATGTGGAATGCTGTTTCTGATGCATGCTCTTTCTGACTGCATTGAACTCTAGCAAGGCTGGTTTCGTAAACCCTGAAAGTTTTTGTCTCTATGTTAGATACAATTCCCTTTTCCTCAGCACTGTTGGAATCTTAACTTCCTCCAACTCCCTGCACCGTAAGGAATGAGATGAGGAAGCAGCTGCCTAAAACAGACTGCCCCTGTTTAACCTCCTGCTTTCAGAATGTTTCAGTGTCTCAAGATTGTTTCCCTATCCAACCTTTTCTTCATCTGCATTGAACTTCTGGCCCATCCATATGAAAATCAATACTTATACCGGGCAAGTACAGAATAAAAAAAAGTCAGAAATATTCACCTTGCTTTAGTTTTTCTTGTTAGGGCACAATGTAAATGTATGGACAGGTTTCAGTATATAAACAATGTCAAAAAAAAGAGTGGCTGATCTGTTTATAAGCTTGTTGAACACTAGCTCTGCTTAACTGCACCTAGAAATACAAGATAAAACTGTTGTGCTGTGCATGCTAATTAGGATCAATTGCCATTTGCATAAAGTATGCATTATCACTTCTTCCCAAATAGTGAGACAGATGACTTAAGAAAAAAAGAAAAGGAATTCTGGTGGGCAGGTATGAACATGAGCAGTCAAGAAAAAACAAATAAACAAACACCAAAGGGATTTTTTTTCTTTTTTTTTTTCTTTTTTTTTTTTTAATATCTACCCTTGTTAGCACCTGCTAAGTGATACTCTAGAAAGCAAATGATTTCCTCATCTGTGGAGCTGAACTCTCAACAGAAGCTTGTTGTTTTAGGCACAAGGTGACAATTTTCTTATCCCTTCTGGAGTTGCAAAAGATGTAAATAGAATTTTTAGTGAAAGAAAAAATCCCCAAACTACTACACATGACTTTTCTAAAGATTAGACTCCTATAACCTAGTACTGACAGGTTAATGGTAAAATTCAGATTCCTTGGAGTGTTCGATCCCTTTTGTCTATCTCATTGATGTGAATGTCTGGATTTGTAAGCAAAGAGTTAAAAGTTTGTCTTTAGCAGAAAAATAGTGTATTTTTTAATATCTCTACACATCTGTTATTCCTCTGGCAATGCAGAACATAAATAACTGAATCTATTGCAGTCTGAGCATTAAATTCAATAGATTTTTGTAGTTATGAGAGGAAACAGGCTTTTGTTAAACCTTATTGTGTGGATTTTTCAGGCAAAAAGAATATAAAGTGCATTTTTATGTATTAATTATTAAAAAAAAATCTCGTTTTTACTTTTGAAATTTCCCAGTAAACATAGCAGGAACTCACTCCATTTCAAATTGCACTTTGTAGAGATATTATCCATCTGAGTGATGTTTTCAAAGCTCTAAAATTTGTTACACTGCCATGATAATAAAAAAGCTATAAAAGCTTTTTTAGTATGATGAAACCTTTGGAGAAACCCATCTCTTTCTTCCTCTTCCTCTCCAAACACTCATTTGGTTTTTTTCCATCTTCATTTTCTTAACTCTGATTTAACATTGAGTTGCCTGACAGTGCCTTTTAGTGTATACTAGAAAAAAACAAGTATGCAATTTTTGTTTCCACTTAAAAAATGCTTTTTTAAAAATTAATTTATGGACTTTGTAGCTTACCAGATAAAAAGTTGATTGAATAAAACAATATTAAATGAAAGCATTGACTTAAAAATAAGTGTTCTCCTATGTCCACCTGAGTAGTCCAATGGACTACACAGGAGCAGGACGATGGAAAAATCAGGTGATTGCCATAATTTTCTTAGCTTTGTCTATGTTATGTTTACAAAAGCACAATAAAAATCTACATTGGAAAGAAAATTCAGTTTAATATCTGGCGTGATTCTATTTTCTCTTTCCATTGGGTTGATTAGACGTTCATCTTTTCTCTCTAGTTGTCCATCCTTCTTCATTTAATGAGGACTTCTTAAAGATGATGTGAGAAAGAACAAGCCTGAAGAGCAATTAGTGAGTTCGAAACCAAAAACCACACCAACTTCAGAACTTTCCTGCTATTTCTTTCTGTGCTAAAAGAGAAAATGGGTTTAGTTCCTGAGATGAAATGAAGGCATTTGTCTATGTACAAGCTACGAATTACATGGGTATGGAACAATCCAACTTGCATTAGGGATTCATTTCAAAATTAAATCATCCTGCTTTTAAAGTCTATTTGTAGTTCATATAGGTGAGCTGGTTTTCTAGGCTCCCAGTGTCGTCATTGATGATTAGCCATTACAGGTAATTTGTAAATGAGCTTGCCAGGCATTAATTGTGGGAATCATAATTGCCTAGCATTGTCCAAAGCATGCAAGCACATCAAGGATGTCTATCTGTGATCTTGGAGAGTGTGTTGGAGATCCGAATCCCAAATGAAAGCAGTTGGAGGCTGCTGGTTATCCCCCATAGCTAGATATTTACATTTTGGAATATTAATAATTTTCTAACTCTTTCATTTAAGGTGAACTGGAGTACTCTCAAGGTCCCACTGGAAGTACAGGGCAGGAATTTAATTCAGTCTCTTCATGCTTATTGTCATTTCAGGCAGACTTGTTTGACTTACAGCTAGAGTTTTAGAAGGGCACTGGTCTTCCCTATGATCTGTACTGAATCTTGCTGCTCCATGAGGAAGTCTTGGATATTTAGAGCTTGTTTTTACTGTATTTTAATACCAGCTGCATGCTTTTTACACCAGGAAACAAAGGAAAACCATCTATAAAACTACATTAGTAAAGGTTTTTGAGAAAGGCTATTAACTGCTGAATAAACCTGGAACAGGAGACTTGGAGAACACTTGTCGTGCATTTATTACTAAACAGGGAAGGATAGATGTCATCTGAGTTCTTTGATTTTTAAGTTTTATGATAGAGTACTCGTGCAAGTGAGTGAAATGTTCCCAATAAGGGAGAGCAAAGCATTTTCTTGGACTGCTACTAAAAAACTTCAAATCACAGACCCCTATAGGAAGCACAAGGGTAAGAGGGAAAATGCACTTTTAATATCATAGAGGCCTGTACAGCCATTGTTGAGGAAATGACAAAAATTAAAATTCATGACTGAGAAAGAGAGAAACTTGAGCTACAGAAACTACTTGGAGGAGAAATCACAGTCTTAGAAGCTTCAAGTTACAGTCTTTGCAACATGCTGTGTACACTGAGACAGGGAAAATATGTATCATGAGTTATAAAGCATTAAATTTTGAATAGATCTATAAGTCTCATTAGCCGAACTGAAAACCAGAAAAGGTACCTAAAACTCATTGACAGCCCTCTCTACTTAATCTACTTAATCACTTTCCATCCTCACAAGCCTGGTGTACCCACAACACATGATGTAGTTAAAAGATGGAGGGGTGAGACAGGCATCAGTACCTGTTCTGTCAGATGAGGCCACCTGGCTCATGTAATTGTATTTCTGTGGCAAAGCAGCAAAAGCATATGTGCTGTGAATATGCCAGATAAACTCCCAGACCAAAGGAATCACAGGATCCCCTGTGTACATAGTAAGAGGCAAATACAGCAGCCAATGGAGTATCCAGATGAGTGAGCAGCAGGGTGGTCAAACAGGACTGCAGTAGTTCTGCAAGGTCTCTTTCAGTGTCTGTATGTATAATTGCTTAATTTAACTCATTCCTCTCCTTATCACAGTATACTTTTCTTTGCTATGAGAATCTTCCATCTTTCTTAACACATAAAATCAATCTGATCTGAAGTGAGCTGTCTTTTTCTAAGGAAATAAGATCAGATTCCCTTGGTTGAATTTCAATGTGGAGTCTACCAAGAACATATTATTTTTATGAACGGTGTATAATAATCTGTTATCTTGAAGAGTTTCCTGTGGCTTTTTTATATGGAATATTACAATTTTAATAGCTCTGGAGCCTGACTTACCTATACAAAAACAAGTAATCACTGTAATTATGCTACTGAATCTTAGTGGACTATATAGTAAAAACCCTGTTGGGAGACTTATACTGACACACCTGCTGAAAAAAAAATGGGTAGAGGTGGCCAGTTTAGGGTTTGTGGGAGTCTACGGTGCCTCTGAAGACGGTAAAATGACAATCTGAGTAATTTGACAGTGAATTTTCAGTGATAATTACAATGAGACAAATTCAAGCCTAGCTTGCATGTGTAGTTGTTTTGCAATCCCATGTCCTTGAAAAATAAGATTCAGGATTTATTGTTTCTAAATAAACTTGCGTGTACACCTTGATGCCCAAGTGAAATAATATTACGTACATTGACAATTTGTGTTTTTTCCCTTTTACTCTCTGTCTTTCTGAGGTTTTTTGTTGAGTTTTTTTTGAGGTTTTGTTGTTGTTGCTGGGATTTTTTGTTGTTGTTATTGTTTGGGTTTTTTTGTGATTTAGTTGGTTAGTGTTTGGGATTTTTTACATTTTAATAAATTGTTCTCTTTCACAGGCTTTTTGCAGACTCCTGAAAGGTCTGTCCCAGTGTTGATGAACCTGGTTCATGATAGAGCAGAGACAGAGCTGATAAGCTGGCACCTCAGAAGTGGGCTAAGAAAACAGGACATGAGAGCAAACTGAAGAGCATCACTTAAGAGAACTCTGGGGACAAAACCTGTAATTTAGAGAGGGTTCCTGTACCATCTCATTGCTATTCCAACAAATGATGCAGGTTAATGAAAGGCACAGAACAAAAAGCAAACTGGGATCTAATAGCAAGTGCTTACAAAAGATGTGTGATGCTGATGCTTTGAAATGAAGGGATAACAGGTTTTGAAGTCACATGAGCAAAAACTCCACTCCCATTATGAAAAGGTGGTTGAAGCTGTGAGGCCTGGAACACACCGACACAGATACAGCAATACTGGGATGCTTAATCCACCTATCTATATGTTCCCTTACTGGAGAGGTAGATAACCTGCCCCAAATTCATCCCAAACCCACTGACTCAGACACAGGGTGAACCTGCTTTAGGGTCATACTAGAGGATTTGGTTTTTTGTCCTGCTCCAGCTAGAACTGATCTCACAGTAGGCCACCCATATACCCATAAACTTCTGCAGTATTTCCACTCCTAAAGGTCTATTCCCCTTCTTGGCCTCCCTTTTCACCATTCTTCTATCTACGATTCACCTCCCCTTTTCCCTCAGGTAAACACCTGAAACCCATAATTTTTTTCTCAGTTAGTACTAGTTTTGATAACAAATACATTATTTCTCATCGTATTTGCTGGGCAAACTTGGCACTATATGGTATTGCTGATGGTTACCTGAGAACTATTTGCCTTACCACACTGCACTCCCACAAATGTTCCCAATACTTTCCTCCAGTTATTTGTGAAGTCTGGCATTTTTTTCACATCCTCCCACTTGACCACCTGTGAGATTCAGGCACCTGTCACAACTCTAACTTTTTGTTGCTTCCTACACAGGTACTTGTTATGTTCAGCAGCTTCTGGTGTCCTGTCCAGCAGATTTTCACTTCCTGCTTCATGACTCATTATGAGCCAGGTCCCCTTCATCATCCTAAGAGTTCACTTGCAGTCTTGAAAATATGTCCACAGTGACTGATGGGGGCTGTCCTGGTCCAGTCCATATCCAATTACTTGAAGAAGGAATGTAGTTATGATGAACTGGGATAGTGTCTTGCTGAAATCCTCAGAATCTCTCTTCCACTTCAGCCCCCAGGTAAAGCACGTATCCTTTCAAAGGGCTTGGTGGTGGGAAAGCCATGTCATCATCTCCTTAGTTTACGGAAGCGATTGTAAGACAACTTTTAATATCAATGATTTTTTTAGTACTTGACTTCCCAGATGGTTGGTTGTGATGGGTTTGTAACCTTCACCTCTCTGGAAGGCTGGATTCCCACATTTTCCACTCATCTGCCTGTGATTGTGGTTCTGAGTTTCTGCTGTTCCCTGCAGCCAATACACACATCTCAGAGACAGAAAGGCCACTAACAATATCTTCCACATATTTATGATGAGACTTTGTATCACTGAAAACCATACTCTCGGGCTGCATGGTGAGCAAAAGAGCAGGTGAGTAAAATACAGTAAGTTTAGTTCTATCCCTACTTTACAGCCATAATTAAAAAGGCAGAAGGTATGTATGTATGACTGATATCAGTGCAGTTACTAGAAAAGGACAGATTTTTCTGAATTTAAGAATCCCCAGACACTGCCCACTCATTGCTTCTGCTTGCACAGGCCTCCTGTGAAATATAAGTAAACACATCACTCAGGCCAATATTCTCAGGTGAACACCTTTCAATAACTTGCATGCTCTTGAAACAAACTTTTCCTTGATACTATAGAAAACTGAAATAGCTGAGTGAACTAAATGTACTCATTAACAATTAAACAAGGGCTATATAGTGAAATTAATAGGAGGTGAAAAAAACTATATTTAATGATGAAAGAGATCCTCTCATAGTATGGTCTTGTACTGCAGCAGTGCTGGTGCGAAGCTGTGTGGCAGGTCAATGGCATGGACATTCATATTGATTTACCTTTTCTAACTCAGCTATCTGATATATTGTCATAGTTTTTGGGGGTTTTTTTGGTCTCAGAAGTTTAATTTCTAAGGAATGATGGACAAAATGAACATTGCTGTGGAATGATGGTTAAATAAACATTGCTGCATCACTTATTCTGTCTTGTCTCTTTCTAGCTTCTTTTATTGCACTCTTCTATGCTTTAGAGAAATATTCCAGCATCTCTTGTATCCTTGATGGATAAAATGTGAGCACTCAGTAAAGGTATCTCTGAATCTCCTGAGCGTTCAAACATCTGGCACCAGGATGACTCATTCAAGGAGTGCTGTATCCCTAAATCAAATCACACAATCTGTCATTTTCGACATTAAGCACTTAGAGAGTGCTCAAAGGAGGGCCATGAGGATACTGAAGGGTCTGGAGGGGGAGCCATATGAGGAGCGATTGAGGTCACTTGTTGTGTTCAGCCTGAAGAGGGTACTGAGGGAAGACCTCATTGAGGTCTTCAACATCCTCAGGAAGCGAAGCAGAAGGGCAGGCACTGATCTCTTCACTCTTGTGATCAATGATAGGACTCAAAGAAACAGCATAAAGCTGAGTCAGGGGAGGTTTAGGTTGAATATCAGGAAAAGGTTCCTCACCCAGAGGGTGTTCGGGCACTGGAACAGCTCCACGGGGAAGTGGTCACAGCGCCAGCCTGGCAGAGTTCAAGAAGGGTTTGGACAATACCTTCAGGCACATGGTGTGACTCTTGGGGTGTCCTGTGCAGGGCCAGGAACTGGACTTCAGGATCCTGATGGGTGTCTTCCAACTTGGCATATTCTGTGACTGTATGTTTCAATTAAAACAGCTCATGATAATTGTGTGAGGAAAACTCCACCAGTTATTCCAAAATTACCTAACCCACAGATTTTCACAAAAATAAAGTCACCTACATCTTTCATCTGCCCTACAGTGAACTCCACAAAGAACATGGGACATGAAACCTCCCTTTCACCACTGACAGAACACTCTGCACCCAACTTTTCTAGAAGGCTCGCTGGCCCTATGGTTTGACTTAATCCCACATTTTCTTCTTCCCAGCTTATTGTTATGTATTGACACGCAGTTCCTTGAGAGCAGTCAGACAAATCTACTGTTTAAAACTCTGCATCCTTCTTAGCCTATAAATACATCAGAAGAAGTGCCATAACAGCAATAAATAAATTGCTCCCTGTGCTCACTGAAGATAGGGCAAAAAAAGCAAAAGGCTTATAATGCAGCAAAAGATACTTAGTACTCTGACAGGCCTGTGGCAGAAGATTAAAATCAGACATCTAGTTTTCATTTAGCTTAATATACAGGACTGAATGCTGTGATAAGTCAGCAGGTGATGACTTGTGGTATCAGGCATCCCTGCATTAATGGACAGCAGGAGAGACAAACACTTTAGTGCTTTAACAGCTTCATCTGCCAGATTTTGGCTGCCAGGAGAAATCTACCACAGCCCTTAGTTTAACCATTAAAGTAAGACTTAGCATTAAGTACAGCCAAACCTTGGAATAATTTCTGAAAGATATTTATGTATTAGAAAATATATGGTAAACCTCTGTTAGAAACAACTGAGGTAAACACCACATAGAAGACTTTGTTCCTGAGTGTGATACAGGGAGAGGAAGACAGGGTTTGACTCAGTGAACTCAAGGACATCCTTTTCTTCTTCTCCCTGTTATTTTGTGAGCAAATCATGTAATTCTGACAAATTATCATATATCATCTGGCCCACCAGAGATCTGTAGCGCTTTTTGCACTTTGACTACTTATTTTGAGTCATTCAGACTTGAGGTACACTGAAAACTGAAGTGAAGCATTCAAAATTACTGGACGACTTATTAAAAAAATCTTTGTAAGTTTTTGAAGTTTCATTGAAGTATTCCAATTTCATATGTAGTTATTTTCTTATCAGCTTGGTAGGGTAAAATTAATCAAAATTTTGTTCCAATTTCAGTTTTCAACAACTGCGCCTTCCATTTTTTCTTTTCCTTTCAAAGTTCTTTATATTAAAATGTGAAAATACTAACTCAAAAGTTTTTACCAATATAATTATAAGAAAGGATATGTTTATATTTTTATTGAACTCCAAAAAAGATGAGATGTTGTTTCTAGCGTATCTAAATTTATCTAATACAAATTTCAAGATCCAGAACTTTGAAGTAAAAGCATTCAAAATTAATTTTAAGTTAAGAATTTTTAGGACTGTATTTTCTTTTCTATATAAACAATTACATTACTTTTTCCATTAAAAAATTTGAATCAGAGAAAAAATAAAAAGGTGGAAAAAATTGTCTGATTTTTCTGCCTAGAATTAATATATACATATATCTTATTTAAAAAATAATAATACTTTATTCAGTGCTATTTGAAGGGCCACATACATAATGCCATTATTTCAATGGTTCCAAACAGCTAGTCTAGAAGTAAAACAATTGGTGACCGGTGAGACACCATAACAAGTGAAGAATGAACACTCAAATTGAACAATCAATAACTACAGGGGTGAAAATTGCCACTTCAGATTGTTATTGTAGTATTGTTTTGCGTGAAATGCATTTTACATAAGCTGAGGTTGGTTCACTATGCAGCAAATGAAGAATCAGGCCAGTTTTGTAAATGGCCTTGCTATTAACAGTTTAACTATTTATGTGTCTAATGACATAATTGTGTTCATGATGACCTCACCTCTAGCAGTAAACAGGATTTTTTTAAAAGAAATATATTGCTGGTTGTTGGCTTTTTTTTTTGTTTGTTTTTTGTTTGTCACACTTATATATGTATGTGTGTGTGTGTGTGTGTGTGTGTGTGTGTGTGTGTGTGCATATATATATACACTGTGCATAGTATATTTAGCTTTGTTTGTAGTCTTGCTTTGGAAAGTGCCAAGTTTTATTTTCACAGCTGTTTAAATGAATACTGTAGGCAGAAGATAAAGGGCTTGCCAAGCTGATACACTTCAAATCACTTCAAAGTGTATTTATTGCCAATAGTATTAATGCAAATAGTGGAGTAAAAGATAAAAGCAAAACATTAAAAGCAATCTCCACAGACATACCCAAATTCCGTAAAAATATCACATAATTAATAATTATCTAAATGTACAATTTGGTTTGTGACTTATGCAAAGTAGTTCTTCCTGACATTTCAGTTTATTACTTCAGTCTGAGTTTCTCTGCTGAAATTTGTGGTTGCATATTTCTATGGTAACCCTGGAGGAGGGAAGGGAAGGGTGTCCAGGGAAAAGAAAGAAAGGATGCTACAAGAAGGAAAACAACATGAAACTGAGAAAAACAGCCAATGGAAAGAAAAAAAAAGAAGAAAAAAAAAAGACAAATTGCAACAGTTTTTAGAGGAGACTAGACCTGCATTAAAAAAAAAAAAAAAACCAACACAAAAAAACCCACAAAACAACCAAAAAACACAAAAAACCCCAAAACCTCTAAACATACAAACAAACAAACAAACCCCCAAACAAACCAAATCAAAAAACATTCCATGGCCAAGTATATAAATTAAAACGAACCCCAAAAAATAGCCCAGCATATTCTGAATGAAAGGTCTGAATGGCCTTTTTATCAATACAGATTTAATCTGGGGACAGTAGAAGAAGAGGTAGTAAAAAGATGCTGGGCTTAATAAGTAATTTTAAGTAACCTAAGTCAATATCTATGCTACCTGTTTAGTTTGCAGTGAATTGAAAGTTTTATCTGAATTTATACATCAAACTAAAGGCACCTATGTTTTGAATATTGTCCTCTATAGCTAAGGGAGACACAGTGGGTTCCAAAATGTTATTTCATCCCATCAGATGAGTCCGTTTCTCAACCCTGATTGTTAGAGGTGATTGATTCTTAATTCAGGCAGGGGAGTTAGGCATTTAAAATTGCCAAATTAGTGGGGTTTTTTGTTTTGTTTTGTTTGTTTGGTTTTTTTGTTGTTGTTGTTTTATTTTTGTTGTTGTTTTGTTTTGTTTTAGTTTGTTTTGTTTTGTTTTTGCTAGTTGGAAAATAATAATCTTGTGTCACAATCTGAATGAATCAATTTGCTAGTAACATCTATCTACCACTTTTAAATAATTTAGGCATCCAAACTTTCTTAATAATTATGGATGTAATTTAGGGTGAGGAAAGTGAAGAAAAGAGAAGAATAATCTTTGGAGTGACCTACAGGGTTTTTGGTTTAGAACAGGCTGTCTACTTTGAGCACTAAAGTACTTAGAATACACATAGGCTCTAGGCATGGTCCCATATGTTTGAAACTCACTAGCTACTTAGAAAGGAAGGAGTATATACACAAGAGCATGTTCTCTGTTTTCAATGCCCTTGCTACATAGTTAATATCAGATAGGGGCTGAGTTTGACACACTGTGACACATGGAGTTAAATGAAATTGCGCACTTATACATGCTGTCACAGCTCATCACCTCCACGAGATTTTACTCCTAGATGTTCATGAGTTATAATAAAAGGCAAATACTTGTCAATATCTTAAAAGTGAGAGTAAATAATTTAAAGAAAATTTATCTTGTATATGTTCTACTCTAATTAATTGTACCCTTTTCTCCCCATGACTATTGTAGTAATTTAGGGGTTTATATCATTTTTCTAGATGTAGGAGATCATCAGGGGATGTAACATGGGGGTCTCAAAGAGTGTTAAATAGAAACATTCCCAAATGAGAGGAATTCTAACATTAATGTCACTATCATAAGTGTCAGACAGCTCTTTCTGATCCTCTACCTTTTCAGATTTTTCCCAACAAATAATTTAAATGAAGCTGTTTTTGCACTGCTAAGTTGACTAGTGATGTTTTGCTTTTTAGAAAGAGTGAACTTCATGTTTTGAAAGCGGTGAAGACTCTGGCAGATTCTGCCTTCTTCCTGATACCAAAGTCATTGCTTATGTGAATAAATGCACTGTTAAAATGTGTGAAGAGGTGGAACCAGGTCTCAAGTCACTGTCATTCATCAGCAGTTTTCTTTTTACTATCTTATGTATAAAATCTCAATGACATACAAGGCAGGGTGGAAAGGAGGGAGAGTGCATTAAACAGTTCTCTTTATTACCTATTTTATGAAAAAAAAAAAAGAACCAAAAAACCAGTGGAAAATAGAGACAGATGAGTTCCAAAACTTTTTTGAACAGATTTCTCAATAAATAAATAAATAAAATCCTCAAAGTATACATACTTTAAGTGCTCATCTTAATTATCTTTTGCTTTTTCATCAGACACAAAAGGACAGATTAATATTTTCTGCTTGAATTACTTATTTTGTACTTCTATGGAAAAAAATAAGGCTTTCAAGACAAAACTAAAGCTTGCATATCTCCTTTAAAACCTATAAAAAATGTCTATTGTATATGAATAGAGCTCACATCACCCAGTATCCCACAAAATCAGCATGGGTCATTGTGAATAAAAGCATTCAAGTGTGTTAAGGACACATGGTCACTAGAGTAAAAGAATGTACAAAACCATAGATACCATCCTTTCTAATCAAGTCCTTAAGTAAAAAAGTAACATAGCTGCTTCTGTTCTTTTCATAAGCTTCTACAAGACAAAAATACATAGAGAAAAGCTGGCTGCTTATCTATTATCAGCTGGGAAGGAACAGAAAAGTCAAAACCAGAAGCAGACATAATGAAATCTTCAGGAATCAAATTTCTGAAGTCTTGTTTTATTAAAAAACTATATCATAATCATGTCAGGAGTACAGCCTGCTTGTCTGTCACATCCCCACCTTGGTGGAGGTGAAGTGCCGTGTGCTTTCATGTCCTCTTGCTCCCTTTCATGTGTGCACTTGACCTGGTGCAACCCATGAGTTTCACAGTAATTGATCCTGCCTGCAAGAGGTAAGCAGAAACACTAGCTGGAGTTTCCCAGCTGATGATCTCTCAGTCACTAATGGTTTGGTAGGTCAGGCTGCTGGACTTTTGCATCGTTCCATCCGAGCCTCAGAGGGAGGTGGCTGGATGCGATATTCCTCCTGCTGCCGCCCAGGGTCAGCAGCTCTGCACTTCCTTTCTGGAACATGGTACTTGATGCATCACACATGACAGGTGACTGCATTAGTGTCTGCGACACATCAAGAGAATGAAATGTAGGATGCACCAATAGAGATGGCAGCAGCTCAGGAGCAGGTAGGCTTTCGATTCTCTCTGACTTTGTGGCTTACTAAGATACTTGCATGAAGGCTCAGAAAGTAATCTCTGCATGCAGGTCGAAACCTCTTAAACATTAAAATGGATGTTGTTTTTCTTTATTGTGTTCTTTTTGGATTTTTTTTTTGTTTGGATTTTGAGAGGGTTTTTTTGTTGCTTGGTTTTGATGCAGTTACATGTCCATCATAAAAGATGAAAAAAAAAAGTCTATGAAGATTAGAATCAGATTTTTATTTAAAATTAAAATATCTTTTTCATATTCACTTTGTAGATTTTCTTTTCATACAAACATTCTGAGTCCTATCAGGGGCAACACTCTTTTTCTGTTTTCTGTTGCTAAGAATTGCAACAAAGTACAAAGCACTAAGCACTTTATTTTCAAAAAGACCTATTTTTTTAATTCCCCATATCTACAAAGATGAAAAGTCTAGTAACAAAGCCTCTGTAGACTTTGTATCTACTCAGCCTTTTGTGTCTTAAGCACTTTCATATGACCAGAACAGTTTTTAATCAAAGTTCAGTGACAAACCCACCATACATACTCCTTTTACACCTTTCTGCACTCTGTACACTTATGCTTTTTGAAGTATAGCCCATTTAAATGTTATGTTTCTGTCCCTCCAAAACAATTAGCTACTTTTAGATGCTTTCAGGTTTCAGAACTTCTTGTTTTCACTGATCAAAAACTTACATTTCTGGAGTGAAACACAAGCACTGTTCAATACAGCATAAGCTACACTCCATCCTGCACCATACTGCACATTACTCACCAGGGCACAACAGCAGTGCACAGAAAATATAAGGCAGAAGGTGAAGGATGCAATTCTGTTGATAACATTTTGATGGAATACCAGCACTCAAAATAAAATACATACTCAGCTCGACAGTGACTCATACATTTGAAAGTGAATAGGAAATTTCGGTAGGCAGAAAGTAATGATCAATGTGAGAGTTTTACAGGCGGAAGGAACTTTACTGTTAAGCCTCACTTAAAGTCTGAAAAGGCTTTGAAAAGTTGTGTGAATTATGAAGTAAATTATATTCTCCCATTTTTTTTTTGTTAATAGACAGGAAGAATAGTTAGCATCCTGTTGCTTTTTTGCAGTTGCAGAAATTCACCATTTCACCAAGTAGCAAGATAGAAAATCCTAGCAGGAGAAATAGAAAATAAAAGATTTATTCCCAGACTGTGGTCAATTCGTACCATGCTGATGGTCTGTGAAACCACACAAACAGATCACAGAGCACCCAGAATTACATGAATATAGAGCAACTTGCAGGTGGCCCATCTGTGTACTGTGATTCACAGCAACTGCCTATGACCAACAGTAGTCAGGCCAGAGCATATCAGAGGCCACTACACTGTGCTTTCACTTGGGTCTTGATTTTCCACTGAAGTTCACAGCATGCACTCCTCTTTTCCTCAAAACACAGGAGAGCAATCTGTTCTTCACCATCCTCTCAAGCATAAACTCCTGGTATGTGTCTGTACCACCCCTGTATCCTGCACGAAATTTGGTAAGGTTGTGGGGGGCTTTGAGCAACCTGGCCTATGGAAAGGTGTCCCTGCCCACTGCAGGGTGGTTGGAACTGCATGATCCCTAATGTCCCTTCCAGCCCAACTCATTCTATGTTTCAAAAGGACACCCTCACCCAAACCCAAAACCAAGCAAACAAGAAACAAAAAATAACCAAAACAAAACCCCACAAAGCAATGAAATAACTATTTCATAACACTAAAGATTCTGGATTTAGGATTCATATTGCATGCCTTTATGAGAAAATGGATGTCTTTTGAACACAGAATATATAGAAGTACTCTCCAAATGCAAATGAATATACAAGCAAAAACTATTGACGTTTCACTCTTCTTTTGAATGCCACTTTCCCTGATTTCAATGCACTGAGCCATTTTCTAGTCTAATGATAAATTAAGAGAAAAGGTGTAAAAAAAAAAAATTTAAATGCACTTAGAGAAGTGGAGCCTTTAGCTTTTTTTTTTTTTCATCAGATAAAATCTACTTTACAGCGTAAAATTTCCTTGTGTATTTTTTACTTTCACAGTTTTTCACTGACATACAAAAAATCAGAGGTTAGAGAAAGAACATGGAAAAGGTTTATTCAATGCAACTGGGTTTATATCATGTCAAGCATGAAGGTGTTGTAACACAAAAGTAGAGGACCCCTGGAAAAATGATGTTTGAATAGGGAAGAGAAACAGTGAGATGGCATCTCTCTTCATTCTTTTATCCTGCCATGAAAATACAAAGAGGAAGGTAAAACAAAATGTTTCCAGAACAAACATCTTTCATAATGTTTCCTTCTCCTTTCAGTGGATAATTGTAGCCAGAGAGTTGTAACTGGCAGTAGAATATCCACAAAGACAGATCAGCCTAGCAAGGAAAGTATAGAAGGATTTGTTTGGCTCTGTATGTCTCATTGTGCAAAACATTAAACGTACAAAGAGAATTTGATCATGAATTCAGTAGTTTAAGTCCCTGCAATAGCAAAAAAATTATTTGTAGTAGAAATCAAGGTTTTCTTTGAAACAGAACATCTAAGACGGCAAAAGCCTATAATGGAGCCTGCTAATGTAACTCCTAGGAATCAACCTCCCACTCAGATCATGGACAACCTCCAATCTATATTTCATTTCAAATTTAGATCACAGTGAAGTATGGAATTCTCTGACCTGTTTTCACAATGTGTTGCAGTCTTACTCAGACTTTCAATTTTTTTTTCCTAAAAGCTATTAATAATTTGCTTCGTTGCAACTCATATTCATAGTCTGTAATATCTTTATGGTGCAACTCTGAGAAGAATCTGGCTCTACCTCTTCTTCACTTTGCTCCTGAGTGTTTGAAACCAGCTTTTGTTCATTTTCTCTTTTCCATACTGACAAAATCAGGTCCCTTAGTCTTTCCTTCTTTTTCCTTGAATATCTTGTGTTCCAGACCCCTAAACGGCTCGGTAGCCCTTCACTGACTAATTCCTTTATTCCAATATTTCTTGAGTACTGGAGAGACAAAAATGGGAACGATACTTTGGATGCTGCACTCTTAGTGCCAAATGAAGAAGAGAGACTCTGGCCTACTGGCTACACTCCTCCTGATAGAGCTTATGTTCTTCATGTCGGCCCAGACACACTCCTGAATAAGGTTTCAGCGGGCCACTGGGACACCCCTCACCCTTTATTTAAAAACTGGTTACTAGTCAGCATGTCCCCAGCATTTGCAGGATGTTGCATTCAGCTTTCTTAAACTTCATAAAATTTCTGCCAGCATCCCTCAGTTTGATACCATCTGAATATGGTATTGCACTTTATCCCATTTTACAGGCCAGCAACAAAGGCATTAAACAACATCAGTCTCAATATCAGCCCTTAAAAATGACTAACAGTAATTTATTTTTCCCAGCCAGAATGTTACCATATCCCATGTATGAGATCAGGACATACTGTGGCTGTGCTGCCTCTTCAAGATGAAAATAAAAACACAGACTGTAAACATATTATTTTATAAGAAATCATTGAATACATGCAGAGGAGTTATTCACTTGGTTTCTAATTTGTCTCTGCTACATCAAACACAGATTTTCTCAATACTGTTCAACATCCTTCCACCGATAAGAAATTACAACCAACTTTTTAATTACTTGTTTCAGGAGTTTGATGTTTCAGTGTTTGATATGCATTTTATTGACAAAGTTCAAGGATATTAGTTGATATACTCAACCAAATGGAAAAATTATGCTTTCATGAGAATGCTTACTGTATGGGATATGGGATGACAATTATTCATATTGTATTCATATCCTAAGCATAAATAAGCATCCTGTAGCTTTCACTGATGACGAAGAAAAGCCAGCAGAATGGTAAGTCTGAGCTAATAAATATCAACTAATGGTGTCACAGGCATTTGGGTATCTCAGTTTGAGGGCAGAGTACTTTTTAAAATTTTATATATACATATGATTTATAGAGTCAAGACTGTTTAAACCAGTGTACAGTCATGGCTGATTTCCATTTTCATGTGTTATGTTCTAGACAAGCCAAGACTTCAGGCACAGAAGTTCTAATTAGAATTAGGAGCACTTCCTCATGTGGGAAATTAGTGCAGGGTGTCAGAGAACACTCATGGCAAGCTTAACGTTGCTATTGGTAAGATAAAATGACTCCTCAAATGCAGAATAAGCTACAAGTGTGAAAATATACTTTTTCAATGTGACTGAAATTTCTCTAAAAAATTCTGTTGAATTAACTGTGCTATTTGTAAGGAGCAGTGTAGACTTGACCTTAGGGATACATTTCAGATTTACATACCCTGCTAGTTTTTTGTGTGTGTGAATTTGTGTGTGTATACACACATATACCTGCGTGCATATGCTTTATTCAGAGTGATATTGTACTTGTTTAGTACTTGTAGTACTTGTACTACAAGACTTTGAAAACTACATTGTCAAATTAGAAAGTGCCTTCAGCATGCTGTAACATAGTGATAACAGCTTCAAGTCCAGGCCAAGTGTGGAAAATTTCCAAGACTCCAGTATCTAACATGTTTTTAAAGTGAAGAAATTTTAAAAATTTATTTTAAATGATGCTCAGATAAGAAGCTGTATTATAATTACAAAAGTATTGAGCCATTTTTTTTTCTCCTTTTGTTCAGAAATCTCTGCTTTGTCACATTTTGTGGCCTATTTCATTGCTGTGTCTGGTTAATTCAGTCATATTTCATTACTCTATTGACATGGCAGAACGTAATATTACTGGTACAAGGGAAAGTATCAGATTAAAAATTTGATAGAACAGCCTGGGAAATTAAAAAATTTGTTTTTCTTGTATGCTAAAAAAAAAGGTAGAGACTTAATAAAGCTCTGAAAACCTTCAGTTAAAATTATATTTAAAACTTTAAATTTATAATCTGTTCTGGTTTATGTACGAAACATTACATCTCCGGGCAAACACAGAGTAAAAGTGTAGTTTCTGCTTTGTTGTTAATAAGGGACATACTCACACAGAAGTCTGGCAGGCTTCCCATGCTTGGGAATATGTGACTTTAATCTGATCCGTTCAGCAGGTCCCTGTTCAACATCCACTGAAGTCGTGCAGCTCCAGGTTATTGCAAAGGGAAGAGAACTGCCACTTCACACAAAAATCTACCTCAGCTGCTCTCACTTCGAGGCAGATGTGCAGAATGGGCTGCATGCAAAATTTAAGAAAAATAAAGAAATTATGTCACTGTGGGAATGCAGTGATTTAAAGATAATGCCCAAAGTGGTACATCTTTACTGATACCTGTGTTGTGGACGGCTCTTAGTTCTTTGTCTTCAGAAAAAGTTGAAGAGTTGCAGACACATGGGAGATGGTGAATTTCCCTTTCTCGATTGTAGCATAAAAAGCAATAAAACAAAAAATATTTTATTCAGTACACGATATTTTGGTTTCATGGAAATTGGCTTTTGGGAACTTTCTGCTTTTTCTGTGTGTTGGGCTATTGTTAGATTTCTGAAAGACAAGTAAAAAATTGTGCTGATGGCAGAAACACCCAATATAATAAATTTCCAAGAGGAATAATTTACCAAAGGTGACAGAGTCACTGTTCGACAATCTTGCATTTTCTTGTGGGCTGTAAAGTGACCTTATATATGTGGGACTCTAGGTGAACAACAATGCTGAAAACCTGCTCTTTCTACTCTCGTTCTGATAAATCTCCAAAGTAAGATACTTTTGACTTCGAAAATGTGCCTCAGCAACAATTTTACTGTATTTACTGGCACTATTCTAATCAGATCTTTTTAGGTAGCACTTTGGAAGCTAGTGAAACAGTAGAAATTTAGTCAGGATTCTTTTCTCATTTCAATTCTACTTATTGTACTGAGTTGATGTTTTGCTTTTTTTCATAAAGACACGCTAGTATTTAGGATATAAGTATTACTTGTGCAACTAAGGAAATTCTAAAAAAATTGAAAATAGAAATTGTAATACTAATAATTTTTATATTATTGCATGTATTTCACCTAGTGTTATTTCCTACAAAAAAAAAAAGTGAGATGTTAGAGAAAGGCCAGCAATGGGATGAGAAAAATAGATGCTGTACTGTCTAGCACCTAGATGAGAAATTCCAAGTTCTGCCCTTCTGGAGCACTAATGTTTTACCTAGGAGTAGATTTTGGGTTCTTAATATTGGAAGAGAATGAAGTTTAAACTTGTGGTAATGAAAAAATTACACAATTTTAAAGTTGTTTCACATATCGTTTGATACTATTTCAGGGGCTGAACATCTGCCAATTCAAAACTGTAGATCTAATCCATCTGTCAAAATTGTATAAAAGTATTGAGATCTTCAACAAAGAAATACAATCCATATTTTTTTCCTTGGTTAAATGCACTGTGAAATTTATGAGGTGTGGAAAATTTTGCATTAAAAGCATTAGAATCCAACAAAGATATTTCATGTACAGCTCTCTTTGAAGTAGATAATAGTGACTGCCATGATATACACTGCTGAAGATAAATGTATGCTTTTAAACAATAGCAAGAAAATTAATTTTCCTGTTTACAAGAGCTTTGGGGAAACATAAATGACACTTGTTGTATTTTTTATGTAATTCAAACATTTTAACAACTAAAAATCAGGTCTAGGGATTTTTTATGTACATTTTCTAAGGTGATTCTATTCCCATTAGAGATAACTGGCATTAACAAAAAAATATTTTCAGTTAAATATCCTTCTGAAAATAGGCGCTTAAATTTCAAAATAAAGATTCTCATATGATTTCTCTCTAAATATTACAGTATATGATAACTTTATAATGACTATTGATAGTTTCAGAAGACCAAAGGCAAATAGAGATCTCCAAAATTATTATTTTAATATCTGTTTTCCATTGCTTACATTTCAGTTTACATTCTTTAGATTTCTGTAGCCTAAAATTTATGTCCTCTTTATGTCATGGGTGGCTGCACAATAGGCATCTAAACAGATTTTGTTATGGTGTTCATACAATCCAAAGAAATTTTAAATATTTACTGGAGGATTTTTTCCTACTTGAATTTATTAAGCTCATGTATGGAATAAAGTAAGAAAACATCTATTTTCAGTTTAGGGTCCAATTAAATTTGATAGATAAAGTCCTCCCCTTCAGAAAAAGATATAGAGCTCAATTGAATTAGGAGTATTCTGATGAAGACAAGGCTGTTTCTAGTTTTAATATGAATAACAAATCTTATTAAAAGCACCAAGAGATTGTCAAACATACTATGTACTCTTGTATTAGATATAGTAACCATTTTTAATATTGAAACCTACAGTCTGAGTTACATCATCTAATGACTTAGAAGTAGATTCCATGTCATTAACTTATTCTTCTTTCCTTCGATTTTGACTTGACATCCTCTTGTGCTCTGTTTTGCAAATTATACTGTTTTAAAAAGTCCTTTCCCTTTCTTAGTGAAGTTCTTACCACTTTCTTAGTGGTAAAGAGTTGAAGTACACTGTAATGAAGAGAAAGTTGCAGTCCTTGAGTTTCGGTCTGGCAATTGCAAAACCAAGCTAAAACTGATATTTCATAGGAGTAGTGCTTCTAGCATCCGTAAAAGCATTGACTATCTTCTTTCCATTAACTTATGACCTTAACATTAAGCATAAATAATGCAGCGACAGCTGTTGACCACTAAAATATGGTTCATTTTTCTTCCTTGCCTTCCATTCTCCAAGTTGAAGCTTTCATATAAGATCTGTAAAGGAAATATACAGCACAGTCTACATACAAGTTTGCATGGAGTATGAATGAATGTGTGTGTGTGCGCTTAAAAATAGCAGAAGAAATGTTACAGCAGGGTTTGGATAAGTGGTGAATGCGCAACTTGTCAAGAGACTGAAAGCAGCCACCCATGGATAACAAAAAGGCATCGAGCTGAGTGTTGAAAATAAGCTACACAAGAGCTAAATCCACAGCAGAGTTGTAGGGTAATCTCAAAGTGATACTGCTCAGCATGGTCCCGTGCCTTTGTCAAAAATCTTAAAGGCTGCAAAGATCAATGCCACTCAAGATGAGTCCAGAAGATATGAAGAGGAATCAAGGTGAATAATTTCTTGTCCTCCATTCCTTCCTGTGTAATAATGATCAAAATATTAGAACATAAATGTCTCATATTTTTGCATGTGGGCATGCAACTGTGAGTGCTAGTTTGGTAGTTTCTATGATAAAAATTATCTAATTCCTTTGTACCATCTTTTCTTAATTTTGCACATTATTCAAATATACACACAGGATCAGATTAATAAATCTGAAGAGTTATGATATAAAGGATTTTTTTGCTCATTGAGTTCTTTGTCACATCCTCAGAGAAATTTACTTATACATTAACTGGACTTGTAAAATTAATTCATTCAGTCCTTGCTTCCCTGAACTGTCAAGAGTGGAGAACAATTCCATGACAGGAAGAGGACAATGTTTAAAATGCAGATTTCCACATCAGATAAGAAGAGTTAGAAGAGTGGAGCTTTCTTCTTGACTTCCAATTCAACACAGAACTCTCATACCCATGCACAGTGACTAAATAAACTTTTTATAATTACCCTGAAATTCTTAAATAATTCATTTTTCTGTCATCAAAATATATGGCTAGATATTAAATGTTTAAAACTTTGTGAACTGAATTTTTTAGGGATGAAAATGAATCAAATTGGAAAGCTGTTCAGCACTTAAAGGCCAGAGGACTTTTCTTTTACTACATAACATTGCTCAATCAGCTGCTCCGCAGAGAGTTTTAAGTGTTCTTTTTAAGCATCTGTAAATTATTGTCAAATCAAAGAATACTTTATTAGACAGTATTAGAAAGATCACTCATCTGTCAGGTAAAATGATTGAGTTTCCTTTGTTCTTCCTGTCTTAATATTTGGTACTAATTTTTCTCCAAGCAACAAGAGGATCAATGTTTCTCCTTTTAGTAAAGTTTACCTGTTTCTTACTTGGCAGTGATGCATCTTTCTGCCTATGGAATTCGTTCTTTAAAATTACAAATCTACTAAAGAATTATGAAACAAATCCAATTACTGATAGAGGACCCACAGGGAAAAATAAAATACCAAGGAACAATAAAACTCTGATGATATAAAGATGATCAGAAGCATACATACCTATCAATGTTCTTACCACTTCAGTAGAAACTCACAGAGTGCTGTGAATTGCAGGATAAGAAAGCAGAGAAATCTCAGCTTATGCAGGAGATAATGCATTAATAACAAAATCATCTGAATAAAGTGCATAGATAATTTTTCTTTTGTTTTGCATTTCCCAAATTACCTGTGAAATCCTCACTTCTAAAAAACATTTTTGACAAGCTAAAATAACCTGGTCTACTTTAATAACACAGCAGTGAAGCCATTGGATCTGCATCCATGTAATAGAGGAGAGAATTTTGCGCAAATGTATACCTAAGTTTTTTTAATTCTAGAAGTGGTGGAATATTTCTTACAAATATTTGATAATGATTAGTATATTTATTTCTTTATATTTATGGCAGTCATTTAAAAATGGGCAAGAGTATTGTTTCAAGCATTGCTGCAATGAAGCTTTCACTCAATCACATGCCTGATAAATAGCTTTATAAATCTCTCAACGCACTCAAGGAAATAAAAATTCTTTAGAGACCTTTTCATACACGCATTACTGGCACATCTAGGAAGATAGCAATAGATGTTTGATGTGACTCAATAATATTTATATGATAGCTTCCAACAGGAAGTGCAAGGAAATAGTTTCTGTGAATGATGAAGGTGAAAGTTTAAGATATTGTCAGAGCAGCAAGAGCAACATCCTTTTTCACTAAATTACATAAGATCAAACCTTGCACAAAGTGGATCAGAACCTCTAGTGAATGACACATCTTGATTCAAAGAAATGATTCCAAGTTGGCCATTTCATGAAATGAAGCAGGTATGAATAATGCAGACAGTAAATGAGTAATTAACATACATTTTTATGTTTGTTAATCCCTCCTCTGACACATCATTAGGGGCATTCTCAAGCTTTTGCCTTTTGATTTTACAAAGTCTTGTCAGAAAGTATGTTCCTTGGGAAGTTCTCTCTCATCTAGAGAATCTGATTTGGCACATCTACACAACCCAAAATACAAAATCAACCTCTCCTCCTCAGCCAACATTATTCTGTATATCTTTCATTATTAGTGCTTTGAACCTTCTCATGTCATGCACCCCAAATTTCCCATTCAAGATTCTACTCTCTGCAGACTGATGCTTCCTCTTAAATAGTCCTCTTATTCCCTGCCATTTCCTGCTTTAATCTACCTTCCCTCCTACCTTTTAGCTTCAGTCTCTTATCACAGCATTACTTTCTTTTCACAAGGTGTTTTGACAAGCTTCTCATCTGAACTTCTTCTGAATTGCTCTCTGCTCATGAGCAAACCCACAAAGGCACTGGACGGCCTTTGATCTGACTGCTTTGAAAAAGATAATTTCAAGATTGGGCGTATCTGTATTTTTAACCCACCAACTGAGAGTTTATGAAGTAACTGTATTGATTACAATGGTATTTCTGCTAGCTTTTTTAAAGATGTATTTCCTTCACAGTGTTTAAAGTTTACACTAAAAATCCTGCTGGAGTTATTAAGGTAATTTTTAAAGGATTTGACCTCATCTGACTGTTCTTAAAGAAATTAAATGGAAATACTAATGCTGGAGAAAAATATGAAATATGTATTACATTCTGCAGAATGCATTTATTGTTACACTTCTTTTTGTAAAAACATCAGCATACTGTTAGTTCATCTGAAGGTCATCAGTATCAGTAATATAAATGCTTTAGAGTTTTTATAAATCTCTATGTTGCCAAGGTCCTTCTGCAACACACAGAAAAATTATTGACCCTCACAAGACAAAAACTTTGGCGATCAGTTTCAAGTCACAGCCTGTAAATATTGCCAAATATGTATCTCTCATAATTATCAGAGTTTTAAGACTTATGAAATTATGCCCAAAGAATAGAGAAGAGCTGAGCCAATAAAGCTGTTTGTACCAGAACAGTAACAGAGGACAGAAAAGTACAAATCTATTTTAAGAATTATACAAATATTCATACTATCCATCATATTCTTTAACAGACCAATTCTGACATAACATTTTCCATTTTTCTGGCCAAGTCACAGGGATAAGAAGGGTAAAACATAAAGAGGTAGTGACTGGAGAGAAAACTGTGGATGCTGGTAGATGTGCCACAAGATCCGCAAAGAGAAAACACTTAAAAGAAACAGTCCCTCAGCCATAATACTGAACTAGGTTGTGCGGTTTATTCTGTGTCCTTATCCTTTGGGCTCTCTGTCACAGCCCATAACCATCTCACTAAGATATTTGTTGCTTTCAACACTAGAGGTGCCTCTCTGATCTGGTGGACTCCTTGTTTTTCAAGGAGAACACAATGTGACTCAAGGTGGCCTCAGCTTTCTATTTCTCCTCCTAAGCAATAACTCCACACACCTCATAAAAAATGAGTTGGTATTTGATATCCACTGTCACTGGAGCTACCTCTCCCTACATTAATATCAGGTTTTGTTGCCCATCTTCTCTTTCAGTTACGATCCTGTATCATTTTCCACTCCTCATACCTTTTTGCAGGATCTTTAAAAATTGTTAGCAGCCTGGTCTACTGAAAGGTAACTTACCCATAGCAGTGGGGTTTGAAAGAGATAATATTTAAGGACCTTTCCAACCCAAGCTTTCTATGGTTCTGTGATCTTTGTTTAGGAAAATTCCCCAGAAATCCGTTTTGTTATTTTCAGAAACAAAGAGCTTAGTTTTAGCAGAACACCTAACTTTTGTTCAGATTGTTCAGATCATTACTCAAGTGTTCCATCAGAGACCACCACGTGCTTGTTCAGATTTCCTGCACTTTGTAAGCTAGAACTTTATGATCTGGGCCTCTGAGACTGTCATTAAAATAATATTGCTTTATTGATCCCATGATTCCTTTATTTAGCTTACTTGTTTCCTGTTTTCAATTACAACAACTACAACAATTGAGAAACTGTCTGAAGTGTTTCATTTGTCAGACTAAATAACACCAGCTGTTTGGGATTAAAACATTTAGAAGATAGGTGAACTAGACTGCACTTAGATAAAAAGTGTAGCCTAGTGTTTTCCCACTAAATGTTTCCAGTAGATAAAGACTTTATATTGAAAATTACTATTAAAAAAAAACCCCAACAAAACAAACAAACAAAAATACCCCAAACCAAAAGAAAGAAAATAAATACAAAAAAACCCCCACAAACAACAACAACAAAGCAAAAGAAACAACTGAAAATCCCAACCAGACCTCTAAGTAATGCTTGTGAAAGGGCAAGTATAATATAATTTAAGAGGAATAATTTCAGATTGAACCATAGTTGCCAGTGCACTTAGAAGTGCTACTTTCGTTGTCACATTCCACTGTGGCCTCTTGACACTGCAGCTTCTCTTGTTACAGACTCGTTCCATGCCAACACTTCTGCCACAGCCTTCTGCATTATAAGTGGTGGTGAGTAAAGCAGCAATGGCACCTGAGAGAGTGAGAAAAGAAGACAAAACTAAATGAAACAGAGATTTCAGCAGGCACTGGATTAACCTTTTTTTTTCACGCAAGATTTTTTTTGACAATGATCAATTGTACACAAGAAATTATGATAAATCTGTAATCCATTTTCCTTTCATTTCCCTCTTCCTCACAATGACAGAAAACAGGGAGCTGCTTGAAACCTCAAGAGGATGCAGCTGGCAGATAACTGAGCAACATGTTTCTGAAGAGTTGCTTATTTTCTGAACAATAGTCTCAGGTCAACTGAAATTACTTAAATTAAAACTCTTAAAACTCTTAGACCCTTAAAAAATTCTAAAAGGATTATCTGAAAAATTCCAAATGAATTTAAAGAATGAACAATTTTTGCAGTATTGTGTTCTAATATTTCCCTTTTGAAATGTTCCTGAATTACTTTTGTAAGAGTGGTGAGATAGGAAGAAATCTTGATCTACTTTAAATTTATTTATTTTTTTAAACTGGAAGAATATGCCATTCTATCTATTTGGGTACACTTTAAACCAAAAACTGAATGATATTTTTTCACCAGTCTCTATACTGGTTTGTGCAAACCCACAGGAGTGAGGAGCCACATGAGAGAGGCAAGAGCTGGCAGCAAGTTGCTCCAGAGCAAAGCCTACAGCTCACCTCATCACCAGGCAAGGAGTGAGCAAAGGAAAGGGGTTTAAGGTGATTAGAGAGGGTTTAGCTACAGATCTTCTGTTCCTTGTGCTTTCAAAATAATTTCATGTGACTTTGGACAAATCATTGTGATGATAGTTTTTCAAAATTACATAACGATTGAGCAAAATATTTGCCTCCAAAATAATTTTCAGTTATTGTATAAACAAATTGGTACCTAAGTTTGAGTTCTGTCTGGTTACATTTTATGTGCAATAAAGTCACACATGTTCAAATGTTTTGTTGGCCTGGCACTGCCAGCTTTGGTCATGGAAGTGCAACATGAACCCTATTTCATTCTGAGTATTTTTATATAGTCATCAAATTATATGTTCCTCTTGTGCAATATCTTCCATTTTCCTTAAAGTTATTCCCTCCTTATACACTAATTTCCATGTAGCTGCCAGATGACTTTATAGAAATGACCAAAATATTATTTTAACTCTCTGGAAGGTATCTTACTCACAGGCCTACACCTAAAACCAATTCTGGACACACTGAGCCCTCCTACAAAAATTGACCCCTGGTCCTGGAGTTCCTGAAGATTGGCTAGGCTAAAGAGAAGTGCCAAAGACAGTATGACTCTTTGATTCAGTAACCAACACTTTCACTTAGGCAGAAGAATCTGGGATTAACTGGTTACTAATGACTGTGTCTGAGTATGGGAAACGGTTCCTGCAGTGAATAAATTGACATTTCTCAGTGAAAAGACTAGAAATTAAGGTCATTTTCTTTTGGTGGGACATAAGAAATACTTGTTAGCCTTCTAACTTAATTCCTGTTTAACACGATATTTTTAAAATCTCTCTCTGAAATACCTAACTCTCCCTGCTCACCCCATGAGGAATACTGATGTGTCACTTGCAGATTCATCCAGGCAGACAGGCACCAAGAAACAGCTCTGAGCTGTGCTGGTGATCACGAAAATATTCCTTCTGTTTGTTCAACACGCTCCAGAACTTCACAGTTCTTTTATGTATCCACCTCATTTAATTGTGGTTTCCTCAAAATGAATAAGATCTACCTAATTCCTACTGAAATAGATGCTCAAAAAATGTTCCTCTCAAACTAGTTTCTCTTCTGAATGTATTATATACTAAAACAAATGTAAAAGGATTGAGGTTTGAAAGTCAATTGGGGCAGGGATGAGAAAGAAGTGTGCAAATAGCATATAACAAAAGCAGGTTTTTTTCATGTGTAATTATTTGAAATAATTGAAAAATAAGAAAACATTTCAATTAAACTATGACGGATCTCTTCAACATGATTGTATGGTGTTAGTCACAGCATGGATCAGCACTAAAATCTTGAAATTTTTGTTCCTTCATTACAGCCTTTATTTCTTTTTTGTGAAAAGTAGACTCTCACTAGACTCAACTCATTAAAGAAAATTATGCATGGATTTTCTCCATCCCTTTCAATCAACTAAGCATGTTCATGTCAGTGTTGAAAGAGAATTAGTTTTATAGTACAAGGGTAATGATATGATAATTGTTTCTTATGAGTATATAACCTTGAAAGATGTAATAATAGAAGAATCTCTGTGTTCTCAAAACCAATTTTGTGTCAACCTTTTCCTGGCAAACATTACTGTTATCCAATGTAGCACAATACTTCTTTTGTTTAAACATGTTTTAAACATACCATTAGCCATAATTTCCTTACTTCCCATGAAGATTTTTGGTTTATTGCAAGCATTAAATTTACAATTCCCTCTGAATATTCAACAAGTTTTCCTGGAATGATATAAGCAAGCTTCATACAAAATATTTTCATGCTTTCTCTTAGTTTATTATTCATGTCCTTTATTTAATTTATCCTTACACTCTAAATAAGACACTGAATGGAAGTTATTTAACAGCAAAGATGAACATTTGAACAACTTATTTATTTACATGTATCCTTTTTTTCCCTGACAGATTTGATTTATGTATTTTGATCAAATGTTTATTAAGCTGCACGTCTACACAATTATTCTGGATCTTAGAAGTATATCTTGGATTTCCAGAAGTAGGTAAATAAAACATCTAGCTCTTTTTCAAAGTACATCAAGAGAAGGCTATCATTCTTAGAAAGAGGGGTGAAAAAAACCTGAGAAATAGCACACATAATTCAAATGGGATTTTTTTTAATTTTAAAAAAGTTTGTATTTTTCACAATGTACAAAATTAATATATTGACAATGTTTGGTAGAATTACTATTCCAGCTTGTGAACAGGAGTGTAGTTCATAGAGCAAAGGCTTTTTCATATAGGTAAGTTCTGTTTGAGTCAGTCAGAATGAACCAACATGAAAGTGCTATAATTTGCACCTGTTTACTTTAGAACTTAATAATCATAAAGATTAAAGCCAAAATTGTAGTTCAGAAATTGCAGTTGTCTGGTCTTCAAATCATCACAGAGTCCTAGTTAATTAAATAACTGTGTCCTCTTATCTTTAGTAGGCTTGTAATTTAATACAATAATTTAGCAGAAAGTTAAGTGAGAGTACAAATATTTGGTGGAATTTAAATATCTATTTAACGTAAAATTGGCTGTTACAGGTAATCATATTAGATGTTTTTTCTAGTTGTATTCCTGCTGTACTGAGGTGCAAAAAGACTAGGGAACTTCTTTGTGAAATGGAGCTTATGAATTTTAACAATGTCATATGTTGCAGAGAGACATGCTAAATTACTGGCATGAGAAAGATTAGGTTTATTCATATAGTCTCCTTTCTTAAATAGATCAGCCACAGCTGAATGAAATGCAGCTTACTGTCAACCTCTGCTGTAATCGTTGAAGGTATTGAAATGAGATGAGTCCACAGTCAGTTTCTTTTAAAGCAAGAATAAACTAATCCATTCTGTCAAAAATAAGGGTATTAATTACTTTGACCTCTCAGTTTGAAGCAGGTAATGAAAGGAATGGAGGAATAAAAGAGGAGAAAAAATGACACAGGAACGAAGTGTCGAATTGTCACTGAATTTTGATTTAGGGCCCAGGAAGATCTGAGCTTTGCAACTGGTGTATCTGCAAAACAGAAACTGGTCCCCAGAACCATGCCCACTCTCTCCTGGGGCACTTAACATATATGCACAAGTGCAGCTTTGTGTGACATCCAGACAAAGGCCTGAACTTTTTGCAGCTCCCAAGCAAAGGTGTTCCATGGTCCATACCCTGACATAAATTATCATCTGCCATCAAATCTTGATTTTCATAGTGTAGGAAGGTCATGCAGTTTAATTTTCCAAAAATAATGTAATTCTGGCATTTTTCTGGCAGAACCTATGTCCTAAGCTTATACTGATGTATAAGATGTTCCTGAGGAAATGTTCCATAACTCTCTGTATTGTGCTACAAGAAATTTCTGTTCCTTTGAATATAACCGGTAGTTATTTATTTATTCAAGTCACAATGTAACATCTAACTTTTTAACTTGTTTTTCTATTTCATGTGCAACTAATCTAAGTTTTGCCATCTAAACTCTCATATTGTGCTAAAATAAAAACCAGAGGATTACATCACTAAAATGGAGTTCAGAAGAACCAAAGCTACAAAAATATATTGGAGTCTTAAAGCCAGATCTCACAATTAACCTATACTTTCTGAGGTTATATACTACCATAACTTTGCAATAGCTTCCTGCTGGACTAGAGAATGTAAGGAAGCCAAATGGTCCTGGACTTTTTTACATGCCACCAGAAAGTCATCCATATTAGATTTGGAAACATTGGTAAAAATAAAATAATAATTACTTAAGTCCAAAAAACCCTTATTTGTTAAGATTATAGAGAACAAACTTACTCTTCAAGGTGGAGATCCAAAGGCAGCATTGTCAGTTGTGGGTGAAAGAGAAGACAATGTGTTCAAATATAATTTCTCAGAAAGATTTTCAATTTTAATAAAAACATGATTTACATTTTTAAAATATATGAGCCCAGAAAGACATTTAGCCCTGAAAACAGAATTTCTTGCTTCTTTTCTTTTTTAAAAATATTTTTACCCATGAAGTACTCTACTGAATACAGACTGATATCAAATATAAACATAGTTCCATCTATCGAAATACAAAATATTGATACTAGTGGGTTTTTTCTTTCACTTCTTTTCTTCTCAGTTATTCTTGAAAAGGTTATTTCCATTCCTGAGATTTAATTAGCAGTGCCTCAACAGAAAAGTATGTGTCAGTACAATTTAGAAGTAAAAGTCAATGGAATACTAAATACCTAGATACTCTGGGTCAGTAACAGAAGGTGTTTAGAGTAAGCTTGAAGAGAAGCCAGGATGTAGATGACATTGTGATCAAATTCTTAATAACCTTAAATTTCAACAGGACAACATATGGTTTCACGTGTATTTCAGGATGAAAAAGTGTCATCATTATTGCATGGCAAGGTGCCTTTTTGTAATCACACTTCATGTGTGAGGCAGGATTCACATGAATTGTTCACTGACACGGAGAAGGTAAGCATACAAGTACTTATTGCTTTAAAGGATTTGTGTGCATTACATGAATGAATGGCCTGGAATGGCCTGAATCCATGAATTTATCCTGCTCTTTTGCCTTAGAGACGGTAGCTGACACATCACGAGAAGTGATGGACAAAAATAGATAAACAGGAATGCTGTTACTAATCTAAATGGTTGTGCTAGCAGTTAGGGTATTATTCACCAGTGAAAACCCATGTGTTCTTTTACACATATTTAACAAAACAGCTTCAGCTTTAAGTCAAAATTGTTTTTCACCCGTATATTCTTCCCTCATTGAGCACTTCCTCATTATCAACTGTGATCACATTTTAAAATAACCTTTTTTATTAAAGATCTTATTAATGTGGGGAATGTTCACTGCATATGGAGACCACAGCTAGAAATGTTCTAGCTTCAAAATGAAGAAGTGAATAACTGTAAGTGTTAAATGTAGACATGTGGACAGATATTTATCAGTTTAATCAGTCTGAGACCAAGAGGTATCAGTTGTTTTATGTCAAGGTAATATATAATGGCATTTTTTTAATGCACTGACTAGTACTAGTACTATTAGAATAGCATGGTAGCATCTATGTCTCCAGATCAAACAATTTCCAGAAAAAAAAAAAAGGTGAGGTCTTTCTCAAACACAAAATAAAATGAGATACATAGGCAACAAGAGAAGCTGATTTACATAGTTCCTATTACCAACCACTGACATTGAATACGAAATACCTTACTAGAAAAACTTAGAAGTTTTTAAGAGCTAAGAGAAAAATTGAACCATTTCAAACATCCTGTCCTTGATGTGATTCTGTAGTCAAGACCTTGTGAATAGTTTACAATGGGACAGCTGGATAGCAGAGTGCTGAACTCGGCTTTGGAGCTTCAACAAATCCAGAAGGTGATTTGCTGTGAACAGTGAAATATGTAGTAGCAAAAATACCCCAACCAAAACCAAACCAAACTCATAGAGCACAAAACCTGCCCTGCAGCAGCCTTCTCAGATCAAAACCTCCATGACAGGAAACTAGAAGTTAGTTCAGAAATCAGTGAAGACTCATGAGAAAGGGTGATGTTGCTGCAAAATAATTAGCTACTTCAAAGTAGTAATTTTTTAAAAGTTTTTCTTTACAATTCATTAGACTTTTAAACAACTTGTTTTCCTTTTGTCTTGTTTGACAGAACTTGGATTCCATTTTTTTGTGTTATGCTTCAGAAAAATAGTTTTTACTGATAAGTGTTCAACTGAGAAAAAAATACTCAGATGTCTGGTTTTTAACATTCTTTTTTCATTTGTAGCAAAGCACATAACATATTCAATATTTCTTATAAAAAGCATATGTCTGTTTAGTGCACTGCAGTAATCTTGATAAAAATTGAAACATATTTATGGAGAAAATATGAAAATTATATTAATAATTACAAGTAAAAATGTCATCTGCAAGTATTGATATTATTTACATAACATTTCCATTTTGCACTGCAATAGTGCAAATACCAATTTTAACAACCAGAAGGATTCATGTATGCCAGAGAAGCTGACCATCCTATCTGCCTTTCTGATAGGTAAGGAACATAAAACTTGACCTGTATCCTACACAGGGAGCAGATCCATGAATTTAAAGCCATGAAAGAAAATACTATGTATCATATACTTTTCTGGGGTTTTTTAAGCATTTAATTAATCACAACACAAGCACATAAATTCACACAAAAATGTGTTACTTTTCTCATTAAAATGTGTACAAAAGATTAAAAACCCACATTTCTAAGCTTACAGTGATTTTGGTGGGTACATAAAACTTGAATACTATTTTAGGAAAAACATATCTTTGAAAGCTACCTATTTCTTGCCAAGTTTGCTGTAAAGCAATTTTTAATATCTGCCCTCTCCCCCCAAAAAAAGTTCTTAACTAAAACAAGGCATTATCATTAAAATAAATAGCAAAGGTCTGTAAGTCTGGTGTCCATTTCTTGCAAAGTCTCAAATTCAATGTGTCAAAGTGATCAAATATGCTCTATGCATTCCCTAGAATGTTAGTGCAGAATTTTTCAACAGCTGATTATGTGTGCTAATATCACAACAAGCAAAAAAGGGTAACGAGGAATTCTTTGGAGATAGTGTTTAAGGCCTAATCTTTTATCTCTAATAAAGAGAAAAGACTAAAAGAAGCCAAATTTCCACATCCTCTACAGGCTTAGAGGCACTGGATGAAGTAGAAAACTCCAATTATTGCATTCCTAATAGGCATTTGTGTTCTGATTGATGGGAATTTTCATTCATCACTGGGGAGTAATTGATTTTTAAATGTACATACTCCACTGTCCATCTTCCAACATTAAAAAAAAAATTGCTGCAATAAATCACAATAATAATGACTTTCTGAAAAATAATCATTACTGTAGTTAATATTACATTGTTAAAATATAGTTCTTCCTTTACTTAAAAATGTGAGTTTAAGAAATCAAAAAATTAGTAATCAATTTCTTTTATTAAAAAAGTTAAAGGTTAATTTTCCTAAATATATTGAAAATAATAAAACACTGTAGATGTATTTATCATATAGAATACTCTAAGAAAATCTATTTTTCTGCTGATAGTGTCTTGCTGCATCTCTTTATCCTTTGGTTTAATTAGTGATGCAGAGATCCAAAGAAAATATGCCATTAGAAAACTTGCATGCATCTGGATTATTTGCAGCACTATGAGTCATTAACCAATAATGCAATGCAATTTGAAAAACCTTAGGCCAGACTTTCAAAGCAATTTAGGCACTTGAGATAGGTAAGATTCTACTACAATTTTCAGGAATTTAAGCATCAATTCCACAGAATAGTCAGTGACATTAAGGATTCTACATGGCTTTGAAATTAGGGTAGGTGCTGGTACCTAAAAGGTTTTAAGAAATCTGACGGCTTATCAATCCCTCTTGAAGTAGAAAAGAGTAGCTTGATTTTATGGCCATGGGCCAACAAAAAATTATTATAAAATAATGAAGATGGGCATATATGGTGTTGCAGCTGTATCACAGTCAATAATGAGCTGGCTTGCAACAGAGGTACGTATGAACCACTCTACACTCTAGACACATGAATAGATGCTGAGAACTGTGCTGGGTGGTAATTTGTGTTAATGATTTTTATTGTAATACTGAGTAATGGGGGCATTGATTCCAGAGTATGTTAAAAAACAGCAGTCAGCTTCACATACATAAAAAACAGATTAAGGCATTAAATGTAACTTAAATGGATGACAAACCTGTCTCATAAACAGCTTCAAGAAATCAAAAATCATTGTTTTTACTCTATTGAGACAGAAAAACAGAAAATCAAAGCACATGGTCTCTCCCGAGCGTTCAATTTCTTCTTCCTGTTAAACTTACTCTACCTATTTATCCTTTTTTTTTTTTGTCTACCCTGTCTTATCATAAATTTTGGTTGCACAGCATTCAAATGGAACTCTATGCAGCCAGGCAAAAGGGGTTTTAAAAGCAGCCTCAGTGTCCTTCTCCTTGCTCATAGGAAAAATCTAGCCTTAAACTTCCACTGTTTCACTGCGTTACAGACATCTTTTAAAACACGATGCAATTGCTGTTCTTCCATGGAGAGATAGATACTACGTGGAGAGTCAGATTGGAAAACAGACTGTCTGGTAAAAAAAATCTACTAGACATCTTGAAATTCCTCTTTTCCTGTAAGCTCAAAGCAATTTTTCTGGAGTGAAATACTTTGAAGCTGCAGTGAAAATATTCTGCATTCTAGTAGCATTTTGAATACGTGATAGTGGTGATAGTGGATGGAAATCAAAGTATAAACCGCAAGGATAAATAACCGCACAGTTTATTTCCTGGATAACATTTGTACTAGGATGCTCTAAAAAAAACCCCATTATTAAGCAGCTCCATTTTCATATACAATACTCTTATAATATAGTCCATTTGCTTTTGTAAACATACCATGATGCTGTGGATGACAGGTAATTCACAGGTTCAATATCCTTCACTAATTGAACCTGGATGAAATAGGGAGAACACTAATCAGAACTGATTTCAAGTCCTGCTCACTTGAGAATGTAGAAATGGTATCTTCTCCCAAGAGGAAAAGTTGATACTGCATTAAAAAGACAAGCCCTGTGGTATCCTGTGTCTCACAGGAGAAACAGGACTCTAATAAACTGCAAAGCATTTCCCTGTTGAGGTAGAACACCAGAAATAAGGAGCAAATTTTAATGAAACCACTTGGCTGCAGACATGCGGGATAATGGCTCTCTTCCCATAGCACTCAGTTCCACTCTTCAGCCTTATTTCTGTTCCCACTACAGAAAGGCTGGCTGCCCATTTTTACTCAATTTGATCAGGCTTTGGATCCAAGCCTGTAAAAACAAGTCTCCAACTTTATTTCAGAGATAATTTTTGAGATTAGATCTTTACTGCCAAATCATCCACTTTATTTGTTAGAAAGCTCTGTCAGAGTTCTAGGAAGACTTCATCAATACATAAGTATAAGTATACTTAAGTATACTTATATATGTATATAAGTATACATATACATATATACTTATATACATATATAAGTATACTTATGTGTGTATATGTATAAGTATACATAAGTATATAAATCATAGATATTATTTCTAGAATGACTGGAAAGTTATATTCACCAAGGAAAAGAATGTATTTGAAAGAACAGAGAGTGATAGTCCAAAGAGAGACATAAGTGAAGACAGTACCAAATTTTTGGAGGTAGATGTAATGTAGTGACAGTAAAGGTGAAGAACAAACCAGAGACCAGTCAAGCTAAGGAAGCAGCTTTGGGACTTCCATTCAGAAGGCAGAGATGCATTCCACCTCCGAAAAGGGTGAAAATCCTTGCAAAACAAGACAAGAAAAGAAATGTGGAGTAACAATTGTAAAAAGTGTTATTTTTTCACAAATGATGATTGGGATAGAGATGGAATGTGAAGTCCTGAAAATTGTGCAGGAAAAAAAACCCAAAAATAATGAACTAAAAGGATTAAAAAAAATATCTTTCTTTGGAGTTTTCTAGCTAAAACAAAGTAATCTCCTTCAGATAATTAGGAACAATTCAACATAAAGCAGCAGATAATAAAACAAAATTGTAATGGATACTTTATAAATTGAAATGGAACTGGTATTCCATTCAAGATTAAGATACCTAGATTTATCATTCATTAAAAAGAGTTCAATCGTGACTAAGATACATAAACTGCCATCACAGCCAATGCACACCAAGGGCACATGCACAGGTAAGAATTTATTTTTTTTTCCTAAGGTATCCAGGACATCTACATGGGGCTAGTAGGTAAACACAGAATAGGATACTGGACCTATAGAAGACTTGTACATTCTGGAATCTTAAACGGAGATCAGGTACAGAGCTCTTCTTTTATGGCACACTGTGATATTCTTTGGGGAGACAACTCAATGAATGGCCACATTTTCGATTTTATTCATCTACATAGTAACAACATAATTCTTTTAAATGGAAAAAAAAAATAGTCTGAGGTTCTTTAAGCCAAACTGAAAACTCTTTCAGTGGCCAAAAAAAAAGGTGAATTATAACCTTGTAAAACAAAAAGTTCCAAGAAAATTGAAAAATATTAGAGTAAAACTAATTTCTGATTACCCCTACGGGCACTAGTTTAATTGACATAGTCAAAACACCTGTTTCTGTTCTGTACATACATCTTACATCCCATTCATAATTTATTTGTAAAGAATCACTCAACCCAATAACCGTTTTTTTCATCAATCTGACAAACAGTTTTAAAAGTGGTCTTTAATTTCACTCTTCTCTCAACACTGTTACCAATAGTGACTTGTTTTCTTTTTACTTATTGTTATTAATAGATACTGTTAAGGTCAATAACTACTGGTTATAATTCCATGGTTCTTAGATACTTTAGACTAAACAAGGAACCTCTTGTCCAAGGCTACATTGTTTTTCACATCATTGACCAGAGTGACAAAATCTCAACACTGGCATTTTACAAAAATAAATGTGAGGAAATATCTTTGCTGGAAGTAAAACTGAGAAAAGGTGCCAATTTCCTTAGAAAGACAGCTCACCTAAAACTTACAAGACCCACTTCAATGAGGTTTCTTTCATATATTTGTGATTTCTTTCATATTATTTCAATCTTAAATCTTCTAATGGTCTTGATGTAGAACAACCTTTTTGTGTACAGCAAGGAACAGATTCTTATCTGTTACCTTAGTATGATTTCATGATAATTTCCATTGCAATTACTTCATAGATAAACTTTTTTAAAAAGTATTAACAAGAAATGATCACAAATGCTGACATTAATGCTGACATTACTGTTTTGCCTTTAGTACTCAAGGATAAATAAGATATCTATCTTCAGGCAGATACCTGAGGCAAAATGTACACTATTCTGGTTTTTGGGGTTTCTTTGAGCTCACCAAAGTACCTACTGTGTACTAAGTGAAATTAAAGATTTTCTTTGGTTGTATAACTTACATTCATTAAAGAGGTAGTCTTGTTCTTGACACTGAATTCATAATATGAAAACAATTCTCTAATTTCTCCCTAATCTCTCAATCGAATGGTCAGTCATCAGAAGGCCTTCAATTATTTTAAAATAAAGTGACTTTTTGAGAAAAAAATCTTCATTCTTCAGAGAATTTATTTACCAAAAGTTTTGTTTGTTTGGAAACTGATATAGTTTTTTTCCATTTTGACAGATTCTGAAGAGGTTTGCAGTTTGAAAATTGGATAAATCTGGGAGGTATCTGCAGAATATGAATCAAAATAATTTGTGATGTACTAATGTCCTTTTAATTCACATGTGTAGTTTAAAAGGATTTGATCTACATGCTAGGTATTTGCAGGGAAGCTGCAGTATTTATACAGTTCTTATCAACAACAGTACTAAAAATATACAAGTGCCCTAAACCACACTAAAATCCTTCCATAGATGTTTGAAATGTACTTTTTGAAGAAACACAGAGATAAAGTTAGGTAAGCATCGAATAAATTAATGCTTGTTCTTCCACACATAGAGTACGTAGTGATGAGTGATGACTCATAATTGCTTAGTTGCCCTTTCTGAAACTTATTTGGATTATAAATTCTAGAAATCTGCTGTCTGATGAAATGAGGTAGTAAAATGAGGGTCCTGCTTAGGCAAGCTCTTGTAAGTAATTCCTTTTCTCAACCAATGGGCAGAATATCAGTATCTGAACTATGTCTTGAACATCATCTTTGACCCTCTGCTTGCTCTTATAGCTTAGCAATGTGTGTGTGTAAAATAATAACTACATATAGAAATGAAAATTTCCAGTTTGTTATAATCTTTCTGTTTGCTTCACCACACTTTGGTTATATCAGCTGCAGCTTTTCTTCTATTCATTGTCTGCTTCTCAGATAATCTTCCTAGACTATCACTTTGTCTGTATCATCCTCTACTGGTTCTCATATCTCTACTGCATTTGCACGTTGCTTGTTTCATTGGTTGAGCATCACCACCTGCATGTGGTTTGTAGGTTCTCAGGACAGAGACTGAACGTGGTCCACTTCTGTGAAGTTCCTAACATGAGATACTCTTATAAAATAGAAATTATTATTACTTTTTACACAATTTTAAGAGCCACTTTTTAAATGAAACTTCATAGAAGCTGCGTGCCTATCATGTTCAAGTAAGAGTTAATGATCTCAAAAGCATCTGGAATGAGCAATCTATGTTTAGGATTGTTGGTTATCTGATGAAACCATCTCACTGACAAAATCACTTTTCACTCTGTTCTATTGCATTCTTGTGTGCTTTTTTCCCCTGCCTGTGAATAGCATATCTAACTAAGCACCACCCCCTTCATTTCATTTTCCAGGTTGATCTCAGCTTTTATGGATCTGGTCTCATTAACACAGGAGGAAATGTAACTAATTTTAAAGCAGCATAAGTGAAAGTAAGAGTTAGTCTTATTTAGATTAATTTCATGCTACTTCTAAGCTGGCATTCAGTATATTATATGATCTTTTGGACTTTATGTTGGGCTCATTGCTATTATACTAATGATCCATTTCTAAACCATGTTAATTTTTTAAAAAAATTTGTTCCAAGCAGAGTAAATGAGAAATACTTACACATCTGTCTTTGAGACTATCATTACAGGCTAGCTTCAAACTTTATGCTCAACCTGGAGAAAAATATGATGAAAAATATTCCAGGAGTAGTTCAGAAGTCACTTTGAGACAGAAGAAGATACCTTCTGCAGCTTTTTGTTTATTTTCAGGTTGTTTGTTGGCAGAATAAATTATGAGGCCCATTACAGCTTTAATTTTCTTAGGGTAAGACTCGCCAGAAAAACACAAAACATGTTTTCTTTGCTCACAAATGAAAATTTCTTCCCTTTATGAACATTTTTGATGACACATATAGATCCAAGATGTGAAAGTTTGTACGGTGGACTGAATGTATCTCTTCCTGCTCCAAGAAGTAGAGGAGTATTTCAATTCAGGCTTCTGCCACTTATTTCAATTCTGACATGAAATCATTCTTTTTTTCAGTTCTGGGTTTCGTTTGAAAAGAAGTGTGTAATTTGTCATCATGAAGAGATCTGACCTTCATCAAGTATAAACAAATGTGTGATTCGGGCTTATATCAGTCAAATTTCTTCACTGGAATCCACACGAAATACACACCAAATTCCTACACATCAAAGCCCAGAAACAAGAAAAATGCAAAAGGCAGCTTCAATGATACTGTGGGCTGATCATTTCAAGATAGTACACTGCACTGGAAATCACAGATAATATAATGATTTACCTTCCAAAGTGATACTTAAGAATGCTCACATTAATCTGTAATGAAGAATCAATTGAGCTTAAGCAGAAGGGTTTACAGCTGAGGAAGATTTTTTCCTTTGTTGCCATCTTCCATCGTTTTGCTACCATCTCATTTCACTTGAGTCACTTTATCTCAATAGAATGTAATCCAGGGAGAAATATGCTTAACCTCAGTTAAAGTCTGTGAGATCCAGAGAGAAGTTTCATATCTATTTTTAAAGCATTCATACAGGAGCAGAAATAAGTTTGGGAAATTAAACTAAACCTCTCTATTATTCACCCTCTTTGGTGGAGCAAGAGGAGAAAGACAAAAAAACCTGACGGGGCAAGAAAAGGACAGGGAGATCCCTCACCCATAACTACCGTGGGTAAAATGGGCTGGACTTGTGGAAATTTATTTACTACATTGCAAATTAATAACAGAGTAGGATAGCTATACATAAGAACAAAAGTAAAATCATCATCTCTACATCCCTCTCATTTTCTCAAGCTGAAATTCACTCAATCCTGCCCCTGTCTCAGTGGCATGCAGTCCTTCATGAACAGACTGCTCCAGTGTAAGTTCCTCAGAGGACACAGCTCTTGCTAGAAAATCTACTTTTGCTTGAGCTCCTCTCTGCAGGTTGCAAGGTCCTGCCCAGGGCTGGTTTCTTTTTGAGCTATTCACAGCTTTCTTTGTGGGATCTCCATCTTCTCTGGTGCGGGATTGTCCATGGCCTGCATGGTAGATGTCTGAGACACTGGTTTTCTATGGGCTCATGGAAGTGGGGAATCTCTGCTCTGGAGCCAGGTGCGCCTCCTCTTCCTTTTTTTCCTCTGACCTTGATGTTTGCTGGGTTTTCTCTCTCACACAGGTTTTGCTCTGTGGTATTTACTGTTTCTTAAATAGTTTATCACAGAGGTGCCACCAAAGTCGCTGATGGGCTCAGCTTTGGGCAGGGCAGGTCTGACAAGGAGCCTGCTGGCATTGGCTCTGTCAGACATGGGGGTAGCTCCTGGTGTCCTCACAGAGGCCAACCCTACAGCACACCCCGGCTACCTAGGGTTTGCTTCATAAAACTGACTTGCAGTCACACTTCCCTCTTCAGTTTACTATTCTATCATTTTCAATAGAGAAGGGTTTTCAAATATGACATATGTTATTACTAGCAATGAATAAACAGATGAAATCAATAATTCTTGTCAAACACAGAACTAAACCTGTTTGGAAGAGTAAAGGTCAAGTTTCTGCCTCAATTAGAGCTGTAACTCTGTCCCATGAATTCTATTCCTAGATTTCTATTCTTAGTTTTCTATTTCTGTATGAACTTGAACAAGTCACTTGTCTTCTTTCTGCTTAGTACTTGACAGAAGTTCTTCTGAGGTTAAAATCATTATTTAGTACATGCTAAGATCACTATGTGGAAGGTCACTGCACAGGAATTACAAAAATTATTTTTCACTGTGAATTTAAACATGTTTGCATTTTGAAATGAAATAGAGTTCATTAACATTGAATAATATAATGCATAGAAATATAACGTTACACATGATTAAGAGAAAATTATCTTAGTATGCTTGAGTGGTGGAGTAAAATTTGATGAAGCATTCCAATTAAATATATAGATACACACACATTCACCTGGCATCTGTTTCACTGCTAAAGGAGAAGCTTCTACCTTAGTGTCCTCATACTATTCAAGGAGTCACACACACCACCTGAAACTTAACCCGCTAAGACCAGAGTCTGCTCACAGCAGGAGGCTCCAGGGAGTCAACTCCTTGCTCACATGCACACTCACTCATGGACATGCTTCCTCCTTCTTTGGGCTGGACCTTAGGTTCCCCATAGCAAAATCTCAGGCACTGGATTTATAAAAATGAGTAATTTAATAGAATGCTACAGCAGCAGGTCAGCTCAAGCTGGGTACCTCCAGAGAGTAAGGAAATCCCCAGGCAATTATACCTTTATGAATTCTGCACCCACCCCTCATGCATTCTTCCCATGCCTTCCGTGCTTTTCTTATTGAAATGGTGATTTTGGGGTCTTTTAACAACTTGTTGGAGTCTTTCAATTTGTCTGTGGAGGCACATTGTCCAGAGTTCTCATCTCATGGAGTTACAGCTTCTGCTGGCAATTGTAGTGTCTGGTTTGCACTGCTGCTGCACCTGCTCTCTGGTAGAACATGGGAAATTAAAAGAGCCATAGATCTCGTCTAAACACTACTTGTCAACAACCAAACCATTACTGTGTTTCCAATGTTTTTATCATACTAAAAAACAAAGCAAATCACTGTACTGGCTACTTGCAAAGTTACTATGAAAATGTATTCCTATAATTTATTCTAGCCCAAAGCCTATCTAAGTGTAAGTTCACAGCTTGCAGCCTAAGGCTTCACCAAACCAAGTTACCCCTGCTAAGGCAAATGGCGTACTAAACACATTATTTTTAGCTAAAATGCTTAACACAGTATTTTAATTGTGTAATTCATTTTATATAACATTTATTTAAGCTAAACGACAAATATCTCTTAATGTTCACTTACTGATCATTGTACACTTCTCTCATTAATTTCTCAATCAGTACATTGCAGAAAATGGACAAATATCAACTGGCTTCAACAGAAAAGGTTTTTTTGTTGTTTTTCTAGATCACGTTTGTGGTATGCAGACCTACAGCATGTCACGGAATCTGCAGAGCAAGAAGAATGGAATTCTCTGTCTACCTTCTCAAGTACAACAGGAACAGGAAAGATGTGATATATCTTCTTTAGTTATATCTTAGAGTTGTTACACCAATTGCCTTTTCTCAAAACCAAACCAAAAATAAATCAAAACCATCAATACAAAACAACAGAGAAACAAAACAAAGCAAAACACATGGACCATAATATTGTTTTCTTTGAATAACACATTTTCTGAGCAGAGTTTCATTGTGCTGGTAAGAATTGCAAGAAAGCAGCTTATTGCACAAACATACTTGAGCAATGTTTATGAAGCACTTTGCATTTCAAAAGAAGAGTCATGAGCAAAGAGCCATAAGATAGCTCTCATTTTCTGGAGTAACTCTGCAAATACTGTTCGAAAAAGCATATTTCAGATTTACTACTTTTCATGGATCTGAGGGGTTTTTGTTTATATGTGTCATTAATCCACTTTTACTCAGGCTTCACTTCTTAGAGATATCCTTCCTATTTCCCTGACTTTCCAATTTTTTGCTTAAAAACCTTATCATTCTCCTGTTGATAACAGAGGTGTTGCAAACTTAGTCACTGTCTTCAATGGACTTCTAGTCTGAATGTCACTGACCTCAGTGATTACATCAGAGGCTGAAACATTTGCTCAGTTTTCTCATGCCTTTGAAAGTACAAAGATCTCCTGTAAAGTGCTGGATTTTGTTGGCAGAGTGAAGAGGTAAACACTAAAGCCAAATCACCTGTGGTATTATACAGTTGATCATCTGATTGCTGCTCTGCTACAAATTTAGATTTAGATTGGTGATATTAGAGTTTGAAAAAGTACATTATCAGAAAATGTATCCCCAAAGAGAGATATTTATATTCAGGAGATTCCTACTATAAATTCTTTCTTGAGCTTGTACTGATTGCTGTTGGAAGTAAAAAATTGGCCGGATTTACCTTCCTACTGTATCATCTGAGGGGAAACTGTATCTTTACTTGCACAGATGCTAAAGGGAACGAACAGACAGATGACAGACAGGAAGACAGTCATTGCACTCAAAATGCAGATAGTAAACCAGCTCTATGCATGACAATAGTGTAAGACAGTTCACCAAAAAAAGTGAGAGTATGATTAAAAAAGGTTAATTCAAATGTGTAAGGATAGCTTACAATCACTCAGAAAATAATTTGATCAGGTGTCGTTAGAATTCATCAGCTTTTGCATAAACTCCTTTGGTAATAAAACAGTTGTTTAAGAATTTATTTTCCTTATTTTTTTTATTATGAAGACAGTGGCAACTTTGGAGAAAACTGACCAGATGAAATCTTAACTTCACTTAGTATCTGTTCCTCTTCTAGGCCAGGATTTCAGCTGTTGTGCCCTTTACTTGGAGGTCTTCCATTCATGCACTAGCCAGCTATTTCGCTGGTGAGATCTAGTGTATCTGTCCACTTCATTAAAGAAAAATACCTAATGGTTTAGTGCTACCAACAAAATTGTACAAATCATCTTTTCTTTATCTATGGTGTTTATATGTCAATAAAATATATTACTAACTTAAAATAAATACAGGCATTTTGTGTACCCTGGATTGACAGCCTAAAAAGCAAAGTAATATACCATCATCCAGACTTTCTTATTGAATGAATAATGCATTGAAAAATAATTTTATATTAATTCAATCCAAAATATTCACCTTCAATATTTAAGTTGTAGTGATCAGTCTTTTCTACTAATCCGTAATGGTGTGGAGGTTCTAAGGCAATATTTTTATGTGCAGATCTCAGTACCCTGAAACCAGAACAGAAGCAGCCTGTTAAATGCTAAGAAGACTGTAACCCTGAGGAAAGACTAATGAAGGTGACATTTGTTTCCATGTCTAGTGAAGATAATGTTTGTTTTACTGAGAGTAGCTAGTAGAACAGAAACAATGACTCCAGGAAATAAATATGTAAAACTTTCAGTCAGCCAATCACTTACATGGCTCTAACTTCCAATACAGCAACAGGATGACAGGTGTCTGTATTCGTGTTTCCTTCCTGAAGAAGCTCTCTTCCAAAATCTTTCTTTCCCGAGTGTTATTCTACACTTTTTTTTTCCTAGTCTAAAAACGTATAATTTTGAGAAGTGTTGCTGATTGTGTTTCTTGTAATTATCTGTGTCATATATATATTTATTAGGAAAGGATAAACAGAAAATGTTACAGTAGCCTGGAGTCTGCAGTAGCTTATAAAGTAATTTGTACTTACAATGTGTAGAACAGTTGGGGTTTTTTAACCTCTCCTATAAGCATGTTTTTGAATTTTTGCAAGTGGATTAATCTATCTACATGACAAAGTGCTCAGGCATGTAAATACCTGTGACCTGAGTTGAATTAATCTACTGTGATTCAATACCAGAACTTGACTGCAGCTAATAAAGATTGATGGCAAAATGAAAGTTTCTGATCCACCTAATGAGCTTATTGGTGCATTTAGAGCTATTCATGTGGCAAATCTTTTAACGTATACATTTGGATATTTCTATTTGCAAACAACAAATCTGATGTTTACATTTCCAATTAAAAATGTTTTAGACATACAGGTTTTGTTCTGCAACTTATGTTATTTGTTTGAAACTGTCTGATAGTTTTCCAAAATGATTTTATGTTCTTTTTGCCTAAAATTGGTTTACTTAAAAAGGAGATGATAAGGGTATGTGTTTAAAGACATAATTATTGAAAAAAAAATCTGTTCCACTAACTTTTTTGAATTATTTTAGTCGTTATTAATTACACTGAGAGAAATTGAGGGGCACACTTTTCATGTTTAACTAAAGAACAGAACAGGAGTTGCATGCCTACTGCTTTCTCATACTTAAGTGTGGTTGGAACTGAATTTGTTCAATTGCAGCAGTAATATTCCTGCATATTCTGAACTGCCAGATGTGGTAAAAATCTTTATCAAAGTGATGTGTGATAAAATGTCACGTATCTGGCAAAATCTGCTTTTTTTTTTTTTTTCTGAGTTGCTAATCACACAAGGATTTGGAGTAAAAAGTTCTTTTAGCAAACCAGTAGTTCCAGGAGGACAGATGGAGGAGGAGGAGCCACTTATGGAAATGATTGAAGATGGTAGGACTCTGAGGAAAAAGAAGCTGCATGGGGGAGCAGACATTCCAGGAGCTAGAGGTTAACACAAAACAGTAAAATAGGGATCAAAGCTCTGATTCTTGAAGCAGTAGTTGCCAATGTGCACATGTGCAGCCTCCTGTTAAAGCCAATGGAGATAAGACAAGCAGTAGACCTTAATTCAGTTTACCACAGGTACAGATTTAATTCCTGTTTTTAAAGGTAGGCAGCAGACAGTATTTCAGACTTCCATCTGCACAGGGGTGGACACTGTGACTTAGGAAACTTGGAATACCTGGGTCAGGCCTTTCAGGCTGGGAGCTGAAGGCCAGACATGTAAGGAAGCCTGGCCAACTAAGCTGATCTGGATTTATCTAACCCAAACCAATTTTTTCATCCTGTTTTGTAAAGTTCACATTCCTTCTACACATTAAAGGCAAAACAAACATTTAAAAGTTGTCCTTTTATGAAAAAAATTCTGTGAAGTGGATGACCTTATATAAGTGTAGTGCCCTTGAAGTTTGAGCCTGGCCAGATCCCAGGTGCCCACCAAAGCTGCTCCATCACTTCCCTCCCCAGCTGAGTAAAGGGGAAAAAAATATAACACAAGACTGGCCTTTTTCATTGCAGATTCAGCAACAGTATATGCAGAGCTGAGTATATACAGTAGTTCGCAAAACTGACAAAATTTGGAATATTATATATTGTTTTTTTCCGAGAAACTTGGTTGGTGTTTCTTCTGCTTCACTCATGAATCACAGCTCATATTAGTATATAGAGTTGCATATTTTGACCTTCTGTGCGCAGATATGATACAGATGTGTAAATATCTTGTGTGTATTGGTGCATTAGCTCAGCTGGTTAGTGCACAGTGCTAATAACACCAGCACTATGGGTTTGATCCCCATATAGGCTATTCACTGAAGCACTGGCCTTGATCTATGTGAGTCCTTCCCAACTCATAATATTCTGTGATTCTGTGAAATTCCAAAGCCTCACTCTCATCTCTTTTCTATATTTCTCCTGAGAATCAAACCGTAGATGTTTCCCTTCCCCTTTATCCCACTACTTTAAGAAATCTGTTCAGCATTTTACCTTATACAATGAGAGTGAAGAGCCATGAGCCTGCAGCAATCAGAAGTGTGATTGCAGCAGTGGTAAGCTAGATCAAAACTAGCTCAGGTATTAAGTACAGATTACTTGGGCTAACCCCAAACCTAACTCCTGTAGGAACTATGCAGTCTGTAGGGACAATGTGGCTCCTTCAGGTGACCACAGCTGCCATGTGGACTGACCAAAGGCGGCTTGAGAACTTGCACAAGCATACAAAGATACCACAGCTCACCTGACCAAAAGCTCTATGTGCCCCCTGGTTTGCTCTTTAATGCAGTGATATGGAAACAGAGCAACAGGTCCTACATCAAAGACACTAATGTTGCTATTTCTTTCTACTGTTTTAGCTGAAAGGAGAACTATTAAAAAAATATACTGTAATATATGTGGTGTAACTTGTCTGTTTACCTCACTCACTCTCCTTTGTCTCGATAGATATTTGCATGTAAATTGCTTGGAAGAATATATTAGAAACCAAGGATGGTGGAAAAATAAATTTGAATTACTTGTAAATGCACCAGAGGTTTTTTTCCAGACTTAGAAATATATGTATAAAAGGAAATCTCTTCACAAAATGCAATTCCTTTAAGTTGCCAGTATTCCTGCATTGGAAAATTATATCACTGTTGTAGAAATAAAATACCACTGAAAGCAGTATAATTAATAAAACAGGGAAAAGTTCTTCTCTGTCTGACTTGCTAGTTCAGTTTTTATAAACATAGTGGTTATTGAAGGGTAAAGCAGATTGCTGCCATTTTGATTCAATTAAAAAAAAACTTGAGTGGAAAAGCAGCATGCAACAGCAAAATATTGAGAAAAAAAAAGAAACTGGGTTCAAAGAAAGTCTGAGGAGGAATCTAAACTGAGGTAGCGCAGTCTGAGCAAAGAACAACCCTGTAGAGGCAAACAATAGAGAAGCAAAAGCAGAGTTGTGCATGAGCATATATGGCACACTGTTTTTCAAACAACTATTTCCAAACTTATTCAGTTTTCTACGTATACCAGCACAAACCAGATTTGTTAAAAGAGATGTTAGAAGACTTAATTAGAGTGATATAGAGATAAACAATTCTATATAATTTCCATAGTCAGGCAATCAGTGAAGAAAGCACAAGAATAGATACATAGATTACCAGCAACTAAAAACAAAATTCATGATTTACAAAAAACAGAAGTTAAAGAGAGGAGAACATATTTTATGAGGTCTTGATTTTTGTTTCATGTACTTCATGAAAGGATTGATAATTTTTTCAATGACCAGTCTTAAAAGTATATATAAAACATCTTGATAATAGATACTTGTTATTTATTTATAATAGATATTGCAATGTACATTTGTCTATATAAAAATAAATAAATACTTCCAAGCTGTCTTTGCTGCTTGCTTGCCTTTTTGAGATTTTGGGGTGCATTTGAAAATACATAGTTCAGAACTAGTGCATTGGAAGACCTGAACCCTTTTCTTTAAATCCAAGCATCTCCACTAATTTTACATGTCCAAGTGCTTAAATTTAAAATAGAAAAAAATCTCTTGTCATTGTAAAACTCTGAATGAAAAGTGAGAATACTGAGTGTGTTCTATTTAATTAGAAGAAAACAAAGATGTGTTACTTGGATAATTACAGTTTTGTTCTCCAGCATTAATCTGAAGTCGATGACTGTCTTGGACTTGAGTAGTAAAGAAACAAAGTAAAATTAAAAAAAAAAAAAAAAAAACAACCCAAAAATATATAAAATGGATTGTGACAAATTAGATTTATCTACTGCTTTCTTCTGTCTCTTTTTGAAAGATACTGGAGAACATCTGGAAATGGTAATAGTGTTTACAGACTGTAGTGGGAACTGCAGGACATTTGGTTTGGGACACAACATATTTTGGCTATATTGTGTATACTTAGAGTTGTACTTATCATGAAAAAAAAAATAATTCTGTAACCTGAAATCCATAAGCCATAAGATCTCTAATCAGTTGTTTCTGGCCTTGTTGTACTTGCCTGACCATTTTTATAAATAACCTGGGAAAATCCCAGTACATGTAGCAATACAAAGAATCATGCCTTATTAAGGAATGCTCCCAAATATCTAATGGAGAGGAAGAAAACACAGCCTTCCCTCTATCTCTTCTCTTCAACAAGGCTGAAGAAGGATTTTTTATGAGGGCAGGGACAGGACAAGAGGGAATAGCTTTAAACTGAAGGAGGCTAACTTTAGATTAGATATTAGGAAGAAATACTTTACTGTAACTGAAGGAGGCTAACTTTAGATTAAATATTAGGAAGAAATACTTTACTGTGAGGGTGATGGGACACTGGCACAGGTGGCCTGGGGAAGTTGTGGATGCTTCATAGCTGGAAATGCTCAAGGCCAAGCTGGATGGAGATCTGAGCAATCTGATCTAGTGGAAGGTGTCCCTGCCTATGACAGGGTTGCTTGGAAACAGAAAATCTTTAAGGTCCCTTCCAACCCAAACCAATCTATTATTTTGTGATTCACCCCCTGGTCAGTACATTGGTGTCATCAAGCAAAGTAGGCACAAATTATTTTTGATCAGGGTCTTCTCTTGTGGAATGTAATTTTTGGTAATCTGGTTATCATAGGTATTAGCAGACTATACTATCAAAAACATGATCTTATTTTACTACAGCATTAAACAGATAATGTTTAGTTCAGATTTCTGGTTGAGATGACAAGCATACATGTGCATTTATGAAAGTTTGGAAAATTACGGAGTAAGTGCACAAATACCTAGTGTTAGGTAGATTAGACAAAGAAAATTATCAGAAGGCAGCACTGAGCATGTTGAGACAGCTGTGATGAGCAATAAATCAAAATATATCAAAATTACCTTTAGAAGTTGAGGATTTCTCTTATACTTTCTATCACTGTATAAGGTGATATGATAGTTCTGCTACTTAGATTCACTTTTCCTATTTGGTGAGACAGTCAAAGGCAAATTCGAAGAGAAAATGAGGGGCAAAAGAAAACACAGAAGACATGGAAGGACATATGTGTTTATGTTTATATCTTCAGACTATCAGGGCCTTGACAACAGATTTTGCTTTTATACTTTGCTTCCTCCTCCATTTTCCTCAGTCTGAGATACTCTGGCTTGTTTCTTCTTATAGTGAGACAGAATCCATCTACTCCTGTGCTGCTGGTTAAAGAGTCAGTTTTCTTTTTTTCTGAGTGAAGAAGAAGTAGAAGAACAGAAAGGAGTTCACAAGTGGAGCAAGGGCAAAATAGATCCCACAGGACTCTCAGCAGGACTTCATTTAGTTCAGCACTCATGTGTGCTGCCCATTTTTAGTCCTGTTAGATCATCAAACTGGTGGTCATGGAGGTCTTTAAATTGTAAAGCTAGAATCTGCGGAGAAATGCAGCAGCCTAATAATCTTCCTCTATTCAGAAGTATTTTCCCAAAATTTTCTCTGTGCTCCGACCACATCTAAGTGCCCTTTTTTCAACCTGTTTAAGAAGCAATGGATGAGACATGAGTCCCAAACTTCTATTATAGCTGTAGGTCTTTTGTGCCGGTTAATGCAGTCAGTTAGCTTTCTTTTGCATCTTCTCTACATCGTTGCATTGTTGCATTGTTGTCGCAATGAATATTTTATATGGCAAAATTCATAAGCTTTTGTTTAGTTTCTTCCTCTGTCCATGTCAAACTAGATTTTTGGCATAGGCTCTTATTCTCCCTTAATAAAAGGCATTTTTGTATTTTGTGTAAGAATAACTCTCTGGCCCTGGCCCTGAGACTTGCTCTTCATGTACCTTGCCAGCAGGAAGGAAGAGACTTTGTGCGCTGACATGCTGCATGATCTCCTACATAATAAAAATGCTGTGAATGTGCTTGAATTGAAAGGAAATGAAGAATGACAATAGGGGTCCTGTTATGTAAAATCCTCTTAGCTTTTGAAATGTCACTTTCAGTTGTCATGATGAAACTCTGAATAAAAGAAGCAAACAAAAGACCTCTAACGAGGGCATACAGAAAGTATTGCACATTGGGAGTGGGTTTCTGCAGTGTTGATGTCAAGGTCCATTATTAGGAGGGCAGTTGCACTACTGGGAGATGCTATCCTCCAGACAAGATATTAAAATGATTTCCCATCTGCTTATTTTTAGCATCACTTTGAGATGATAAAGATCTCACATTACTGGCTTGAGGGACACAATGGTAGTGGTGTTAGGGAGGATAGGGAATAGGTAATAACTTTGCTTCCAGCTGGAAATATAATCCTTTGTCAAATATTATCATTACAAATTAATTGGCAGTGTAACAAGCATTCATCACTATACAGCATGCAAGATATTGTACAGGACAGACTGGTGACCATTCTGGGCTGTGTAATAGAATGCACTAAAGCTGTTTAATCATGGAGTTACTCATGAAAGTGAAAAGAAAATAATGTGCTGATATACTTGCAGCAGCACCTTTCTTTAAGTACACTTCTGTTTGCTTAACAGCAAAATCTACATTAAATCAGGTAGAGTTTATGAAGAACAAAGAAAAATTTGGAGATAAGGTATGTATTTAAATGCCTACTGATGGACTTATGTGAATATTGCCAGGCAGATATTTCAGCCATCTGCTTTCTTAACACATTTCAGTAAAAAGATATCAATTCAACATTTGAGCTGTATCTTGCAAGTATAAGCTATAATAACCACAACAGAAATATAATTGATCACAGTCCTGAAAGATTATTCCCATAGTCTACCCAGGACTTAATTATGTAGCATGCAAAGCTTCTGAAACAGTACCTGCCACCTGCAGACACAGCCCGGTGAGTAGGGGTGAGACAGTGTGTCAGAATTCTGTTACTTGGGCATGGGTTCTGAGATAGCAAGAACACACAAATGTTTTGATTATTCTGCCAGGAGAGGCGCATGCTGCCTTTCAACTTCCCAGTTAACAAAGATACCTTCTCTGTCTCAAAGTTCAGGACAGAGGATGAGAGAAGGGAGAACATGCAGTAAATATCTGCATCACAATCAGATGATGTGGAAGTACAGAAGGAGGCTCTAATATGCAAAGGGAGACAGAAAGTAAGAACCAGTCATCATTTACTGGAAACAGGAAAGCAGACAGAAGTAGCAGTAGGGTACTTTCCACAGAAATGTTTTTTAATTCATTACTGTCTTCTGTTGGAACTGAAGGAAGAGTTGTGTTTTAGCTGTAATACCCTTTATAATAAAGTTAACATCTTTAGTTTTAGCTTACTGCTTCTAAGAAACCAAAAAGTTAAAGAGAAGGTGAATTAAGCTTGTCCAGAGAAGAGAAAGCTGGTAGTTCAGTTGTAATATTTTTTTACATTTTTATGATTGAAGCTAGGTTTTTAATCTTTGGTTTTGCATATTTGAGGTGAATCTTAGCAATGTTGCTATTTTATATATATGTGCCATCTGGATATGGTTTGACCGTACTCTTGCACATTGTACAATGAAAGCAGTGAAAATTTAATTACACATTGGTCTAAGTATTTATAAAAAGTCAATGTTTTGAACTGTTGTCTATTATAATTTCAGGTTATTAAGTATACTTACTAAATTTTGATGAATGCTCACAGTTAATTTTGTACAATATATAATCCATAACTGTATTAGTTTTAAAGGATAATCCTTGGAAATCAAGACCACACTAAAAAAAATCACATTAAATGAGTTCTTAAATGCAGAAATACGCTTATTACTTCCATGGATTTGTATGTTGACTGAACTACAACTTTTTAAACACTTTCTTTAATACTCTGTATCACCTTCATGCTGGGAAAAATACATGGGCAAGTTATTGATCTGTAACTCATGAAAGTTTTTTGAAAGGAGTAATTTAGTTGGAGACTGTAAATGTAAATATTGGTTTATAGGTCCATGAGAAAGAATACTTAACAGGCAGTATTTTTTTACACAAGAAAAGCCTCAAAAACTATTAATCAGAACACAAAACAAAGTCCCAAATTCACGACCTTCCATCGAAGTTAAGTACCAATGAAGACTTCAGCTTTAATCTCAGAAAATGAAAGATTAAAGACATTATTCTAGAAAATAAGGGAGACTTTTAGTTAAGGTAGGCAATTGAATCAAAAGTTGATCTCTCACAAAATACTAGCAAAACTGAATCAATATGTGTAAAAATGTGTCAAAGGAATGACAGGGATGGATTCTGTCTTTAAATAGATCCTAAATACTCAAAGCGATAATTACCAGCATATACATAAAATGATGATTAAAAACCTGAAGGAGTACAATTCTTCTGTATATGCACTAGCAGAGTCCCTATTCAAAATGTCACTGCAAGCCATGAAATATAAAGAGCGGCTGAAATGTCAATCTATCCAAGTACATGATCACAAAGAGATTCATAGGATCATGAAATATCCTGAGCTTGAAAGGATACAAGAGGATCAACTCTAATTCAAAACTCCACACAGGGAAATCTAAAAGTTAAACCGTATTTCTAAGAGTGTTATCCAAATGCTTCTTGAACAGTGAGAGGCTAAGGGCCATGACTACTTTCTCTTAGCTTTCTCTTAATGTTCTATTTGAACTCTTCCTGACAGTTTTCAGCCTTCCCTTTGTGGTATATCACCAAACACCAGAAAGAACATCACCTCCCACTCCACTCTGTCAATATCTTGTGATAGACAGAGAAGAGGTGACCCCTCCGTCTCCTCTCCTCTGAGCTGAACAAACCTGTATCCTCAGCCACTCCTCATAAGTCATGCCCTTTAGTCCTTTCATCACCTTTGTTGCTCTTCTTAGGAGAGAGCAGTAATATAAAGATTAAGATTGTGAACTGAGAATTCAGGGTTTATGTGTATTTTTTCCTTATGAATATTTATTTTCTTACACAACCTTTCTCAGAACTCATCTTACACAACCTAAGGTACTTACTTATATGTGTACATATCAGCTGCAGAGACATTCATCTATATTCTTTTTTCTGATCAGTGGATAGGAGAAGGCACTTTGAGACAAAATTAATCTGAGCTTCTGGTTCATGGGCTTTTTTGTTTTCACTAGAAATACTTTTTTCTCTCTTCACTGATTAGAAAGAATATTCAGTGTCTAGAAAAGGTATGAATATCTGTCCTATAGACATATATAGGAAGGTAAATACCATCCCAACATTATGCTCCAAGCCTACAATTTAATTTCCATAAGATTGTAAATACCAGTACCAAGGGTACTAAATAAGAGTCCAAATCAATAGTGAATCTACCAGCTCATCACTGTTGGGAAAATGAAGAGCATCATTAATAGAACAGGGAAGGACTTTATTCCCTTGCAATCCAGAAACATTTTCGTTCTGTTAATTACTATACCATATTATTTTTGCAATTGATTGATTTCATAGAATCATAAGTTTAATGTCTAGCATGAACTTTTACAGTAAATAAAAATTTAGCTAAATTAAGTTGTAGGAATCACAGAATTTCTTCCAGCAACTCCTGGATTTGGCTCATGATTGATATGACCTTACAGTTCTCGGAAACCCCATCCATATCACATGCAAAGTAGAGGCATTTTCTTTTCGACAAATCACATTTAATTTTCAATTATAGTAGTGTTAAATTTGTACCTAAATTATCTTTTCAACGTGTAGAGGAAATAGAAAATATTATGGAGCCAAACTCCACTCAATGGTACACAATCTATAGATGAGGAGCAAGAACTATAAGCCATGGAAATTTTCAGTTGGATATACGAAGAAAAATTGCAGAGTAAATGGATAGGGGCTGGAACAGGATGCTTAACAAGCCTTTGAAGCCTTCACCCTTAGGGACTTTTAAATTTGAGTGTTCAAGGCCTTGCTCAAAGTGATATTAAAGCTAGTAATGCTCTGAGCAGGAGAGCAGTCTAGATAACCTTTAGAGGTCCCTTCCAACTAAATGATTACATGAATCTATGATGTTAAGAGGTAATTCTTTGTCTTCTGAATTAGCTATTTTCCAATCATTGGCCATTTTAATGTGTTCAAGCTCTGTCTCCTATCAGGATAGGTTTTTCCCATATATGAACTTGTAGACAACAGCTTCATAATCTTATCTTGGGTGTATTTTGCTAGTTTCCCAAATCTTGACTTTCTCTTGTAATTTTTCTCTATAATATTTTAATATATCGATATCCCTTTTAAAGACAATCACCAAAGAATGCATGTAGGTAGGGCAGCAAAAGTCTCTTAAGTGTTGTTCACAAATATAGCCTCCTCACTTCTATTTAATATTTCTCTAGTCATGCATTTAAAAACATTCACCTACTTAGCTGTAGTGTTGCTCAGGGAGCTCATGTTCACTTAATTATTTACTATTTCCTTTAAGTCCATCAGTTTTGCTGAACACTAGGATGCCATTTCTCATCCTGCAAGTGTGAGCTATGCGTTTTGGTCCTTGCTGCATGCCCTTTCATTTGGCTTTTTTAATCATATGCTGTCCAAAGAAAAGTAATTTCCTTCAGCAATATAATTTAGTTGAGTTGGCCTTTGCACATTATTTCTTGCTCACTAATTATCCATTATCAACAAATTTGATCAGATAATTGATGAAGAGGTTGAAAAGCAAGAACTTACTTTTCAGAGCCATCTGATTATGCATCCTGTTGACGCTAATACTTCATTTGTAATTAGTTTCTGAAACACCTTTCATAGCTGATGTTTAAGCTTTATTGATTTTGCATAGGAGTATCTTCATCAGAGGGAAGAAAGACAAGGAAAACTGCTTTATAGAAGTGTAACTGCATCATGTCAATGCAGTTATCTGCTGCAGTTATCAAGCAAACCTATTGTGCAAAAGGATCCCACGTTTGTTTGACAAAGTACATGTTCCATGAGACCATGTTGATTACCATTTGAACCTTTACAGACAAAATCCCTTGTCAAAGTGTCATCACTGTCAAAACCCCCAGCTTAATCATATTATTACCCTCCCTGAATATTGTTAAACCAGATAACAAGCTTAAAAAAGAAAAAATTCCTCACCTCAATATCTCACAGAGACAGTTATCAAAGTAAATATTGAAACATTCTTGCCACAAACATGAGCTTTCCTTGCACTCTTTTGATACTACAGATAGTTTTAAATGATGAACAAGATGAACATTTTTGGTACCTCCTAAAATGTAGCGGTTTCATAAACATATATCTATAATGGTGATGCTATTAATATTTTTTTTTGCTCTTTTTAATGTTTTTGTCTCTTTTCCATTCATTCATTCATTCTTTCATTCATTGGGCATGGTAAGTAACACATGAAGAACATAACCTTTTCTATTTTTTGAAAACATGCAGCAACATTGCTTTTATTATGTAAAGTACAATTAAGCACAATGATTTAAGTGCCTAAAATATTTGGATAGTAAACTCAGAAATGTTTATTTGAGATCATTATTCATTTCTAGGTTACTGAGACTGGAATTAATGACTTCTTGATTCATGGGGACAAAAGGGACAGCCTATCCTTCCCTTGAGTTATTAGTATAACATTTCCATACCTGCTAGCATGTAAAATAAAAAAGGATACTTCTTCTGCAGTGTAGTGTCCAGTATTCCTGTCTGGGATTATTTGGGTCTGAGTTAAAATCACATTAGTCTAGAGGTACGTGTATGAATCCACTGCAGAGACTATGACGAGGTCACACCGTCTCTTGGTCATAAAATGTAAAATGGATTTGCATGTGTTCAGCAGTGACTTGGTTGTGGTGAAAAGAAGCCTAGACAGTGGTCTGAAAATTCCAGAAGAAAGGGGCACACTCACAATAAAAATGACAAACATAAATTTTCAGTTGTTTAGATTTTCAATTTTTTGAAGTTCTTTCTTGTCTTAGGTACAAACTTAATTTTGTTATTTATATCTGAAGTCACAAACTACAAATTTTACTTGACTTGTCTAAACTCCCTTTATTCTATGCTTTGCAAGCACCTTTGCAAATAAAAAACAAAAATTTGGTATATTATAATGATTGTTTTATTAGGTTTCCAGCATTTTTAAAGACAGGTTTTTAAAAAATTATGGTGTCAAAAACAAATCAGGTACATAAAACAAAGTATTCTAATTAACTACATATAAATATGAACAATAATTTACATCTAATTATTTTATCCCCTTAAATTCTGTGTTGCTTTTGAGGAAAAAACATGGCTAAATTAACAGTGTATCATATTATTGATGCCCTTTTCCATAAAGAGATAATTTGAATGAATTGCTGAGCTGGTGTATTAAGACACAACTGAACTAGAAAGCAGCCAGCTGACATTCTGTGAAGTTCATGTAATAGTATACATTAGACTAAAGCAGCTACCTGATACATTATCCCAAAGCCTCTTGAAGTTCTTAACACTGAGTCTGCTGGGAATATGCAGCAGAAAATCATACTAGGTATTTTCAGGAATCCACCTGGAATTTCAATTGAAATCTTCCTGAAATTCTCCCTGATTCTCTATTTCTCTTTTAATTATTGCTTGGCCACCCCAGTAAATTGGTCTAATCTCACTGAAAATATAATATGTAAACTTTCTGGCCAGCATAGTAAATAATCATCAAAAGGCAGTTGTTAACTAGGTAAGCTTGGTGGCCAAGGGACAAATCTGGACACATTGTTAATTTCTTTTATGTGCATTCAATTCTGTGTAAAACAGGATTTTACTCCAGAGATACTCATAATCTGAACAGACTATCACGGCAACCAATTCAAATGCTCTATTTTGAATTAGAGAAATTATTGGAGAGACTTCTGTGAAGATGACTTACTTCAAGCCAACCAATAGCTTAGGGTCAGTGTCATGGTTTAATTCCAGTAGTCAGCTGTCCAGATTTTGCCTGGGATAAAGTTAGATTTTTTTTTCTGGTAGCTAGTATCAACACTGTGTTCAGCACAATCATAGCCCCCATGTCAGCTACTACTAATATATTTAATTCTGTCCCAGTCAAAACCAGTATAGCCACTAAGTGCTTTAAGACTAAAATATTATTTAAATATTCATATTAGGAAGAGCCATCACACTGACAGTTTCCAGGAAAGCATCCTATTGACAAAGAGGTAAGAAAGAAAAGCTGTACTAAAGTATGATATTTTGCTGCAGAACAAAACCAAGCATGGTTTGTCCAAGCAAGAGGAATTTTACCTTTCAATTTTTAAAGTGCACGCCAGGTTTGTGCTGCTCTAGTATTAAAATCCACTCAGCAACGCCTGTCTGCAGAAGCTGCACATTTGTAATTAAAAGGAGATTAAGGTAATTTACTACCCTCTTGTCTGTTGCGCACTAATTTTCTTTCAAAAGGAATAGCAGCACACTTTAGGGATCCAAGCACCCTAACCACTTGGATGAAATAAGGGCCCAGCAAATAGTATAAGAGGATGTTATCACATCTTTTCATACTAATCGAGTAATTGGATTGATCTGTTCCTTTCTAACAGTAACAAGGAAGCTAAAGGTTTCTGAGATTAGAATTTCTCTGGGTTATCTTTTCAATCAAGAAGGGAATCTAGATTGCCAGGGCCTTAATATTTTCAACAGCCACTTTTAATTTATTTGTAAAAAGCCTGGGATTCATTTGACCATGTGTAAATCTATATCTGAGCCGAGCACTAAGCTCCTCATACAGCGAAGAGCAATAAGCATTTTATCAGGCAGTTCTCTACGCTCAGCACAGTAATACAAATCGTGCCCTAATACTTTTCTGTCTTCTTTCTTCCATTAATAGTAAAATAGGATGATTAAGTCAAGTGCAGATATCTATACTGTGGTCCTCTAGATCAACATTCATAAGCAGATAGCTCTGTAATGGCATGTAAGGTGCCCTAGCGCACCTAAAGCATTGACAAAAGGCTCAAAAACATGATACAAGGTCTGTGGGAGATTCATGTTATTCTCTAGTGATGGATGAAGGCTGTAGTGGGAAGTACTCTTGACTTTGTATAAAATCCCCACTGTCTAAGTTAGGTAGTCAAGTTCAATCTTTAGATGTAGAGAATCCCATTCAAGCGACTGAATGTGTCATATTTTGAGCAATTACCTTCTTTCTTCAGTGTTTCATAGCTCTTGTTACTTGTTAAACCCCACAGCTGAAAAACACTGATTCAATAAAAGCAGTATGTAAATACCAAGAATTGTATGGTATAACATGCTAACAGGATTATTGTTTCAATTTTCAGAAAATCGAATTTTCCTATTGGAATATACTGTTGAAGTTTGAAGTTTATTCACAGTGCATTTGCTCAAAACAGTATGACATTCCTACTATTTCTTCATTATGAATAGCACTTGTGATTTTGTGTGACACTGGCAGAAACTGTGGAATAAATATTTTCCTTTTCCATTGGGATTTATGAGCTACTAAACAACTGAAAAAACAGGAAGTAATCTACCTTCCACAGTCCATGCTTATTGTTCAGCCTATTGGATAAATGAATGCATCTCTTGAAACCTGTTAAAAAATTAATCATTTTTAGGATGCACAAGACAATACTAGCTCCAGTAATGCATGCATTCCTTTGGCATAGATTACTGTATAATATTAAAAGACAGCTGTTTCTCCAAAAGCCAGAGATGGTAGGACAGATGGATAGGCAGAGGGGTGGCAAATTCCTCAGAGGGCTTTATCAACTGCTTGCCATATTTAAAAGGTAGAAGACAATAATTTAGAGTGTAGCAGAGCTTACACTATATAGTCAGTGTAAATAGCTTGGCTTCTTAAACTGATGAAGTTTTTTAATACTTGCATTAATACTGTTGCTGTCCTCTTCTGTTGAGGGAACCCATTTGAACATATATGATTTAACGTCTGAAAAATGCTATTTCAAGGGTACCAGTCTCCATCTCTACCATTAAAAAACAATGAAATTATCATTAAAAAAAGTCCACATGACAGTACAAGACCCTGTAAACAACACAAGGCAAATTTATATCCTTCCATATCATTTCTATTTCTGGCCACATGGCTAATCTTTTGCAATTTATCAGTTGCTATTTGTGTCATTATGTGAAGAAGAAGAATGAATGAGCCAGGCTTTTTGTGCCAAGAGTTCTCTCACAAGACTGGGGTTTCAATTCAAAATTATAGTTTAAAAGCAAGAAAACAAGCAAATGTGATACTCTGCAAAATTGCAGAGTATTTATTCGTGACATAAATTCATTATTGTGCAGCTATATACAAAATAGGTACTTCTTTATTCAGTGTTTCCTTATTAAAGCAGTTCAGTGTGTTCTACCTCTTAAACTATGATTCATGAAGTCACCCTGGTTACTGTATAGAGGTAAATAAAGCTGTGCACAGAGGATATAGGCTACAAAGCACACACAAGGATCCAAACAATAGAGTAAATGTACATTACCACACTAAAACAGCATCTCAGCACTCCATGCACTCATAAGTGTTTTAAATGACTGTGGCTTGCTTTAAAAAGCAAGCTATTTGAGACTAAATATAGAACATACATGATGTGATGCCAATTCAGTCAAAAAATTGAAATCATTCAGTTTTATTCCATCTGTCTCTCAACATTCACACCTGAGAAGAGATTTTAATTCCTTAAAATGTGGATGATAAACATTTACCATATTTTTAAAATTATTCAGTTGCATTATTTCTTTAGAAATTGTTAGAGTTAAGAAATTTTTGCTTGTCAGTTTTTGATTCAGTGTTCCAGTCTTCTAGCCCATGTTCATACTGGGTGTATTTGTGGCTGCATTTCCACTATATCACTTCAAACAAAGGATCTGGAAATATATTTTAAAATAAAAGCTAAGAATTCTCTTGCATTAGATGATTTCAGTGACTAAGGACTAAAAAAATCCTTACTGTGACAAAAATTTCTTTTTCAAGACCTGTCAATGTTGAGATAGGAAAATCTGTCCTTGGGGTAGAAAGAAGAAACCTACATACATTTTGCTATGGAGGTGCAAGAACCAAGTATAGATAAAGATACCCACCAAAAGGCTAAAAATAATTTATATTTTGAAGCCATTTCATTAATTTTTGAGGATGTGAAGAGAACTCAGAGTTCTCCAGCACTGGAACTTGAAAGTTGTAGAGTACAGCTGAAAGTTCCTAAATACCCCTTGAGACACAGAGCAATTAATGTAGCCTGGAATGAGGACACAGGGAAAAAGAAACACTAAGAAAGAGCAAAGAAGAACAACAGATGGCATAGCTGAAGTATAGTCAGCAGCATAAACTGCAAGGGAAACAAACAAATCCCAAAGGCTGTGAGTAATAAATTTGCACAGTGGGGAACACACAGTTCTGGAGAAACTTCAGTCAGAAAATAAACTGTGCATCAATCCAAAGCTTTCTGTTTAGTACTAGTTGTCCTAGTAGATTTTCAACAAGCTTTGGAATTTTTTTCCCCTACAAGTCTGTTTTGAGATTGCAAGGACGTGCAGGTGGAAAAGACTTTTCCTGAAGCCTAAGGTACCCTTGCAGAACCATGTGAACACCTTGCAGACTGAAGAAGAAAGACCCATCTGTAGGGACTTAAAACACACTCTTGCCTGTCCCAAACACTGTTTAGGCCACTTTGCCATGAGAAAAGCATGGAATAGAGTGACAGGATGGTGCTAACTCCTGCCTGGGCAGAGGCAATGTCTGGCTGGCACATCCTGAGTAATGCATCCAGACAAAAATTCCCACTGTGGCCAACAGTGTGAAGAAGCAACTGCTCATACACATATAACAGTCAAAGAAAGATCCTCCCAGGTTACGGGACAGATGGCATCTGTGGCCAGTGATGGTCCCTTAAACATGCCTCCATGGAATTTGGACTTTTCTATGCCACTATGACAAAAAACTTGAGATAAGATAAAGGTGGCACTATTGTCCAGATGTTATCAAAGCTGGGGGAGAAGGATGTGTTATTGAAAATGGACACAAAGAATGCAGAATTTATGTGCCATAAGGAAAGCTAAATCAGAAGCTGTGTTGGAATCAACTACCACTCAATAAAACTATTGACTAAACTCAATAAAAGGTAATTCTGGCAGAGGTAGAGTGGAACCACCAACCACAGAAACCCACTGACTCAAAAAAAAAGGAAAATTCAGCATGGAACTAATTAGCATTAGAAGTGAGGGAATCCTTTAAGCAGTAGAACAAGAGATATATGTAGCCAATAAGCATTAATTTCTTTGTTAAAATTTTTAAATACTTTAATAGTTTAAATGAGCTTTTAACAGCCTTGGAATCCCTGCCAACAAGAATCACAGAAGCACAGAACTGTGGAATAAGCTGAGGTGGAAGAGACTCACAAGGACGATGAATTCCAGCTCCTGGTCCTGCACAGCAACATCCACAAGGATCACACCATGCCTGAGAGTATTCTCCAAATGCTTCTTGAACTCTGTGAGGCTGGTGCTGTGACCACATCCCTGGGGAGCCTGTTCCAGTTCTCAATAACCTTTTGGGTGAAGACCTTTTCCTAATATCAAACACAAACCTCCCCTGACACAGCCTCAGGTCAATTTCCTCCCATCCTGTCACTGGTCACCACAAAGGGATCTGTGTCTGCTCTTCCTCTTCCCCTCATGAGGTCCAGGGTGAAGAAGAGCCAGTGACATGCCACTGGATCCATGGGTATATTCTGCTTTGTCTGTCTGTCGCTCCCTCTCTCTCTCTCCACTTTCTTTTCTATTTATCTCTTTCTTTAAGCTTGGAAAAGGATCTTGCAGCATGCTCCAGCATATAACCAGGGACTTTTTACAAGGGCATGGACAAGGGCTGATGGCTTTAAACTGAAAGAGACTAGGCTAAGCTTATGTATTTGGAAGAAATTCCTTGCTGTGAGGGTGGTGAGAAACTGGCATAGGTTTCCCAGGAAAGTTGTGGAAGCCTATTCCCAGACACGTTCAAGACTGGGCTGCATGGGGCTCTGAGAAATCTGGCCTAATGGAAGATAACCCTATCCTTGGGGGAGGGGACGGGACTTGATGATTATTAAGATCTCTTTCAACCTAAATAATTCTATGATTCCATGATTTTCCAGAAATATAGTATGATGGAGACAATGTTTTGGTTCAGGCTCAGCTAAAGATAGCTGTGCTTGGCAGCAAATGTCTGTCTTCTGCTCTGAGGCAATGACCTAGTACTGCATAAGGTCATACATGATCAGCCATTTTTGAAAAGTTAAATCTAATTTCATGATGAGGGAATTCTCATGTGAAACCTGTTTTTCAATACTGTGAGAAAAGACTCAGAGCAGAAATCTTACTGTACTGGTATATTTTTTTCATTGTGGTAAGGTCATGGCTCCCCTGTTTGTAGTCTATCCTTCAGCGCTAAGTTAAACACTATAATGATGTAAAACTGCAGGTGACAGAGACACACCCACAGACAAAAATTAGGCTGTGATTGTGGAGATATTGAATGAGGTGACTACATCTCAGTCACCTCATGCTCACAGCATGATTAGGAAATGTGTCCCAGAAGTAAAAGAGCATTGTTGCTGTGGCTGGCATTATCTCAAGTTTGAGAGTTCACTTCTGAAGGCAACTAAGAATAAGCCTGGAGCAGGAAATACAGCTCAGCTGAGAAATAAACTAAGACCACTCAAAAATCCTGCATTACTCTGACTGCACTGAGCAGATATTGATATTAATATAAACAAAGACAAAAACATATTAAAAGAAAGTAAAGATAGAATAAATGGCCAGGCCATTAAGTGACAGAGTACAGACTTAGGCATTAGAAACAAAAAATTGAAATCACAGCTAATTTTGAGTGCACAAATTTTTTTCCTCCAGAAAAAAGAATTCACAGAAGAATAGCTTCACTACATTGTCTTCCAGTGAGGACAGAGTAGATTTGCTAGACTATCCAGTACACTCGCACAAGAGTGGCAGCTGGCGTGCAGGACCTGAAAGAAACCAGATATTTCTGGATCAGCTTCCAATGGTCAAACAAGATTCCTTAATGGCCCTCAACTTACACTAGATGAATCTGCTGAAGCAATTGATTTGAGCCCAAATATCTACTTCAAATTAAGCTGAACATTTACCTCCAGCCTGTGTTTTGTTAGATAAATTTGACCCCAGCTGATGGCTGTGATTTACTTCACACACACACATCTCCATGTAGACATGTAGATATCTCAAAATGGACCTGAAGCTAGCCCTGTAGGAGAGATCTGAGAGAGATGAGAGTAAAAGTATATTTCAGTTATCTAAAACATCCATCTGGGGATCTACAGAATAGTTGAGCCATTTGTAAGGTGCTGACATATGACAAAGTAGAGGAGATTTTCACCATTCTGGACTGGCAGCTGGAGACCAGGTGAGTACCTTGGGACATCTCAGTTGATACGAAATGCCTATTTAGAAAATTGAATTGACTGTGAGGGTCTATGACATTGATACCTAGATCTCACCTAATCTCACGGATTGCTCTAGTGAACAGAGCCTGACACTTCTCAAGTGAAATTTATTATTCTGAAGCAATGTCTAAATGGCTCACTGGTCTAAACTGGTCACTGCTCTGAGCTGTGAATGCTTATACCTTCCTACTAGCTATAAAGCAAATTAAGATGGTTTAAGGAAAAAGTAGATATTGAAAAAGAGATTAGCTGAATTGCAAGATTTTAGCCCAGGCTACAAGGGCAGCACCACTAAAGCTTAAGAAGAAATGAGGTATTTAGGGTCCAGTTTCTGCACTGTTGAAAACAGTAAAGTTTTGGACACTTAATTTAATAGGAACAAAATTAGAGTCTTATTTTAAATCAATATGAAAATCTTCACCAAAGTGGCAAATAGTAAAATTGTTTTATAAATAGAAGTATACATATATCTATTAAGAAAATTATAAAAAATGTGTTGAGGTTATACGCTTTTAATATCTTTGAAAAACAGGATTGAATAGCGATGTCGTGGGCTTTGAACTAGAATGTCTAGCAGTAGATGACAGTTGTACAAGTTCACTAAGTGGCAGAAAAGACCCTTATGCCTGCAAATAGCCAAAGTACTGCTGTTTATCTAGAGATGGAAAAACCACATACACCGTGGAAAACTACGCACCACTTAATTTAGCTCCAAAAAATGTGGTAAACAACCTTCAGAGTTCAAGAGGATTTGCAGAAAATCTACGCAGTAAAACACAAAAAAACAAGGTCATGTAGTGACAGGACAAGAAGTGACTGCTTAAAACTGGAAGGGGGTAGGCTTGGACTAGATATTTGGAAGAAATTCTTTGCCTTGTGGGTGGTGAGGCACTGGAACAGGTTTCCCAGAGAAGTTCTGGAAGCCCCACTCCTGGACATGTTCAAGACCAGGCTGGATGGGGCTTGGAGAAATCTAATCTAATGGAAAGTGTACCAGCTCAAGGAGTAGGAATTGGAACTAGATGATCTTTAAAGTCATACAAAATATTTTAGGATTCCATGAGTTTAAAGTGGATTAGTTTAAATTCAAGATCAATTCATCAAAATTTAAAGAGGTATATAAAACAGTGTTTTATTATAGATTTCACATGCCATTTAGAGCTACTCCACAGTTCTCCATCATTTTTTTTTCACTGAAATTAGTTTTGACTAAACCAAAATAATTTCTCAAAACTCTCTTTTTTCTTGAAAAACTTAGGAAAACAAAATTTCCAAAAGTGTAAGGTGAGATTCATCTCACTTAGCTTTAGAAGTTTATTGCATAAACTATGTTCACCTAAGCTAATTACCTTTAGTTTCCCTTTTTACAAATTTTAGACATACACTGTAGAAGGAGACGAACTGCTCCTCAGAAAACCTGTTTTTCTCTATTATTCAATTAAAGGCAGCATATGGCAGGCTCAGATGCAGAATTACACTGCTTATATACGCTTCTGATAAAATTAATCCCATTCCAGACTTCTAAAAGCACCTCAAGAACCACAAAAAGATAACGCTGAAACATTTTATAACTCAGATAGATGTTCTCCTATGCTTCTATGCCTGACCCTCCCTTACTAGTCTCTCTGCTCATTTGTGTCTATGCAATCTGCAGATGCGCTGCTTCACCTTTCCAAAAGGGGGAACAGGACTCAAAATTGGCAGTACAAAGTGACTGTCTAATATTTCTACATTTTTCCCTTGGGATGAACATATTTTCTGTCTCAGTTTAACTGATCATCTTCCGGTTCAGAATAGTTCACTTTCCATTTTCTTAACATGATTTTGTATTTCTGTATAATTCCACTGCTCAGTATGAGGAATGAAAAGAAAAAAGAAAAACAACCCCAAATTTCCTTCCTCGCATTCCTAAAATCAGAGGTATACCTATCAGAAATACCAGTTCTTGGAAACACTAATGCTGCTGTTGAGTTGCTTTTGAACCCACAGAACAATTTGAAAAGAGAAAATGAGATCTTGAAAGATGAGCTGAAGGTAGGCACTTTCTCTTAGTTATGAGAAGCAAAGATAGTTGTCTCTGAGAGACATATGTTTAAACTTTTATGGAAGTGTCAAAAATTACTTTTTCTTCAGTCACTGTCATGCAGTCAAAAGAGGAAGTCTGTATAAGACTGAAGCAAAGGAGAGCCAAACATATAAAGCAAATATATCTAACATTTACACTTCAGCTTTGAAGTCAAAATCTGGAGAAGCCTGCAGAGCTCATTTCCAAACAAATAGCATCACTGCAAGCTGCTTTCTTACCATTACATGGAAAGTCTCACAGGAGAGACGCAGTATTTCTAGGAATAAAATTTATGATCAGAAGTGACTTCATGAGCATGATTCCCTCATGAGACTTCCATGTATAAACAGTAGAGGAAAATAACTCTCTAGTTCATCAAAAACACCTGTGCAGTGATGATAAAAATAGAAGGAGATTTTTTAGACATGTACTGAAGAAATTTTGATACATTTTCAAGTGCACTTTATTTTTTTTTTTTTACAAATACATGTCCAAATGTGTTTCAAAGTTTGAAAAGACACTACCAATGAGCATTTCTCACAGTTGTTTTTAATGTCACTCATTTCATGACCTGAAATATCAAACTGTTCAAATGAAACTGTCCCTGACATTACGGAATTGTGCCAAATAAGTGATAACAACATTTTACTTGTCCACAGAATCTGGTATCTCCCAAAATAATCTTGCTGATCTACTTTTGTGACTTGATGTTAAAAAGCAGGGACACCAGTGCAGCTTAAAAATAATGATTTTAAGGTGGTATATAATTGAGCTGTTATAGCAGTCTATAAAATTTTGCCAATGGTTCAAAATGGTTTGAGGAAGACAAAGTAATGGTCTTGCAACATATTTACAATTACAACATCTGCTAGTAGACTTAGAATAGTACCATATCAGTCTTTGTCAGTTTTGTGTGTGGTTAATTTGAATTAATTTTCGTCATTAAAGACAAAAGCCAACACCCCCCCTCCCCTCACCCCATCAATCAGCTATTGGATTTCATAGGAAGGAAAGCACTGGATAGAAGACATGCTTCGTTTTTACACTTCAGACTGAGGTAGTGATACTTTTACCACGATGTAGATACTGACCTTACAAAAACATACAACTGAGTTTCGATTAAGATTTCCTCTTCTTTTAAGTTAAGCCTTCTGTCAGGGATAGTCCCGTAGTAAAGAAGTATTGGATAAATCAACATATCTTAGAGTTAACTATTATGAGCAACTGTAATATGTGTGATTTGTGACATTACTACTCTTTTCCATTCAAAACAATAGCATTTTAACCATTGAAAGCAAAAATATTCCACTGTACTTAAAATGTAGCTTCACAACATAAGAATTTTTTACTGATTTAGCAAGGAGAAGGAAAAAAAAAAGTAAATAACCTCTAACAACTGAAACTCCTGCCCAGAAACTCTGCAAACCAAGATACAGGTTCTCTTAAAAGAACATAGATGAAGATCATGGTCACTTTATACTTCCTGTGCTGATAAATCAAAGAAACTATAACTTATTCATATATATACAATCTGCCAGCAAGATCTTTCTCTTACACCTTACAGGTATAAGATCATATATCACCTTACAGGACTACATTTCTAATTAAGGTACCTTGTTTAAATTTTGTTGGGAAAAGAATCAATGCTCAAGCAAGAGATTCTGCAACAGACACTTTGAGCTATGCAGCTCTAAGTTTGCTTTTCACCTCCATTTTCCTATCTGGCTACATCGCCCTTTTAGAGAACTGTCCATTTTACCTTGTATTGCAGTACATTAGGGAACTAAAATTTATTGTGTGTATCATGCAAGTTGTATATTTTTTCACACCAAAAAATGCACCCTGGAGATATGTTCATGGCTTGCACCATAAAAGTCTGTAGTTCATACCACATATGCCTGTTAATGTCAGTAAACATGTTCAGGAAAAAAAAAAAAAATCATTAAATTTCTGTGTCCATGCCAGAAGAGAACTGGGTGCAAATGAGATTAAAGCCTCTCTGAATGACCACAGAAAATTAATTTATTTGTGACTGCTTTTCCAGCACTCTTTTTCTCCCTATGAGAAATTCTAACAAGTCCAGTGGTAGAAAAAGAATAGTGGAATGAAAACCTGGGATTGTGACACTGAATGAACAGTGACTTATGCGAGATAAGCAGAAACTTAGTATCTACTGCCTTTTTGTTGGTGTGTTACTTGTCTTTCTTTATTGTCTTCTGAAATGGAAAAAAAAAAAAAAAAGATCGAAGTGATTGTCCAAGCCAAGCTCTCTGAAGTTCTCTAAAAATTCAGATGTGGTTCTTCTGATAAGAATATACCATGTGGCTAGTGAGTGTTCCCCAGTTGGGAAGTCTGTCTCCGGGTGCCGGGAGAAGCAAGGCAGCATTGCTGGAAGGCAGATGTCAACGGGCTATATGGGAGCAGTGCTCTGCAAAGGAGTAACAGGATGTCAGTTGTGTAACATGCAGATATTTCTTCTCTTAACCTTTCTCAAGTTGGTGCCTTGTAACTCTTGCCCACAGAGTGATGTTGTGAGGTGTTGTGCTCTTGTCACCCAAGAGCCTGGGATAAATGCTGGTTGGAGGGAGTTCAAGCCTGGAGGGTGTCTGGCAGTCCACTTGGCCTGGCTGCACCAGCTCACTGGAGTGCTAATTGGAGCATGTCTCTGTAAATCATGCATATATATATATTTGGGTGGGGAAGTATGAAAATCTTTTGCTGACTTGGTCTACTCATCATTTGCTAATTTTGCTAAACAGAACTTTTCACTGTCATGTTATTTGGCGCCCTTTTCCCTCCACTGGATCATGAAACATAATGTTAACCTAGAAATAACTTGGATTTCTTTTCATGGAATATTTGCCATTACACTCAGTGATCTAATCTGTAGTGAAAAGCGTACTCTTGAAAACATCCTGAACATCTGATAAATAACAAATAGTCAATGCCTGGCACCATCTCATTTTCCATGCTGTTCACTGTTTCACCCCCATTCTTTTAAGAGAGATCAGTAAGGGCTTATCCACTATAAAACTCAAATGTGTACAGTTTCTGATCTTTTTGTGTCATGTCTCATATGCTTTAAGGTGTCTAAAGACTGTGCCCATCCTAGACTCAGATGTTCAAATACTATATAATTAAAGAAGTGGCTAAAATCAGTGCCTGGACATAAGAGGTTGGCTTTTTACTCTCAACACACCCTCTTAAATATTCCTAGACCTAAAGGGATCACTCATGGAAACTGATTGTGTTTCTTTGCCATCCCAAAGGTAATATGAAAGATGAAAGTAAGCAGAATGAACCATGATGACTATTTAAATCTTACATCTTTCTCATTGAGTAACTAGAAAATTAGGATGAACTTAAGTGCCATGAATTAAAAAAAAAAAAGAGTGGACATTTCAAGCTCTGTGATGGGTTGATGCTCCTTTGAGGCAGAGTGGTGAATACAGCAGTTGAAGAGGAATGAGGAACTCTGGCTTCCCTACAAAAAAGAGCTGTATGCTTATGAACATATAACTTTGATTGTAAAAATACTTCAGTACTATTTTGACATAATGAAGATAAAAATACTACTCCATGTTTTCCTAGCTGTTGCATGCAGACTAATAAAAAGAAGAAAAAGGCTAAATTTTGCCACAATTTGTCTGAGTATCTGCAAGTCTTTATACACCCGTAAATATGCTGTGCATTTTCAGAAAGAGTTTCTATGATAAAATAGATAGTAACCTATGTTAATAGGTGACAGAGGGTGACAGAGTGAGAATAATGCAAAAGGAATGTAGGACAAAGCTTGTCAATTGCATCCCAAAGGTAGCCACAGTAAGAAATGAGTCTTGAAAGAATTTGGTCATCTGCCTTTCAGTAGTTAAAGGCAAAGCACAGCCTCTAGGCTCAGAAGTCTTAGAAACAGCATCTAAAATTATGAAAGACTTAGATTTATTCTGCCACCTTGGATTTTACCTGTAAGAGCAGGAAATTCAATTAACATTTTATCATCTTAGTTTACTGTTCTGTGACTCTGCATCTTCTCTTTCTATTGAGATTGCATCACATATGCCAATATAGTTAATTTTCTGAAAAAATTCGTCATGTATTTGGCTAGTTACCAATAGATTTGGCTTGTGCAGGTAATGAAGGCAAGAAAGCTTTCACAGCTATTTGCAAATGTATATCAAGAAGAACACATTTATTTGAATTTGTTAGATTATAGCTCACCTTCTTTTTCCCCTAGATTCAAATTAATCTTGATAGGAATAATTAATTTTCAGCTTCAAGATTTAATAATATATTAGGGTCAGATTATCATTGGATAATTACATTTGATAGTTTGGAATTCTGTAAAGTTAGTTCCATGATTTGCTGTTTCTGTTTTTTGAAGCACTCATACTCTGCACCTATTGTTTCCTTCCTGCTTGATGGTTGGCTAATTATTGTTTTAAAAGTGTACTTTAGGTTCATTCTGATTGAAGATCCATTTGGATAAAACAAGACCTTTTTTTTTCCTCCCAGAGGTTTTACAAACTTTTCATTATGCAGTTATAAGGAAATGAGTGTCTGTCGTGAGGGAGGCTTGGGAAATCTTCACCTGTAGCTATTACAAATGTTACTGGAGCATGGCCAGATAATACTGTATTATTGTGGTTAAAGAGATTAGTTAAGAAATTCAGAGTGTGTGATCTGAAGTCAAAATATGTTTTCCCACTTGAAACACATCACCACATGGACCTGATTTTGGGCAGAGTTGCACTAGCATTGGCATTTCTCTGAGAGCAGTATAAAAATTCTGAGATATCTGATCATATCTGATTCCAGTGTAGACTAGTGGAAATACAGATCTGCATTTACCCCAGCTCCTCAGCTGCTGTAATCACTTCAGCAGTGTCACTGTACTCCCAGTATAGTCTTCCCATGGTGGAATCACAACGTCTTTAAGTAGTTGGGATGAGTAGCAATGTAACGCTAAAGCAAATGTAGCTCTATGTTTAAAAATTAGGAAACTGGTCTTCATGGTATTGCAAGACATATTCAGAGTGGCCTCAGTGGGAGTACTCAGCAGCAAAGGTAAACACTGCAGATAAATAATGCTGAAATGCAGCAAAACTGAGAAGTGGCTTTACTGATTCTCAGAGTGTTAGCGTCTCTTCAGATTTTGTGTCTCACCAGGTCCACTATTCAGAGAAGGTGGAGCCTTTTTAAGTGGTGTTTCTAGACAGGAACACATATTGCAGAGGTAGAATGGTTAAAGCAGCTAAGCACATGAATCTGGTAAATGCTGACCTTTATCTTTTATTAAATTTAATGGTATGCTGGTTTAAAATATTCCTCTTAAAAGTTTAATTGGAGATTAAACGTTCACAGTTGGAAATGTTTCCTTATCCAGCAGAACTTCAGTCATTATTTATTTATGATATATCTAACCCAGTCTGCAAAATCTTGCCTCGAGTTTGGGGAGAATCAGTTATAGTCTTGCAAAGGCAATTGCTGCTTCATCAGATTCTCTGGTCCTAAGGATTTTCTTTTCAGCTCTTTTAACTCAGCTATGTTGAAATATTTGTCAGGCTTCCATTAGTGTGTGCTGAACTCATGACTACTTAGACATAATGAAAATTGTCTTTTGTGTTTATCCTTGAAAATGGTATTATATTGCAAATATACACGTTAAATGTTGTTTTTAATTTATTCCACATGACACCACATGAGGAAAATACTGACCTAAAAAAACCATGAAACCATTCCTTACATGTTAAATAACACTTTCTTGTAATTATTCAAAATTCTCTGGTGCACTGACATTATTTAGTTACTAAGGAGCCTTTAGTGCAGTAAGCCTGAAGCCATGACAAATTCTTAACAAAACTGTAGTTTAAACATATATTAAAAAATAACTAAGAGTTGGGGAAAAAAGCAGAAATGTGAGAACAATGCTCAGCTTGATATGACTGATTTTAGGTATTTATTTTAAGTATAGATTCTTGCTATGCTTTATACATGAAAAAACAACGAATGAGACTACTTTCTCAGGGCAATTCAAACTTTCAGTGAATGGGCAGCTTTCTGCAAATCACTTTTTCTCTCCACTGCAAGGACCAGATTCTGCTAGATGATAAAGGTTAAGTGGGGTCAATGCGATTTAATGCCTCTGTCATTTGGGAGGGGAAGGGGAGAAGGTGATATAACAGTGGAAGAAGTCCTCTAGAACCCATGTTTTCTCTTGTTCCAATTGATAACATAAAACAGTCTCATACATGTACCGCACTTAATCTTAACAAAAGCTAATACTCTGTGTGCCTACTTATCTTAGCTGCCAGAAAGCTATTCTGGACCTTATTGCTGGCTGGAAAATCTGTCCTCATCTGGATTCTAAACTCATTCAAGGATATTTAAACAAGCTTGTTCTTGTGCCAACACTGTCCTTTAGCTTAAACTATTCTGACTTTTTTTCTTCTTTGGCATTTATCTCCCTCATATATTTATGGCAAGCAATCTTGATCTCTCTTGACCTCTGTTTGGTAGAGCAAATAAACCCAATTCTTTTGGGGCCTACCCACATTACAGAGTGCAGCGCAGAGCAGATTCCTACACTTCCATCAAACAAAGTAGCTCTGGGCCAAAAGACACAGAGTATCGAACAATACCCATGGCAATTATTCTGCTTCTTCCAGATATGGCTCAAAAGAATAAAATGCTACTGAAAACCACATAGACTGTGTCATTTAGAAATGTCAGCTCATGCTCTTACAGGACTCAAGCCCAGTGCATCAGTAGATCTGCTTTAATTTGTCCTAAAATGGGGTCCCACTTGTCTTACTCATCTTTGTATACCATCTCATGCTTGCTCTGCTGTGAATAGATCTGTTTTGAAGTAATACAATTAAAACTTTTATATGTGGTTTGGGTATGATTAGAAGTTTGATGTCGTGCACATCTGTATTATTGATCTAGAATGGTAAGACAACCTAATGTTAAAAATATTTTTCTCGTGGGAAAAATAAGAAATAAAAAAAAAAATTTGAAGGGCAATATCAGTTTGTCACTTTCTATTAAGAATTTTAATATCTGTGCCAAGAAATGTCTTCCAGCATCCCTGATTCTTGTTATTTATGTTGTATCAGAAGTTTCTTAAATTTGTGGGGTTTTTTTCTGCCTCAGTTGGTCAAAAAGGTTTAGACTGATTCATCTAGAATGTGAAAATGTCAAGAAAATTGCTCCAATTTTACCACATTTAGAAACATGTATATTCTTGCTAGCTATTGTAGTATACCTTCTCTACTCTGATGTATAGAAGCAACTGCTTGTGTGTAATTACCAACACACTCGTATGCATGTGTATACCCCACCCAAAACAGGGATTTTCCCCAAGATGTAAAAATGTACCCCAAAACACATCAATAAAAAGACCAGGGGAATATAACCCCCTTAAAGCGAGAAAGACTTAGAGATAGGAAAATGACACATTCTCAGCAGCAAGCACTGGTGGCAATCTCAATCATAATGATTAAAATGTTTGATGTGAAAGAAGTGACCTCTTCCACTAGTCTTCAGAGGAAGATGATTCGCTCTAGTAAAATGAATCAAGAAAACCTGAATTTGAAAAAGAGTGCTTAGTGCTCTGTGGCATTCAAAGATAAATGATTTTCAAGCTTCAGAGATAGTACATGAGCTCTAAGCAGGAGAAGCAAAATGATAAGATGGATAGCTGAGTTGCTAAACAAAAATAAACCACACTAGTTGCACGGTATTTTCCACCGTCTGTTAAAAAAGGATAGGTGGCTATTGAACTGCTTTGTGAAAGCATGGCTCCAGGGTTTTGTTTTGTCCACATACTTATTGATCTTAGCAACACAAGATCTTGTTGCACTGTTGGTGCCAGAACTGCCGTTCCCAAGCATGTTGTACCCAGAAATGAAAAGCAGTCACTCAATCTATTTCCAGACTTTTAACAGTTCTCAAGAGGGACACTCCAGACTGAATTTGAAAATGTTAGTTCAAATTCTTTGGATTATGGTTTTAATACTTTTGCAGCAAAATTGAGACTGGGTTTGAAAAGGTGATATCAGGTGGCCCACTCCTAAGATGTGGGCAAAGGGACACCTTCAGCATTTTTCAACTATGTGTGTAGGGGCACAACCAAAACAGAGGAAATGCCTAGAGCGCAGCTGATTCTGTCCCCCCTACTCTAGGAGTTTTGCACCACACGCTTACAGCTTTGTTGCCACAGAATTCAGCTAGGTATACTGTTTTTTTCTCTGTTGACACAAATGGGCACAGTGTGACCTTCACATGCAATAGACATAGGGAGATGCTCATGCTCTCAGAAAGGAATAGACATGTAAAATTTTCTCCTATATATGATCTTTAACTCAAACAAAGTTGAGTTGTGACCCTAGACTTAAGAATTTGAATGGCAGCCTAAAAATCTTAGTTAACAGATATGTGAGGAGCTTTAAAACACTGGTAACGAGAAAATTTGGAAGAGCAAAATTTAAAAATAAGTGTATAATCCAAATTGTTTTGACTAGATACTGGGAGTAACACCCAGAAATTTGAAAAGAAGAAAGGGTCTTCTTGAACAAAAAGCCCTCCACATCCTGTATAGCTTCACTGGTTCATTCTGAGGTAGCAATTCCATAATGAAGAGCACAAGTTCAGAACTGAGAAGCCGTGATATGTGATGAGCAGATACCTAAGCATGGCTGCCAGGAGCTGTGCATGCAGCTATTTGGCATGAGCAAGAGGCCATCAGACAGGCTGTTACCAAACACTGCAGTGCTTCCTGGAGATAAAAAATTTGACACTTTAAATTTCAACTTTTTTCTTCTTGCCTACTGATTTCCTACCCATTCAATAAAATTAATGTTTAAACACTATATAAATGTTTTAGTATTTTCCAGTTTTTACCTCAAGTACTTAAATATTAAGGAAGCAATTGTTTGAGAATGTGGCAAAGCTAATTGTTACTATTATATCTTGTTCTTGTATTTGCTTTATCTAAAGTACTTGCAAAAGTAATAGGTGTGCATTCAGCCAGTTAAATTCAATAATATAATTTCTTCTTGAACAACAATTTGATTTTTAAGGAGAACATCTTGTTAATAGCCTTCACCAATACCATTTTGTGAGTGTCATTAAGTTTATTTGGCTAGTGACAATGTGTAGTTTTGGCAATCAGGAGCATCTTTAAAACTATATTATCATTACAACACATCTATGTTTCCTAATTTAATTTCATTCCGCCATAAGAGCAAATTGACAATGCATTAATTTAAGTATCCAATTTAAACCAGCTGAAAATGAATGTATTCAAACTAGTAAAAACAAACACAATAGCGGGCTAAAAGATTATGGAAATTGAAATACTATAAAGTAATCTTAACAATTTTGGTGGTACTGCAGGCCTTTCTAAATATTCTGATTGCCAGAGTTGATTTATACTGCTGTTATTAAAGTAGATATTTCCTGTTTTGCTGATCAGTAAAAAGTTGAAAATGTAAATTTTTTAGGACTCAGTTTAGAAGTGTATGTTTTCATCTTTTCACTTTTGAATGAATAGTATATGTGATTCCCGTAGTACTGGAATGCAATAATAAAACTAAAGATGTAAAGGAATTTGAAAATAACAAGTTTTAATCCTAATTGTGTACATATTTTTCCTGCAAATAATTACCTAATAAAAATGTTTTACTTAAACTTTAGGAACACCCATGGCAGAACCGTTAGAAAGTGTTTTTCACCAAAATTCTTTGTCTATATAAAAAACTTAACTTTTTTATTATTTTTTTCTCTTCTTTTTAACTGCTTGATTTGGGAAAAATTAATGTAAATATTTCATTATATTTTTGTTGCTCTATTTAGGAAATAGTTTTCTTAGAATTAAAACTAGAATTAAAAAAACAAAACCACAAACAAACGAACAAAAACAACAACAACAAAAACCACCACCACCACCAACAATAACAGCAAAAAACCAAAACCAGAAAACCAGACAATGACCAGTTCTAGAAAACTTCTTCTGATGTCTTCAGATTTTAAAATAAAGGAAGAAAACAGAACTTCTTTAAAACAAAATAATAACACTTGTTCAAGTTTTACTCTTTAGGTAGTAAGTCTAGCATCAATTTTTATCAAAAAGAATTTTAGAATTGTTAAGGTTGAAGAAGAATTTTAGATCATCAAGCCCAATCATGAGGCTGCACCACCACCATATTCCCATTAAACCACGTCCTCAAATGCCTTATCCACATACTTTTTGCACACTTCCATGGATGTTTTCCCTGGGGAGCCTGTTTCAGTGCTTGAGAACTCTTTCACTGAAGAAATTTTTTCTTAATATCCAGTGTAATCTCCAATCTAAACCTCCCCATGTGCAACTTGAGGCCATTTGCTCTTGTCCTGTTGCCATCGCTGGAGGTGTTTGGTTAACTGTCAGGCTCAAAGGTCTTTAGGATCTTTTCTAACCAAAATGATTTTCTGGTTCTATATGTAAAGCAAGGTATATTAACCTGGATTTGCCTCCTCTCATAAGACCTTCTACAACAGTGATTGCACAAACCTTTTTTCAGTTACTAATAACAACCCCTCTGCTAACCAGCCATTTATCTATCACTATTTGCTAGTGACAGATAACATCATCTACAGAAACCCTCCCAACCGCCCAACTCCCACACTATCTGCCTCAAAGTGCTGAACTAAATGAAACAAGGTGTAGTTTCATAAAGGGCTTATGGCCCAAAATCTCTGATTGTCAACTTGTGGGGTTTTTTTTAGACGGGTTCATCTTGATAAAAGCAAATATATGTAGTAATGTTAACAAAAATGTGTCCTAGCATTTACTTTCAAAGTAGTGATAAAAAATGAATCAATGAGCTTGTTCATAAGCAATACCATGTCCTTCAGGCTGCACTCCAAGAACTCAAGGAAGGCCATGGTCTAAGACTTGCTCTTCATGATATTCTTCTAATTTCTCCATGGGGTTTTTCCTGAAACACACTGTAGCTCATCAATTCACCATCCATGTTCACATTTTGTTTTTTCTTTTAGAGGGCTGAAACAGGTGAAGGGAGGAACTAGAAGTGAAATTTTCTATATGTAGGTCTCACCCTAACACGTGGCCAAGATGGAGAACCATGATTTGGAGTAAGGTAGCACTCTGGGGCCACATGTTTTCCATGTAGCCAGAGAAACCCTAAAAGAAGGTGATGTTCAAGAGACAGGAAAGTCAGATTTCCTTTATATTAAATTATAAAATATTTTCATCTACATTTCACAATCACTTCTCTAATTCCTCTCTCTGAATAGTGACTTAGTTCAGAAGACAAAATTATGAAAAGATGCTTAGAAAAGAGCAAAGAACTGATGTCTTATCTCCTAGAAAGGGACAACCTACCAGCAATAATATCATAACAAGAAGGAATATCTGCTTATTTGTCTTTGAAGCCTGTTGATTCCATAGGTTTCTATGGTTTCATCCAGAGTAATAATAAAGTTATTTATCAGTCTATAAAATTACTGAAGAAGGGCCAGGAGGAAGATTTTTCACAAAGATGGAAATTCAAATAAAACAAGCACACAGATAGAGAGATAGAGTGGAAGATCAGACTAGGAAAGAGCTGTGGTCACCTGGAGACTTGATGAATATGGATGAATTCAGGAACTTTGATAAGCACTGTGTGGTGCTTCAAGTGACAACCCTTACAGAAAATTCAGAAAATGCCAAAGATGCAGGGAAGGGAGTGGGAGTCAGGAAAGTGAATGAGAAATACCTAGAGTTCTCTGCTGGCACAAAAAAAGCAAGCAGATGTGGAGAACAGCATACACTCAAGGGCAGGAAAACAGCCTCAAGCCTGCTGCCTAGTTTATTTATGCCAGAGTCCTGAAAACTCACAGTTTCAGAGACTATTACTAATGAGGCAAGAGCTGGAGCTCTGCCTCTGTCACTATGGTAGGCAAGGGAGAGAGGCACAATGACATTCCAATGCTGTTATTTTAGCTTATCATGCTCTTTAACCTCCCTCACATGGCTAGGATAAAAATATTCTTTTCCCCTACGTTTCTTAGGACATTTAGAGCCACCTATGATAGTCTTACCTTCAAAACATGGTGAAAAATTGATGTTTGCCCTACTTTAGTACATTTACAATAGTAAAACTTCAAGAGTGAAAAAATCCTAAACAAAACAATTCTATTTTCTATTAAAATGCAATCAAAAAACATTTGCACACATTTTTGAATATCAGCCCCTTTCTTTTGTGATCATTCTTCATTTCTGTTTTTATGGAAGCTTGTCAAAACACAAAGTCCTTCACTGGGAGTTGTATGACTTGAAGATGAAGGGTTCTTTCCCTTTGAGTGCTATTGGTGATTTTTAATTTTCAAAAGATTTATTGATAATTCTTCTTTCCCTGTTGTTTCACACAGTCAGTTACCAGTAAACACTGCAATAGCTTGTATAAGTTTTAGGATAAAACTTTATAATCACAAAAAACCCCTCAAATAGTACTGGAAACGTCACATATTGGTCATGTCACTGGTAAAAAATTTGCTATTTCAGAGTAGATAACCTAGAATTAACTCAAGACCGTACAAGTCCAGACAGGAGTCAGCAGTTTCTGAGACATGTACTATTAAATTAATACAAAAACTCTGGCTTCCTGCTAAAAATGATAACCGCATGTTTTGTGAGTTTAAAAGTTACAGAGGATTAAATTATTTTACATATGTTTAGCAACAAAAGAGTATTTAGCAATGCAATTCATGAAAATAAAGAAAATATCTCACTAAATCAACTGAGAATTAACTAAAGTTGAGTAACTGCATAGATAAATCTATAAAATCAGATTTGGAACCACTGCAGATTTTTTAATTATGATCATATTTTTTCACAGTGAGATGAGTGCTGAGAATAGATTAAAACATTATTTATGAAACTCCCACATTGTAAATAGATGTCAACAGCAGAATGAGTCATAATGAACAGAGTTGAAAGACTGATACCAGAAGTGAATGATAGAAGAATTATTTTTGTGGGCTTTCATGTATATACTGCTTCTAATTCACATTATTTATCCAATTGGATCGTACCAGGGTTTGTTTTAAACTTGGACAAAAATCGGAAACAAAGTATTCAAACCTTCAGTGCACTAAGTCGAGTAATTTTTCCATTTCCTTCAATTGGTATAATTGTTCACTCACACCCATATGAACCAAGGCTATATTAAAAGGCAATAAATAGAAAAGATTTGCAGAAATGGGAAATTTAAAAAGTGAAATAACATAGCTGCTCAGTGGAAAGTAAATTTTTTGAAAGATATGACTAGTTAGAGATAGTAAGAGCTATCTGTGAGAGTACTATGTACAATTACCAGGAATAAAACTGATACTAAAGACAGAAAAAAGACTTTATTTGAAGAAAACTACTTTCCAGTGATAGATTTAAATTTATTTAACAATTTTGCAGGGGAAATATTCAAACCCTGCCACTTGAGACATCTATAATGAGAAGAGATAGCACAAGATATAGTGCGGGCAACAATCCAGTGTTGATCCCAAGGGTTTGAAGTACTTGAACTGATATATCTTCTCCATTTCTAATTCTTTTGATCTGTGGTCAGGGGAAAAGTAAAAGGTGAATGAAACTCAGAAGACTGATATTTCTGATTTGGGCGAAAAATAAAGCTCTGGTTACAAAATACTTTTATATGTATACCCAAATACACACATATATATACTCATGTTAAATTATACACATACACTTCCCCACATACAATTAATTTATTTCTTGTTGCTGGAATACTAAATACATCTTCAAAAAATTAATAAACAGGAACCTCTATTGTAGCAAATAAAAAGTTGATATATAAAGAGAGATTAAAAAATGAGTCAAAAGTAATTAAAAGTTTTCAGTCATCCCAGAGAAACTGATAAACACTTTTACCCTCTGTAGCTGCTCAGAGGAAAATATAATGTAGAAATTACTAGATGAGCCAAGACAGAAGCTCCAGGCGTAGTGTATGTATGAAAGATACAATATTAAGAACAACATCCCAGTTAGTTTGAGTCCACCTTGTTACTTTAAAAAGGAAGATAAAGTGACATGCACAAATGCCCAGAGAGGTTATGGGGTCACCATCTCTGAAGGTGTTTAAGAAACTACTTGATGTGGCGCATGTTGCTGCGGTTTAGTTGATATGGTGGTGTTCACTCAAAGGTTGGACTTGATAGTCTTGGAGGTCTTTTACGACCCCAACAGTTCCATGATGATACTACTTTAGGATTCTAACTCTGTATGTGACCATACCATAGATCTTTTACTCAGAGGTCCAAAAGTAAGTGTATGCAGTGTTCAGGCTGGACATACCCTGCAGGCATATCTGCCAGGGGTGGATCCACATGGGAATACTGCCTACGACCTCCGGAGACCAGTTTGCTCCATTGGCCCAGTCTGTAGCAGCCTTTAATAATACCCTTTTGCAGACCAAATGTGTACTAAAGTCAACATCAATCATCATAACTCACCATCTCTGGAATGTATTAATTATGCATTTTCTTCATAATTAATATTTTTTATGTTAGCATAATTCTGACCTGGAGTTCTTATATTAGGACAAATCATGTTGCCCAACAGAGACACTTGAAAAGAAGAGAGGGTGTGTGTGAGGAGAAGCATGCACTGCAACATCTTGTTATCTTTCACTGGACATGGGTGAAACAGTGAGATTTATATTTGAAAACACAGCTGACACAATAAAGAAGGAAAACTTGCAGGTTTTTTATGATGTCTAGGTCCTTTGAGAAATTGAGGGAGAAATGGCTCATTGTAAGGTTTGTTTTTCTCACATTAGCTCCTGATTTGTTTTATAAATTTTATATGTATATTGGATCTCTTGAGTGCATAGAAGAATATTTTTGAAAAAAATAATTTCTGGTTTCTGGAAGGAGGCTAAAGAACACTTTTTCATGAAACTTGTGGAACCTGGAAATTCACATATGGATGTTGGAAATGAGAATAAAAGACAGAGTGAACACATATAAGTCTGAATATAGATATCCAATGTAATTGCAATTTATAACAAGATTACAGCAAAGAGATTGCATCTTGATCTGGCAGTAAGACATTCTTTAGCTATTAGAGAACATGAATAGCCTTATTGCCTAGGCAGAACCCATATCTATCAGATGGGAGGTCCTAATGTCTCTGCCAAATAGTGGAGGAAATTGAATTTTGGACACATTCGGTTTGTGACCCATAAGTTTTACTAGGAAATTTAGAAACCCTTTTACTGTGAAACTTTGGTACTACTAGGTTTTATCACTTTGGAATGAGTGAATACTTAAAAGAATTTCAGTTCTTGCTTTAGTTTAATTATTCTCATAATATTTGATGTGACCAAGGAACTTGGCTGGCACTCAGAGGATTATGTGATTAGAGAGATTAATGAAAAGGAAAATCTTCTTGATGAATACTTGATGATTCTTAATTCAACTTGATAATTAGGTCACTAGTATTTGATTTCAGGGTACAATTTAATCCATTGCAGTTTTAGTTTCCTGTGTTTCTGAAATGCACATCACATGCCAGAACCCACCCTGCTATTAAAAGCAGGCATTGAAAGAATCTCTTTCAATGTCTTCATGGTAGAGTGAACATGAAGAAATTAGACGGCATGGTAGCTTACATTCTTTTCTTAGTATATATACTTTTAGATCTATTCATTGAGAGATAGCATACACAAAAATCAGCCATTGCAATGCTCTCACTTCCCTTGCAATTATTTAAGATTAGAAATCAGGAGAAAAATGCAATCCACTTTTCTACCTATCAAATTGTAGGACATTTTCTTGCCCTCATACCTCCACTCTCTTGTGTGTGATCAAAGATTACATTATTACAAATGTCATTGAAATGTTGTCTAATATATATATGGGACTTAAGAGACCTCTGTTGACTTATATCAATTTATGATGCACAAAGTTTCTACTATTAGGTCAGTCTTCTTCCTCTCCTAAAACCAAATATTTGTAAATAAAAATCACAAACACAAATGTATCTTACTGCCCAAAACAAAATTCTTGTGACTTTATGTAATAGCTGCCAATGTTATCAAATCACCTTCCTGATACAGCAGATGGTTCCCTGTAATACATTTTCAGTAACACAGTGTTCATCACTTCTCCTAAGAAGTTTTTTCACATTTTAATATTAGGAGAAATCAGGCTGGACCCAACAGCCTGAGAGAGGTGAAGTGTCCCAGCTCCATGCCCTCAAGTCCAATAGGTCGTGAAGCTGAGCCTGGACATCCAGTTGGACTAGCAGGGCTCAGCCAGCCTGCAGCAGAGCTGGCTTTAGGGGTGCCTAACTGCACCCCTAAAATGTGCCAATGGGGATGTCACTGAGGAGACAGTGGACTCTACACCGCTGTGCAGGGAGTCAGAGAGGCAACGGGCACTAGTTGAAATAAGGGAGGTTCAGACTGGATAAAAGGCTGTTTTCTTGCCCCATAAGGAGAGTAGGTCAGTGATGGAAGTGGCCCTGACACTTTGGACAGTCTCCCTCTTTGGAGGTTTCCAAGTACTGTCCAGACGAAACCCTGAGCAATCTGTTATGGTCACTTGTGTGACCCTGCTGTGAGCAGGAGATTGGACTTGTCTCAAGTCCACCAAGAACTCTTCCAAGACAAATTATCCTATGATCCTAAAATTTGCTGTTTAGTCAGGGCCTTGGATACTTACTCTGTTTCATTATCTCTCTCCTGTCCATGCCCCATGCAATTAATTTGGTTTGACACTGATACTAAATAAAAATAGACTAGGTCTTTCTACTTGAAGTTCCAGAAATCTTAGCTGACTCCACCAGAGGCCCATTATATACACTATTCTTTGTCCTGCCATAAGTTGAAGAACACAAGGCTTTCTGCATTTATCTGTGGCAGGTCAGATAATCTATTGAGCCTATACCATATCCATTGTCAATAAATATGGAAATCCAGTAAAATGAGAATTTTTATGTACTTTCTGAAGCCTACTATCACCCTAATATCTGAAAGCTCCCCTGATTTCATTTTTTTTGTTTATGTCTGACTAAAAATTTTGACTCTAGTACTGAAGGGTCAAAATTCTGATTCAAGTTTCTGATAACTGACACCTTCGGGATGGTCCATAATGTTGCAGTTGTGTAAAGGTGACTATGCTATCAACCAAAATGTCTAAAGACATAGTGCTGTCTCAGTTCATGAAAATATTTGCATAATATGGGATTACTTTGCAGAGCAAAAGAAGTAGAATCAAGCTCCATTCCAACACCGGACAAATGTGTTCTGTTGACACAAAAGTGCCAGTGGAAAGGATTAGTTCCATTTCTTGATTTCCAGGAGAACAGCAAGTCTTTTTCATTAGCTTCAGGCAAAAATCAGACAGGCTTCCCTAAAAAGTGAATTTTGGTAGTTCCAGCTTGTCTGACTGTTCTTGCCTGAAGCACATTTACAGGGTATACTTATGAAGTAAGCTCCTGACAGATCAGTGGTGGCAATAATTTCCAGCAGGGCACTGGAGGGCAGCAGCTAAAATTGTGATTTATTATCATTGTTCAGTCTAGAAGAAACCACCCTTGGACTGGTTAAATTTTAAGTTAGTAAGTTAACAATTTGCTTTTCTGGAAATACCAAAAGTTGTTATGTCAGGATTTTTTTCTCCATAATCTTCTCGAGTTATAAGGTAGGATTTGCTTGTTCTTCCACAATTTGCTCTATTATTTCAAATGCTGTAGGAAAGATTGTCGAATTCATTTTTATTTTAAAATTTCTTCTGAATTTTTCCACATTGTAAAAAGTGAAAAAACCCCCAACCTCCCAAAAGCAACAGAAAAGGCTCTTACATCTGCCTGGTTCACCTCACTTGACTCCTAAACCTCAAGTGTTTTACTATCAAGAAAGGTATTCTTTAAAGTTGTAAATTGTCTTTTGATGTTATCACTTGGTTAAATTCCCATGCTGATATAACGGTATGAAAATCAATTCATCTGTGTCATCTTGAATTCTATTGTAATTTACTTTCTAAGATTAGATATTGCTTCCAAAATGTCTAATCCCGTGATTGTTTTAATGATTCTTTGCTTATCTATTTGTAACGTGGGTGAACTTTGTCAAATGTTTTCTATCTCTCAGCTGAGAAAAAAAATCTTCTTTTTCCCCTGTTAGAAAAGGCGTAGTTCCTGGCAGATGTACTCAAAACATCATCAGAGAAGGAATTCAGTGTCCTGTAGTTTAGGTTGTTGTTTTGTCAAATACTAAATACAGGTTTATGGCCAAAGGACCTCTAGCCATTCTTCAAGAGAGAAAGTATTGTAAAATGATATGAGATCCTGAGGGGTCGTATAAGACATCCAAAAAGGTTGGTTCAGTAAAGAGAAAAATCTGCAGAGACAGGAGGTGGTAAATGAACAACTGAGCATGGTGCTTATATCTTCCTGTGACTACTGAGCTTGCTTGGACCGGTAGAACACAAGACTATTTAAGTGCAAGTTAAATCACACTACTCTGAGATAGCGGAACAATACTCCTGGCTGCACTGCAGTGTTAAGTATCATTACTAGGGGGAAGAGTTTCATGCACAGTCAGATCTTCAGGAAAACTCCCATACAGATTAAAACTAACTATGGATCTGGTTTTAGCTGTTTCAGTGAAAAATGTGACTACTTGAAAATTCCTGTTGCATGTTGCAATGGATAAGTCAGAAAAAAACATAAAACCAAAATGGATGAGGAGCTGAAAAAGTAAAATGTTTCTTTTCAACATAGTGATTATTTTTAACCCCAATTAAAAATAAACAATGATATACCTGTGCTGCAACTGTTCAATTGAAAAAATCTTGTTGCACTAGAAATAGATGTCTCTTTTTCTTGTTGCCATCATAATAAGAAAAACATTGTTTTGTTTGTCACAAATATTTCCTTTTCACTAGTATTATTAGTCAAGGAATTAGCAAAATCCTCAACTGCACAGCTGTATCTTGGTTTACTTCAACTCCTGGAATTTCTTCTGCTTCAAACAATAAAACAGAGGGTAGAGCATGCAGTAAAGATGCCCTGTGTTTTCCGCCTCCCAGCTATTGGGGACTGAGTTCATCATGAGATGAAAACTTCAAAATAACCATGTCTGGGAAAGGTGACCCAGAGAAAAGTAAACTTGAATCAGGCACCTAATTATTATCCAAAATGGAAATGTAAGCTCTTTCTGAAAGGCCTTGTCAGCTGAGATAAAACATATAGCTGTGATTCAAAAGATAAGAAAGTGATGCAGGGAGCTACAGGGCCATGGAATGATATGATCTGAGTACTGACAAAGGAAAATTATTTTAGTGACAGTTGCTGGATGAAGGTGAGGGCTGCAATAACAGAAACAAAAGGTTATAAAGTAAGTTGCTGCAGTAGTCAAGGTAACAATATTTGACATGCCCAGCAATTTACCTTTCATACTGAAGCATTGTATTTACTCATAGAAGAGAAAAAAAAAAGAAAAGAAAAAGAAAATAAAAATGTGTATGGTGGGGAAGAAAATAATAACTCAATCAATCATGATAGCTTTCAACCTGTATGTGTGTTTAATTAATGACAAAATCATTAGAGCTGGTACAAACCTGGTCAGTCTTATAAAAAGCTTTTTATTCAGTGCTTGGTGAAATATTTCTAAAAGTCTGAAGGCTATGAGAATTAATGATTCTTGAAAGAACTGGTTTGGATCTCATGCGATAGACAGAAAATCTATTCTGACTAGGCACTTGTGTCCAAATCGTCTTCTGTCACAGCTATTAGAGGATTGCCTCAAATTCTCTCCTGTAAATGCTCCTGTTATTCCTCAGCACTCTCTAGGCAGCTAACCAGAAGGATACCCAGAATACCTTTTATAATTAGTCTTCTTAATATCCTTTCTTAAGAATAAAGAGAAATTCCCCCTCCTCCATAAAAAAACTGTAAACCAAACATGGAAGTTAATTCCATAAAATGAGACAGTAAATGTGCTTTCCATAACAGTAAATCTGCAGTGGATGCCTTCTTGATCAGTAGGATTTGAAAACTGTGGTGTACAACTTTTAAATGTTCACTGAAGACTGAGGTTTGAACTAAGGCAATGGGTATCTTTCTGACAGGGCAAACCCAGAAAATGCTTGATCCACTGTGGCATAGGGTTATGTTACCTTTTATTGTCCTGAGCTCATTGTTTGCCTAAAGAAGACCTCCAAGGCTCTAGATTTCAGGATCCTCCAATAAATTTCTACAGAGTAATTTCAGAGTGATTATTGCTAAGAAAAGAAGAAAAAATTAAAAAAAGAAAAAATTAAAGAAAGAAGAAAATGTATGCTATTGCTATTATAACCGTTGTTTCTATGACATTGACCGACAAAAGATACAGGCTGAGTCTCAAATCCACTTCCAATTTCTAAAAACATTTTATAAAGGCTTTTACATTTAAGAATCTTGACTTCTTAAGAAAAATTTTACTTTTTCTTGAATATGCATCAACAGTACCTCCTGATATTTGGTTATTTCATATTTCAATATTCTGCTACCTCAGCTTATAAAAAGCCTTTGTTGTTAGGTCTTTTCAGTGCCATAGTTTCTTTCTACACTACCCACATATAGGTCCAATTCTCAATGCAATTCTCAACATTCTCCTGTACATACCTACTATGATTGTGCCAAAAGAGGATTCTTACAACATACTTGCTAATGCAGATATATTCTGTATTGCCATATTCCCTGTAGCATGACTAAGGTGTAATTCCACTAAAAAAATGTGGTTTATTACTATTTCAATTTATTTATTATTACCATTTTCCTGTAAAGATGTATGCAGAATTATCAGTCTTACTTTGGTCATCATTCCTTTTAGTTTTCATTCTTCTGTTGTAGCTTTGATGAGAGTGTACAAAATTGGGATTGTAAATGAGACAGTAGATCCCTCTGAACAGGAATTATTCATACCAGTACATAGACTTTTGTCTTGCCAACTCACTATCCCCTTATCCTCAGTGTAGATGCTTTGGTCTGCTACTTTTTTACATATTTTTCCTCCTTTCTTTCTTTTCCATGCTTTTTCTGATACTTCCATCATATTAAAGCTGTTACTTCTTATGCCATTGTAAGAAACTTATATTTTACTTAAAATAATAAAAAAAAAATACTCAAAAGAAATTTTGTATTAAGTATGGAAATATTCCCTTCCTGGGTATTGCAATTGTAACAAATTCAATATTCAACAGAAAAATATATCATCACAAATTTGATTAAAGTTTGTTTAGTGAATGCAATGATTGACATCATCAGGGACCTAGAGAAAACGTCTACCAGCAAACAAACAGAATAAGAAAAAAAAATGTTACATTTACATTAATAATTTTATTTTGTAAGATTGTATAGGTTAGAGTTCTCTGGGAAAATACAGAAAATTATCTGCATTAATAAAGTTCCTGCAATTTTACCACTACTTCAATAAAATACCCCCTGAACTGGGAGTGGTTTTGACTTAAACATATGAAAGTCATATATAAGATACAAAGATATACCAGTAGCAAGAAAACCAGTTTTAATCAACATGTCCAACAAAACAATTAAAAACTACTTTAACACAGAAGGAACAGTCATTAGAAACTTGTCCTCATCCAAGAAGACATATGAAGTTCTGAAGCAGAGACCAGGAATCTCTGCAGGTACTGCACTGAAAATGAAACAAGACAAAACAGAAATCCTGCAGAAGTGCTCATAGATGAGAAACCTTTAAAATGTACCATGTCCCACATCCAAAGGAGAACACAAATTGTCCAGACATGTCACAGATCTTTAAGACTGTGAAAAACTATTCTTGGTGTGCAGTGGACATTACCTTAAAAAAATCTTTAAACAACTGTAATAGGTTTCAGAGAATAAGAATACTCTCTCTATGAATAGATATGTGATTTCTAGATCTGAAGCTTTTTATTTGAATTTGCTCAGGAAATCAGTTTCTAGTGATTACATGGACAGTGATAGTTGTTCTTGAGTGATAATGCATTCAGATATAATTTCCATGTTGATATTCCCTACTTCAAGCCAGGTAAAATGTAATTTAGATGGGCAAATAACAGGCTATATAAAGAAATCAAACAGATAAAAAAACAAAACAACAAAAAAAAAAACCCAAAAAACCCAAAATAACCCCAAAAACCCCATCAATATATTCATTACATAAAGCAAAGTTAGAGCTAACAATCTTAATTTGGAATTAAAGGAGAATTTTATATCTTTTCCTCAAAGTTTAACACTAATTTATTACTCATCAAGCACTTGTGAAATACCTCAAAGTCAGCTTGCAATGGTGATCTAATTTTCTGAGGTGCTGGGCCAAGTCCATTACACAGTGTCATCAACGTAGGGATGACATCTGGTATCTAGATTGTAAGTGCCTCTGCAACTAGCACTGCTGTAAAATGTATGTGTGTGGAGAGAAGGGACAAAAACAGCAGGCCAAATGACTTATGATTTTTCATTTACATGGTAAATCAGTTGAAGTTAATTTGATACTGTAAATGAAAATCTACTTCTTATCAATTCTACCAGTCGCTGAACATCCACTAATAGTCCATGTAGAACATTTGGGGTCCAAAATGACTTTTTGGAAAAGCTGCAAAGATCATTCCTGTATTCATGCAGAACTAATAAGAGATGAATAAAGTCCAAACAACTCTTTTATAAATACCTGTTTCAATTTTTTGCTCACTCACCTGGCTCATATTTAGCTTGTTTGTTGGCTCATGTTTAGGCTTGAGAACCTATCATTTCAGCCAAGATGACAACCTCTGATACTGGGTTCTGTGAGCCCGTATAAGTTAAAGACTCAGTCGTGAACAGATTAGATGGCATAAATGAAGCCTGGAAGTTTTGGAGAAAGGCATTGAGAGATTAAGGGCTGTATAGCAGCTGGCTCTTAAGAATATGCATCTGAAGAGGAAGAAAATAAAATATACCAGATGGCAGCGGAGGCTCCACAGCAAGAGAGACAGAAAATGAATTTTGATGAGACTAGGGCTTATCATTACTCAGTTCTCTCTGTGACTGAAATAGAAACAATGTTTGTTTTCAGACAAATTCAAGATTCATAACTTAGCCTTTATGCAATCTGTAACTCTTTATAGGAAACATTAGTTACTGCAGACCCATATTATTTTCACAGTAGCTGATACATGTTAAATACAGGCTCTGCAGAGTGAGACCTATGATTCTAAAAGGAATATGCAGGTATATTTGGTCTTTATCTTAATGATAGCACCCCAAAACAGTATCAAGGATCTGAACCCAGTTTCCTTATGTCTTGTCTCATTTTTGCAGAGGGTGGTACAGTGCTGTGCAACCATGGGTCGCAAAGCACACTGCAATTCTCTGCAAGATACACCTCTAATGAAGAAGACACATGAAGAAGGAAGCAGATTTACATTTCAAGTTCTGCAAAAAATCTACAAATCTGCATATAATCATAAACACTAAACAAGTTGAAAGAAAACAAACAAAAAAAAGAAGCAGAGGATAAAAATCCTTAAGATTGTACCTGTTGACACAGAATCACAGAATCACTAGATTGAAAGAGACCTTCAAGACCATGGAGTCCTATCCATGCCTCAACACCTCAGCTAAACCATGGCACCGAGTGCCACACCCAGTCTTTTTAAAACACATTCAGGCGTGGTGACTCCACCACCTCCCTGGGCAGACAATTCCATTACTTTATCACTCTTTCCATAAAAAACTTTTTCCTAATATCGCACCTATATTTCCCTTGACACAGCTTGAGACTGTGTCCTCTCATTCTGTCAGTTGCTGCCTGGAGAAAGAGACCAACCCCCACCTGACTGCAGCCACCATTCAGGGAGTTGAACAGAGTGATCAGGTCACCCCGAGTCTCCTTTTCTCCAGACTAAACACCCCCAGCTCCCTCAGTCGTTCCTCACAGGGATCGTGTTCCCAGCCCCTCACCAGCCTCGCTGCCTCCTCTGGATGCACTCCAGGCTCTCAACGTCCTTCCCAAACTGAGGGGCCCAGAACTGGACACAGCACTCAAGGTGTGGCCTCAGCAGTGTCAGTACAGGGGCAGAATGACCTCCCTGCTCCTGCTGGCCACACTGGTCCTGATACAGGCCGGGGGCCATTGGCCTCCTTGGCCACCAGG